>VDFB02075321.1:258829693-258872653 GCA_007258455.2 Sequoia sempervirens | reverse complement strand
TCCTAAGTCAACCAAACATAATTTGAATTAGGTCACTACAAAACATTGTCGTAGTGGAGAGGAATGAAATGTGGACCAATCAGAACCTCCTCACTCAAATCAACATGCTACCATGATATCTAACAATATAATATGCACATTACAATGCAAACAATGTTTTGGAACACATTAACCAATTTCCAAATTGGTCTGAACCCATAAGACTGTATCTCAATATGTTGCAAAATGAATAGGACTAGGACAAGCATGACCAAAGATAGATCATCACAACACAACATCCAGAGCTTGCCAATCCAAATCACCAAAACATTAAAATCAATCAACCAAGATATGTTGACATCAATGCCAACAATCAGCATCACGTTCCAACAATACAACCTCATAATGGCCAAACTAAGATACCTCTTGACATTTCTTTCTCATCAAAATATATAATTAGAAAGGCACCTGATGCTCCTCTTTAAATAGCTGGCTAAATCAATGATAAGCCCAGTAATGGGATATTAATCGATCTTTTCTATGGAGAGAATGTGATCACTGAAGAATTCTTACTTGTGCACGAACTCTATCAAGATACATATGATAAACCGAAAGCATGGATAAAAAACATAATGGTTTTTCTTTCCCTAAAATAGGTTTGATCATTCTTCCTCTAAAATTTGGACAAAAACAAATAGATCTCTCATTCTCCATCATCCTGACATTGGATCGATTTCATGTGAAGCTTGGTTACCCATGGCTATGCTCCATGGAAGTCATCCTGTCGGTTGTGCATAAATGTTTAAAGTTTCCCTTTGACAATGAGATCTTTACTATGCACCATAGTGGCCTTAATCATGTGTCTTCCCATGGAAATTTCTCATTGTATTTCTTTTGGCCCAAGCCTATTGAACCTATTAGACCTCATGAAGATTACTTTTCAAATCCTATCAAAAGTTTAAGGATAAACACATAGCAGAATTATCCCTTCAAAACATGCCTCAACCCATGATTGAGCCTCCTATCCTTGAGGAAACCATTATTGAACCAAAAACCCTTCCCAATAACCAAGATCAAACTATTCCTATCTCCTACAAAGGACCAAGAGACAACCAAAGCAATCTTGTTGTGACTCCTAAGATAAAACAAGTTTACAAAGCTAAAGAGAAAGTGGTTGAACAACCTCCCATGGTTTCTTCTGTTCCTCCTCTAATGGAAGAGAAGAAACCCATGGTTGATAAACTTGCTCCTATAGATTCAACACAAATTGAAAATGGTACCAAAAGAAATAGAAATTCTAGAGAGCATAGGTGTAGATGTTTTTCTCTTTCTCAAAGGTTAAATGAGGAAAATAACAATTAAAATCAACATCTAAACTCTACTGAAGCAATACATCATGAGTCTCCCTCTTCACCACAACAAAAAGATCCTATATTGCAACCAAAATAGGGACTATCAACTTCTTTAGAAATGATCATTCAACCTCCCTTTGTGATTAACTTAGACGATGATGATGAGATTTCTAAAATTGATGAAGAAGTGCATAATGAATTAAATTTATTATTTTCTTCTTCCATGAGCTTATATGATAGCAATGATGATGATCCTCCTAAAAAGATTGACTCACCATGTATTGAGCTTGGTGATGCTCCTAGTACCACACTTTCTATTGACCCTTTGGCAAGTGATCTGCTTTCCACATACAATGAACAAGATTGGGATGCAAATGATCTGCTAATAGGTTGACTCGTATGTGCCTTACTAGTCTTGTCTTTGTTGTTTTTTTCATGTCCTTTTTGTGACTGCATATGCATAATGTGATCTCTTGTACCATTCTATTTGGCGTATCTCTCTCTTTGCGACATTCCTCTATTTGCATCTACATTCTTCTATATGTTGTAAACCTTTATCTTTTCTTTGTTTTGTGTTTTCCTTTTGGGGATGAGGCAAGGCATTGAGACATTCAGGTCTCTTCCATGTTGACCCAAAATGTATTATCCTTTATCTTTTCATTATCTTGTATTCTCCTTCTTGGGATAACGCAAGGTGTCAAAACATTTAGGTCTCTTTCATATTGACCCAAAATATTTTCTTTTTTTTCACTCTCTTTGTGTCATTCTTTCTTGATCCATGAGTATTTTTGGAATGATGAAATTTTGGAGCTCTCCAACAATATTGTAGCAAAGGCATATTGACCTCGAATCTGTAGATCCCTTGAGTGTTATTTTTGGATTTCATTTTTGGGGAAACCCCTTTTCATGATGTAGCTTCATTTGGAAACATATGACTTGGCAGAGGGCTTTTCAAATAAGCTCTCATGTCTTGTTAGAATTTATCATTTTCTACATTAAATTAATTGCTCACAACGTGGTGTTTAGCAATTTCTTTAAAGTTGGGGCCTACATTGGCATTATTCTTTTACATTTTACAACTTATGTATGATTGTGTGGTATTCTTACTTCATGTGATTCATCTTTGTATTGGTGATGAAATTGGGTGTAATTTCTTTCAAGAGCATGATCTCTCTTAGCATATTATATTCCTCTTAGTGGTAATGCCAAGCGAAGTGCACTCCCTAAGTTGTGAATCTTCTATTCTTCGATTGGTCCTCTCTTAGAGACATTCTGCATGATGTTCTCTAAGTTGAGACAGTACATGAACTAAGAAAAAACCCCTTTGAGCATACCTTGTACACTATTTTTTCATTTACAATAACTATTATATGGCCACCTTAAATATAACACGCTTTGCTTGCCTATGGAGCCATCTTGTTTGTTCATGGGTGTTAGCATTCAAATGTTTGCTTGCCTCATGGATCCTATCATTTTTGTTGTGTGGTACCTTATCAAAGTTATCAAGAGGTATATCTTTGGTATGGTTAGTGTATGTGAGCTGACCTTATGCATGAATTTTCCATTGCCACTTTCTTGTCTATGTGGGTGCATACTGGTCACATGCATATGTGTCTCACTGGGGGCTCACCTAGTGGATATCGGATTCCACTGGCCTGTGTGAGCATGCATGTTTTTTGCATAGTGACCATGTTCCACTTGTAAATTTTTTTGGACAAACAACTAAGGCTTGATCCACATCGTGTTGGAAAAATATTCAAGGCTTGATCCACCACTCTTTTTCTTTTTCTTTCTTCTTTATGTATTTTATAGTGTATTCTTGTACCTTGTTGTTGCTTCATACATTATTCACATGTGTGTTTTTTGTGCTTATATTGGTTTTCCATAGGATCTTGATCCTAGGGGATTGATCATCCCTCTTGATCATTATCATCCTATCTCACCAGAATTGGTACACTTGGACCCCTCTTGATGCAAGCTTGTCTACTTTTGTGTGAGATTGAAGCAAGTTCCTCCTCTCACTAAAGTGGGGTCTAAATTTAGTATAGAAAAATGTATCCCTTTAAATTTTCACATTTGTTTGAGCCCTCCCTATTGAAATTTGGCTTCTTTATGCCTTATTTGTTCCTATTTTGTATCCACAATCCTTATTAAATACATTTTTCTATGGATAATCTTGAAATTTAACAAATAAAAAGTCATAATTTAATGATTTTGGTAATGTGTTTCAGATCTAGGGATCTAGGACTCATATGCCACCTTGGGCATATGGGTCCCACCTAGGTCTTGGGACCTGATTTTAAATATTGCATTAAACTTAACACTTCTTGTTGTTTGTGTCGTAGGTTTAAGACACTAGGACTCATATGCCCAACCTAGCGTATGAGTGTTGCTTTAACCTGGACCTATTTTAAATCAAATTCTTGGAAAGATTTTATTATCCTATATCTGATGTTGTCTTTTAGTGTTGTAATTTTAGGAAGTTAGGCATAAAAAAGTATAAATACAATGTTATTTCAAATAATTTCTCTTAATGTAAGCAATCTAGCAATCTAGCAATTTTCATGAGAGAAATTTGATGAGATCAAGAGCATTCAAGATCAAATCATCAAGCATTTGGAGCAGCATTCAAGATTCAAGCATCATGTCAAATTCTTCATACATCATGTGTGTTTGTGAGCTAACATTTGTGATGTAGGTTTTCATGATTCACACAAGCATTCAAAGACATCATCTCATATCAAGATCAAGAGTCATGATCCACATCTATTGAAGCCATTTCACACAAGTTTTTAGCCTTTAGGGTGTGTGCAAGAAGTTGAGTCCACTTTTTGGCCAAAAAGTGGAAGTGTTTTCCCTGATTTTCAGTATTTGACACATTTGACCTTAAAATTTAAAGCACTTAGTGATGGAATCTTCAAAAAAGTCACTAATCATAAAATGTAGTACTTAGAGTCTAGTTTCCAAATATGTAATTTATTTCAATACCCGGGTTGTACAAATTGAGTTTCAATAGGTATCAAAACCAACGCTTAAAAGTCATTTTTTGTACCATACCACGTAATCGCGGTATCTACATCCATATTTTGACCTAAATGGTCGCATTTTCAAACCTCAAAAGTCTTTACACCTAAACTGCCTTGACATTTTTCGGCACCTTTATTGAATATATTTTTTTTTTTGTTAACTTTACAGCGCATTTCGCTTGTTTTGTAAAAAATCGCCGCGGTAATGCATACGCACAAGACAATCAAACGTATCATTTGACTTTTCAAACTTGAAAAGACTATTCAAGTTTGCTCTCTTGCAATCCGCTTGTCAAAATGTTATGTTGATCAAAGTTATTGTAAATAGTAAAAACTCGAGATGAAGCCATGGACCAATTCTTATTAGAAATTTAATTGAAAATACAAAATAATTCAATTTGCAAACAATTTGAGTGAGTATTTGAATTGTGATTGTTTAATCTTAAAATGGTTTTCTTTTCATTTTGTCGTAAAAAATTTCTTAAAAAAGGTCAGCCATATGTCCAAAGTTGATATTTTGCTTTAACATTGTTAAGGCTTACAATTTGCAGGTCAAACCAGGTTGAAGGCTTAGGTTCGGACTTCCAAAGCTATTCCCGAACCTAAAACCTTGGCAAAAACCCGCCCACAATGCAAAACCAAATTCAAATTTCAAAAAACGGGATCCCGATTATAACACGGGATCCCGTTCAGTAATAAACGGGATCCCGTGTTACAATCGGGATCCCGTTTCGTTTTCGACCGTTGAAAACGTAACGGGATCCCGTTTATAACACGGGATCCCGTTACCTTCACAACGGCTCGCGGAGTCAGTTTTAATAAACGGGATCCCGATTATGGAGCGGGATCCCGTTTATTAGTAGACGGGATCCCATTTAGTAATCGGGATCCCGTTTTATTATAAACGGGATCGCGTTTTATAGACGGGATCCCGTTTTATATTATTTAAAAACACTGTTGACAATTACTGTCATCTCTGCAACTTTGCAACTTGACATGTACGGCCGAGAGCACTGAAAATCAATTATTTTTCATATGTTATTGTATTTACAGGTGGTCAATTTGATTTTTTGTTGATTTTCTCAAAGGGAGCATCATCTACACCATTTTTGAAGTGAAATTTGCAATATGGATTGAATTTTTCAAATGAAGCATAAAGAGAACAATTTTTAAAGTGGAATTGTGGTAGTTTTCTATTTGTTTTGAGGAACACAAGAAGAAGAATTTTTGCGTAATAGGTACTCAACTTCCAATTTGGATTCAATATTTTGAAGTATTTCACTATTAACATTCATCTGTCCTTGAGAATTTTATAATTATGGGAGATAAATTTCGTAATAAGAGAAAAAAGACATTGACTCCTCAAGAAGTTGAAGCAAATAAAGAAAAAGAGAGACAAAGACAAAGAGAAAGAAGAATGAGAATAAAATCAATGAACGACGGTGGAACAACCAATTCAACAACTATTGAAGATGAAAACATTGAAGATACCATAGTTGTACATGAAGCTAATTTGCAAGGAGTCAATTTGGAGAAGAATATGATTATAAAAACAAGTCCTACTATGTCTTCAAATCCCTCTTTGAATGCTATGGAGAATGTTTCAATATACACAAATCCAGGTACGTCTTCAAATCCACATGTTAGTGACATGGTAAATTTGTTTGTAGAAGATTTACAAGAAGCTGGATATAATGATGTTGACATTGACTATATTCAAAGAAATGAAACTTTTATAGAATTTGTTAAAAACAAAAAAGAAAAATCTTTTGTTGCAAATGAAAATCAAAATGATCATTTTCTTGAAAATGAAAACAAAACCTATATTTTTGATGAAAATGAAAATGAAAATGAAAACCGTTTTGTTGATGAAAATGAAAATGAGAACCGTTTTGTTAATGAAAATGAAGATGAAAATGAAAATGAAAACCGCTTTGTTGATGAAAATGAAAATGAAAATGAAAACTGTTTTGTTGATGAAAATGAAGATGAAAATTTAGAATGTGATGTTGAATTTAATGAAAATACTTTTTTTAAAATTGGAAGTGGTGTTTTCGATAATCTTGCTGATCAAATTTCTTGGAGGCAAATAAGAACACATGCAAATAGAATATACACCTAATTCTTTTATCGTAAAAAAATTGCATTTCAATGTCAACTAATGATGCAATTGATGAGAATGCAAAAAATGAGGAAAGTAATGAAAAGGTTAGGCTTTTATGTTAAACCAAAAGGAAAAGATCAATCATTAAAACATGCTATGTCTACTGTTGCTAGTGCCATTCAATCTATTGGAAAAAATAGTCGATCTAAAGATAAAAACGTAGCAAGAAGAGCTATAACTACTGCTATAGTCAATAAAACAACTTTGAATAAAAGAATGGTAAGGAATATTAGTGAAGTTTTAAAAATGCATCCTAAAACATTACTAAGAGCAGAAAAAAGAAGAGAAAGTATAGAAAATGACCCTATCAATCAATGTTGGAGTTTCAGTGGACGACTACCAAGGTCTGATATAAAATTGAGTGTTGAAATTAAATCTTTGATCGAAAATTTTTGGCATGATAATACTAGGGTTTCATCTAATGCTAGAGATGTTTTTTAAAATTAAGGGTGGGTCCAAGTCCGTGGATCCCTACCCAAAACACCTATTAGATACAACACAAACTCAATTTTAGAAAAATTTTAGAAATGCATTTAGTGTTACCCGGTAATATTAAAATAAGCCGCTGTCTTGAAAAATGTAAACCCTGGTATGTAAAAATTAATAAACAACGAATATCTTGTTGTTGTAAAATACATGTTCAATTTCGTTATTTGTATGATGTTTTTCGATATATACGTTGTACCTTGCATTCTAACATGATTATACAGGAATGCGGTATTGATATGCCACCTGAATCAATAAGAGAGTTTATTTCAGGTTTGTTTTGTGAAAAATCCAATGATAGATTATTTTATTTAAGTTCTTGTATTTCTGGACAATGCATTAACTGCGGAAATATTTCATTTTTAAGAAATTGTTTGCATGAAAGTGTTGATCATGATTTTGGAAAACAATTAGTAGATGTCAAAAGATTTAGGAATGTTCAGTATTCTTTAAAAGATGGAAAAATAGGAAAGCGTTGTGATTTAGTTAAAAGTTAGGTGCATTTATGAGTGAATTTAATAATAAAATTGTACCAAAATATGTTATGCACTCTGAACATGCTCGATGGCTTGATGGCCAATTTCGCGCATATAGAAACACATTTCCAATTGGTGCTATACTTTCAGTGGTTGATTTTGCGGAGAATTATACTCTCGCTCCGCAAGAGGAAATTCAATCTCAATATTATAATTCAGTGCAAGTAGCTATGTTTGTCCATATTGTTTATAGACATGCAGATGATAGCACTGAGGATGATAGAAAAGTTTTGAGGGAGTATCATTTTTATTTGAGGGACAATCGGTTACATTCATCAGAGTTTGTTTAATATTGTTTTAGTATATTTTATAGAAATTTAAAAGAAAGAGGAATCCATATGAAAGAACACCTCATATGGTCAGATAATTGTACGGGGCAGTTCAAAAATGCTAGAATGTTCTATTAAGAGGGTTCACAAGGAACTTAATGTCCAACATATATGGAGTTTTTTTTGAAGCTGGGCATGGTAAAGGAGAACATGATGGAGCTGGTGCGTGTGTCAAAAGAATTCTTGCTAGAGAACAATTAAAATTCGAGGATTCAGTAAAATTTAAAAATGCACATGAGATTGTGGATTGGTGTAATAGAAAATTATCTCCACCTGGTTCGAAAGGATTACCTACCATCGACTCTTTGGTTGGTGGAAGAAGAAAACATTGTATCTAGAGTTGATTGTGAGACAATTAGTGGATCTACTAAATGGGCATTCATTTAGAGTGCATACAGCTACTGATGGACTATTTGGACAAGGGAGCTTGCATGTTTTTCCATTTTGTATCTCAGAAATTGGGAAGTTTGGTGAAAATACAGAATGGGTTGAAATTAAAGGGTGGTGCAAAGATCGCTGATAATTGTGAGAAGCACATAATCAATATGAATAACCATTGAAGAAATGATTAATTGTTTGTATCCTAAGATTATGATCGTTTCTAGACCCTGCACAAGAAGGTAATTTTAATTTAATTTATTTCATTTTATTTTTCTTTTATTAAGTTATTTTTTAATACTAAATTAGTATATGATGTACAAGTTATTAACTGAATTTTGTTTGACATGTGTGTTTTTATTGCACTCATGGAATGAAGAGCAAACAAATATTGGCTGGCTCATGTGTGGAAACTAAACATAAGTTGTTAACACTCTAGAAGATGATGATGGCTTTCATTATCCAACAGTACGGTGATCCCCCTTTAAGACACCTCCTTAAGCAAATTTTGATAACAAGTTTTAGATCTCCTTAAGCAATTTTTTAGAACAAGTCTTTGATCCCCTTAAGTAAATTTTGAGAAGTTATTTGATGGTGGTTTTTGAACATGTTTCCAATAGGATCAGTGGTGGTTGTTGGCACTTGGCTACGAAAATACTTGAGAAGAAAGAATGGTCTACCTGCATTCGAAGACTATGAAACACATAAAAAGATTATGCATTATTCACATTTGGTGGTGGCAAACAAATATAAAACTAGAGCTTATCGTGGAAGACCTTCAAAAAAATTACTATCAATTTCTATGGAAGAGCAATAGTACCATAGATGCATTACAAAAAAAAGAGAGGATGCAGATGGTACAATGGACTAAGCAAATACAGTAAATATAGTTTTGGTTTCTATTTTGTCCTTTGTTCATACTAAATACATGTTTTTGACATTAATGCTATTAGTTGAAATTGATTTAAATTGTTCATATATCCTTATGCATAATCACAAAGGATCTAGTTTATGCAAATTCAACCTAGACAACATGGAATACTTGGTAAAAACAGGTAATTATTAGTTAAACTATATTTAAATACATGTTTTTATTACATATTGATATTGCTTGGACATAAATAGTTAAAATTGATTTGTTGTCATTTTTTGTATCCTAAAGCCATCATTGCATTGATCTCATAATAAAAAAAAAAAAGGAGAGGATGCCTGCATTCAACCTCGAATACTTTTAAATGCAGGTACTTGAGTTATGTACATATAGATAGTTTGATATAAATTAAAATATGTATGTTTTGATGATTTCATTGATATTGCTTGTACCTTTTATATATCAGGTGGTGTGAAGACCTACTACATTCTAGGCACGAGTTTGAGATTTTCTTGAGATGGCATATCTAAATTTTGTAAACATTGTTTTGAGATGACATATATGTACATACATACTTACAGAACTAAACATACTCTGTGTACTTCTATGTATCAAATATATATTCTATATATTTTTTTTGTTAAATGTGCATGTTTTCCTACTTTGAAACTTTATGTCTAATTCTATAATGCACTAAATATCATGCATACATTATTGTTCTATTATGACCCTTTTATACATCCCCTTAATTAACATGTTGTATTATGACCCCTTTATACATCCCCTTAAGACCCCTTAAGACATCCCCTTAATTAACACATTCTATTATGACCCCTTTAGACATCCCCTTAAGACATATTCTAACTCCTTAAGACATCCCCTTAAGACGTTCTATTATGACCCATTTAGACGCCCCCTTAAATAACATGTTCTATTATGACCCCCTTTAGACATCCTTAAGACACATCCCCTTAATTAACACACATTCTATTATGACCCTTTAGACATCCCCCTAAGACATCCCCTTAATTAACACATTCTATTATGACCCCTTTAGACATCCCCTTAAGACATATTATAAACCCCTTAAGACATCCCCTTAAGACATTCTATTATGACCCTTTTAGACATCCCCTTAATTAACATGTTATATTATGACCCCCTTAGACATCCCCTTAAGACCCCGTAAGACATCCCCTTAATTAACACATTCTATTATGACCCCTTTAGACATCCCCTTAAGACATCCCCTTAATTAACACACATACATTCTATTATGACCCTCTTTAGATATCCCCTTTAAGATATATTATAACCCTTAAGACATCCCCTTTAAGACATTCTATTATGACCCTTCTTTTAGGACATCCCTCAATTAACATGTTATATTACACCCCTTTAGACATCCCCTTTAAGACCCCTGTGAAGACATCCCCTTCTTAATTAACACATTCTATTATGACCCCTTTAGACATCCCCTTAAGACATATTCTAACCCTTAAGACATCCCCTTAAGACGCTCTATTATGACCCCTTTAGACACCCCCTTAAGACGTCATTATTTGTTTTGACAACTTATAAATTAGTGTTAGATGAACCCTTACCCTGTCCTAAAATTAATCCTATCCCTAAGCCTTGTTGTATCTTACCCTAATTGAAACCTAACCCTAACTCTAGTTGTCTCCTAATCCTAACCTTTACCCAAATTTTTATCCTATAACCCTAACCTTAATTCACAGAGAAAATTTGGTGGGTCATATTTCTATTTCTTATGTACATAGTTTATGTGATATTATTTTTTTTTTCTTGTTATTGACACATGGAGACAAGACTTTTATTCATTTTTCATACACAACACACAATCATGATATTCTAAATGGGGAAACAATGATGAAATTAATTTCCTTGGATTGAGCTCATATCTATCATTTTAAAATTTATCATGTGTGTACACTCACGTGATTCATCACTTTAATGGTTATACCATTTACATATACACATTCTTATGTTATCATAATTTATGCGGGATATTCTACTCTATTTTCTTTTGTTATTGACACATGGAGCATTTTCAAGACTTTTATTCATTTTTCATACACTCCACACACAATCATGATATTCTAAATGGGGGAAACAATGATGAAATTAATTTTCTCCGCTGATTGAGCCCATATTCATCATTTTAAATTTATCATGTGTGTGCACTAATGATTCATCACCTAATGGTTACAATTGTTTTACATATACACATTCTTATGTTATCAAGTAATTTATATTTTTCTAATGATTACCTCTCTTTCCTTTAATTTCAGTATAAACACACTTTTCCATTACTGCGAGAAACTAATGGTGTCATTTTATAAATATGTACATTAGCTAATTATATCAATACCTTGTTGGATTTTTTCACTATAAAGAATTTTATTTGCTTAAGAGTTTAGAGCAATTCCAAGTGCACCAACAATGAGGTAAAATTCAATTTATAGAACTAAATAAGTAGGTAAATCCACATAAATTTTCTCTCATAAAATTAAAATTAATACATTAGAAGGAAAATATCTTCTTGTTCATTGAAAAGAAGATTAAACTTAAAATTATTCTACAATTATGAAGTCTTCACTAAATTTTACATTAATGTCCTATATTAATGTCTTGACTATGAACATAAAATGCATAAATGGTACATGCGTAAATTAAAATTTCAAACAATAATAAAGTCCATAATTTATGTAACATATTAAGTGTATGAAACCCATATATTAAGCACACATGAAATAAAGTCCAACAGAGTACATGATAAGTTACAAGAAATATAAAACACATAAAATCACATGTTTGTAGGTCATGTACTGTCTCTATAATCAAGAGACCTCTTCACACCATGCGGACTATGTGGATGACCTGAAACACTATGTACATAAGAGAAAGATGAAATTAGATGTAAGACAATAAAAAATAATTTAATGACAATTTTATTTATAATCGATCATAAAATTAAATTACCACCATATCTAAATCTGGATGCTCTGGTGAGCCTGAAGAAACCTCTAAATTCTCTAAATCAGTCTACATAAACAAGACAAAGAAATTCAAAATTAGATGTACAACTCTACAATTATTTTTTTTTTATTCAATTTAATTCAGAATTTATCATATTTTAATTACATACCGTATTCTGAGGTTGTGCACTAGGCTCTTCTCCAGGACCTGTCTGTACATGCTCAACTACATGATGTGTCTCATGCTATAAAAGAAAAAGAATATGTGAAAATATCATATTAATATGTATATATTCAATTTAAAATTTATAATTCACTTTAAACATAATAAAAAAATAAAATTACCATTTCATCTGAGGCCTGCTCTACATGTCCTCCTGGTGGTGTAACTATGTCTGGGTTAGGGCTGAAAGTTGCACCAACAAAGTCCTACAAGATCAAAATTAAAGCATGTACAATTCAATTAGGTTAATATATACATATATATTCAAGTTTGCACATTTTTTAAAAAAGTTTTGTAAACAACCTGGAAATCAGTGGCCTCACGAGTAACTGCAACATAAAATGTTTGCCCAATGCCCATTCTTATTGTGGTATCAACCTAGACATTACGTACATAGACATTTAATGCTTATAATATTTACATGTACATGCACGCGCTTCATATATCTAGTGAATTCAAACTCATAAAATTGTAATTCATACTAATGTAAACTTTAAACAAATCTCTATTAACATGAATGTACCCCATGATCTATATGTCGCCGATAGTGGAGGAGTGCTTTACTAATCCTCGTGAGGAATCGACAGTGGATGCTGGATTGACTCCACCAAACCAATATGTTTGCCGAAACATATATGTATCCACTATAAATTTAAAACCTGCTAAATAATTTATGATTTCATATATAATTTTAAAATGAAATCAAAATACCCCCATAAGGGTTGCCAAGCATGACCTGTCGACATATGTACTGCGGGTACGTGATGATTGCCCTTGCATCGAAGTGTCATCTCAGACACCAAAAATTGATTGTTAAGATGTATTAAAACTTTCTTTGATATATACAACCATAAAAAATATTATAAAATGAGTTCTGTGACATCTAGATGCATATTTATACCCTGTCGTGAGTGTCCTGTGGTGATGTTCGCTAATGGTGAACTCTACAAATGAACCGATGCACTCGTGATGAACTTCACCGTAATCTCCCCGGCCCACCAACTAGGTGTAGCCTGATCGAGTCCATGTAACACACTTGATGACAACTAGTACATATATGGGGGACGGGTCTCGACACTCCTGGAGTAGTACTCGGACCAGCTCCATAAAAAACTCCTCCATCATCATCATTGTCTCTATGCTCCCCACTCACTATCGCAGAAGCGTGCTGATCAAGGTCTCCTGCGAGTGTACTAAGGGAACCTAATGCTGAGACCAGAGCTTGATGATGTACAGGTGCAGGAATGGGAGGACCAGGAGCAACAACAAGGGGTTGTGCATGCACGGGGCATCGGGGATCAACCCTTGCCCCTAATCTCTGTTGTGGCATGCCGCCACCAACACCCCGAAATGATCTAAAATCAAAATAATTGGGCTTTTATTCCCAAAACAAACTCTACATACAATTTTCAAAAATACAATGGGCACTCCAATTAGCATGTGGGGACTATCAAAACCATATACCATCGATCCCAAAAATGTGCAATCATCCGGTGGATGTACTTTAATTCACCCTACGGATATTCCTAGGATTTGTTAAGTGGAAATTGGCTGTCAAAACGGGATCAAGAAAGTAGGGGGCTAGATGGGCTTTTGTTATTTTAAGGTCTAATATTTGTTTATAAGAGAGACCATCAGAATAAAATTGTCTCATTTGTTCTCTCTCTCATCGATGTCTATCAAGATCAGAATCGATCATCCTAATGGAATCAACAACGTTTTGCATTACAGATGCAAAACGTCTCACATGTGGTGCAATCAATGCTTGACTCTGCATAGCATTGATTTGTGTCTGTAAGGATGCAACTTGATCATTTATACGTGCTCTCAAGCGAGCCTCATCAGATGCCATAGGTGCTGGAGGTGGCATATAAGGTGGAGGTGGAGGTGGAGGTGGAGGTGGAGGTGGGGAGGGAGGTCGAGGGGGGGAGGGAGGCGGATCTGGCTGTGGCTCAGGTGGTGGATTGATGATATCATCAATGTTAAAATCATCCATGATATATGCTTGATATAATGTGCACCTGCATTTAAAATCATACAAAATAGGACCCATGCGCATACAAAAATTAAGATCATATATTTAATTGAAATAGGATGAGCAATGTATATATATTAAGCTCATATATTTAATTGAAATGCACATATATATACATTGATTGTTCAACTCAAGAGCATGTCCATACAAAATTAAAAATTAAATGTATGTACATGTACATTTAAAATAAAAAATATGATACATAATTTGCATGCGTACAAATCATTAAACTAAACTATACATACATACATATACAAATTTCAAAATTTAAGAACTATTATGCAAATTTTTAATACATGCACATACATACTAAACAATAAACTTGAAACATTCACAAAATCTCATTTTATGTCTTTAACACACACAATTTTTCAGCAGGAGAAATCATGATCTAATAGATAGTCATTAAATATATATACTATTATATACTATTCATTATAAGTTCATAAATTCCACCAACTTCACAAATCCATGTCACTAAAAATATCCATATACAACCAAAATCATAAATTCATGTCACTAAAAATATCCATTTGGAACCAAATTTATAAATTCATCACACAAAATATCCATCGTTCACCAAATTTATAAATTCATAACTATTTAAGATCATTGTTTTAATTTATAAACTATTATGGCTCTCTAACTGCATAGATATTCATTTCTTTGTGTTTTCCTTTTCAAAATTAGGAGTTCTCCTCTCCTCTAGCCATTGTCGATGCTCATCTACGATCCCATCCATAGCCCTGACAACATCAACAAGGGTTTGCATCCTAGATGCAAACATCCTCACAGGAGGTGCGACACATTCTTCATTTTGAATAATGTTGATTTGATCTTGGATGGTTCTAGCAGAAGCATTGATTTGTGCTTGCAAACGAGCATGCTCATTGATTTCAGGTGGTGGAGGTGGGGGGTTACGAGGTGGAGTGGGCGGAGGTGGAGGTGAAGGTGTTGGAGATGGATGGCATGGAGGTGGATTGCGAATATTATTGAATGGATCCATGAGATCTTCAAGATATGAGTGAACCTGCATTATATTTGTAATTTCAAGATGTAAGATACATGTTTAGGAAATACCAAGTTAAACCATTCAATATAAATGGCCTTAAATAATTGAATACAAATGATAAAATTATATGTAAGCCTCATTTATATGTCTAAGGCACATGTTATTTGAATGAAAATACAATTAACTAAATTGATATTGTATAATCTTGCAGGATCTTATTATTGTTAAATTTGGTTGGGCCTTGGGCAACTTTGATCACCAAATTTTAAGAACTTCTTTAATCCCCTTAAGAAATGTCATATTGTCAACCCCTTAAGAAAATTGAATTACGATTTAGGGTGACAGGATGGCTTAAGGGGATTTACGTCTAGTGAGGTCCTAGGAGAAAATGGCATGGCTCAAATGAATAAAATTTGGTGAAGTTGCCGAAGGCAACCAAATTTCATTAAGAGCCTTTAAAGAAAAAATGATGGCTTTAGGGTTTAGGGTTTAGACTTTAGAGTTTATGGTTTAAGGTAATAGGATAGCTTAAGGGGATCTACATGCTGCAAGATCCTAAGAAACAATTACATGGCATAAGGTAATGAAATTTTTAAATCGTTTATTATTTTTGTCAATAAAGAGATTTTTATTAAGGTTCATTAAGGTTAACTATAATGAGTTATCTAATTATAATCATGATATACATGTGGATAAGTAAAATCTTTTTTTTAGTAAAAAATTACTTGTTGGAGAGCTTGTTAATGTCACTTCTTCAACATAATTATCTACATTTGTTTATAATTGGTTGCTCAAAGCTCTTTACATACATAGATTCTTCATGACATTGGTACTATGATCACCTCTTCTTTTTTGCAAGGTGCATCTTCTCATTGCAACCCACTCAATCTTGCTCTTTCATTTTCCCTTCATCCTCTCATCTTGAGGTAGATCCTCTCATAATGCCTACATCTCTTGTTGTCACTTCTAGTGTGACCCCCATCTCTTATGTTCCTCTAGTACCATTTCCACCTCTTCGTCTACAAGTGAACCACTTATCTCTAATCCCACTAGTTCCATTCCTTCTTGTGTGCCTACTAGTGCTCTACTCCTAGTGTTATCCCCTCCTCTAATTGTGTTAATGTTTGACCTTCCTCACCTTAAAGTGTTGTTTATAATTTGTCTATGTTGTATCATTGCCTCTTATTTCTCATTGCCTTTATGGTCATTCCATTGTCACCCATGCTACTACTACTATCACCATCCCCACCTCTACTCTAGATGCACTAGTGTAGAAGTTATCCTTGGCTAATTTATTTTCTCACTCTGTGTCTATGTTATTCAGTGGTTCTACTCATTGCCTCTTGGCTCCATTCATTATTTTGATCAATTAGAGCTACAACATTGCTTGGCCATTTCCACAAGATTATGGACTTCAAACCTATTGTTTCAAATTTATTAGAGTGTTCCCAAGGATCTAATGAGCATATTGATGATTATCTATGTTTGATTTAAATTACTTTGTGCTAAAATGAAACATCAACTTCCTAATTACAAATTGCAAGGGATTTTTTTATAAGGGTTTACTATCCACTATATATGTGATAGTGATTTTTTTTACAATTATGCTTCTTTCATGAATTTTTGTGCTCATGTCAAAGATGAAAAAAACAAATTACTTATTTCTAATGGTTTGAAATGTGTGTCCTCACATATAAATTCTATACCTTCTTACCCTTCCAAGTTAAAAAGGGTAATCATAAGAAAGAATCTAAAATAACACTAATCATATTCATACTACTTCTAATGTTGTTTCTTTTAAGCATCAAACAACTAGGAGATTTACAAAATTGAGTGGAACTCTAGCTTATGTGCTTCAAACCCTATTGAATGAGAATTTGATTACTCTTCCCCTTATTCATCCACTCAACCCATCTAGAGGGTTACATACGAAATGAAATGAGTGCACTTTTTTAATTTTTATACTACCTAGAAAATTACCATGGACAAAACTCAATAAAACACAATCAACATATTGTTAAAAATAGAACATCACCATAACAATAGTACATAGCAAATGCATGATAAGTGTTGTTATACTTTTGCACTATAGCATAGAAGTGGAAATTCAAATAAGGTAGTTGATGTAATAAGTAGGAGACAAAATTTGTTAATAGAGATGATAATAGAGGTAGTTGGATTTGAAGAGTTGAAACATTTGTATGAAGCTAGGCCTAAATATATGGAGGCATGGAAAGAATTTAATGAACTAGTAAATATAGATAGAAGTGACTTGATTATTTTATTCAAAATTAGATGTTATTTTTACGGGTAGTTATTTATGAATTCTTAGAAGCTCAATGAGGGAGAATTGATCAAGGAGAAGCGTAATTATATATTAGCATGTCATTTGAGAGTAGATAAGTCTATTATTAGTGAGTGACAACCATTTTTGGTCAAAAATATAAATAAAATAAGAAAATTTATTCAAGGTTGCGAGACTTATCAAGTTATAACAAACTTAGGGTTTTAACAATTTTTTTTGTTCCAATTCAATTTAGGGTTTCAGTTTTAAACAATTAGGGTTTTTAATGAATTTTTTTCGTTTCAATTCGAACTAGGGTTTTCAAATTCAATTTTTTTCGTTTGATTTGAATTTATGGTTTCAAAAAGTTCGATTTGGATTTGTAAATGCGATGTTTTATATCATTTCGATCTCTAGGGTTTTGAAATGCAATTTTTTTGTTTTGTTTGAATTAGGGTTTTTAAAATCAATTTTTTTTGGGTTTAATCGATCAATTTAAGATTTAAAAGTTAAAATTTGTTTCTAACACACAATTCAATGTTTTTTTTTCTCAATTTTATAAAAAAACGTTTAAATTTTATTGCAAATTTTCATCTAATTTGACAACTATTGAATTATAATATAACAATTAAAAAAATGATTAAAATATGACATAAATTGAAAAAAAAGCATGTAAATTAACGTATTTCTTTTAAAATTTCAATTCAAATTAAAAAAAGTGAAGAAGTGGCGTACCTGTAGCTGGTGTTGATGTCGCTGTCGCCAGGCAACTCGGGGTCCCGTCCGCAGAAATGAAAACTGCTGTTTTTAAAAAAAATAATAAGAGAAAAGATCCCGATGAGTATAACTCGATCCTACTCAGATAAATCGGGATCCCGCTCGTTGGTTCTGAGTTCGACCGAAACGGATCCCGATTTAAAAGTGGGATCCCGCTTTTTTTGGCTCTGATAATCCCGTTTCTCTGATGCTGATTTCATTTTTTTGGCTAAGGCAAAAAACTTCCACGTTTCGTGGACTCAACTTCATGCATTTACCCATAAATGAGATAAATTAAAGCCAAATTAAAGGGGGGACAGGAAATTAAAGGGAGATAAAAATTAAATGAAATGGACACAAAAAAATTGAGCAATACAATTAGAATGACATGGGAGATGGGACATGGATAGCTTGGAATGGCAGTCCAAGGATAATTAAAATGAAAAAACATCTAATAATTAAGTTAAAAGGTATACAATTTCCATTATCAAAATTTAGAACCCCTAAAATATCCATTATCCTCCCATAAAATAATTTGACTTTGACTCAACTAAATCCAACAATACTCAAAAACACACACAAAAGAACTTAGGTTAAAATGAAAAAATATATAATAATTAAGTTAAAAGGTATACAATTTCCATTATCAAAATTTAGAACCCCTAAAATATCCATTATCCTCCCATAAAATAATTTGACTTTGACTCAACTAAATCCAACAATACTCAAAAAAGAGTTGTCACCAATGTAGACTTTTCAACCATCAAACTTCTTGATAGGCCAAAACTAGGGTATAATATAAAATGGATTTAATCTTTAATAATAAACTTTCAATTTGGTCTACATGTCAATCTAGGGGTGTAAAATTGTGAAAGGCATCATGGTTATATGTGTAAGGGATGTAGGTAGTGAGGTGAATATAGATGAATGCAGCTAAAAATATTCATCAAAATTGCTACAAAAACTCTACAAAAAAATATTGTAATATTCTACTACAAGAACTGTACAGACTACCAAAATTGTGTAATTTGCTACAAGAACTATGTAGATTGAAAATATTTAAACTGATCTATCACAAAATTAAATTTAAATAAACATGAAACACATATTTTCAATCACACTTCATAGATTAATAAATTTGATTTATGAACCATAATCTACAACACTCAAATAAAATAAAATCATAAATAAGAACACACAAAATAAAGAACAAAAATGAACATCATCGCTATTTCATGAGAGTGGGTTCTCCTCTTGATTCATGGGGTGGCTAAGACACTTTGCTACAAACTCAAACCATAAACAACATATACTTATTTCAAAATCTGGATATTACATCTTTAATATTCCATGCTATTTTCCATCATTGTTACATCTTTATTTTCTACGCTACTACATTTGTGCTATTCGTTTTCTCTTGCCTATTTCTACAATATTTTCCAACCTTCATTATTATTGTCACATTGTTTGTGCATTCATTTTCAAACTCTGTGATGTCTTCTCCTCCTTTACATTCCATTTTCATGGAATTAAATATAAGAAGAAATTCAATTGTACATGGCCCATAATATATGGCTTAGAATAATAATAGCCACTGTATACACCTAAAAATGGTCACATCACAATAGTCTAGTAATTAATTAAATATTTTTAATATTTAATTAAATCTCTGAATTCAATTTGCGTATAAATAAATCTAAATAATTTATTTATATTGTTCATTCTTTCATCTCGATTAAATAAAAAAAAGTTTATTTAATCACTTTTCTTATTCATTTCTTAATTAATTAAATAAACATTATGATTTATTTATATTAATTATCATATATAATCTTGGCTTGAATATTTTATTCAAATAAAGATTAAAGATTCTTCTCTTCTAAAATTCTTCTAAAGTCTATTCACAATTCTAAATATTCTTCTCTTCTAAAATTCCTCTAAAGTCCTTTCACAATTCCATATTTCAAATATTTGATTAAATTCTTCTAAAGTCTATTCACAATTAAATATGTTAAATATTTAATTAAATCTTCTATAGTTCTAAAATCAAGAATCAAACTCACATAAAATTAAATAAATCTATTTATTTAATTTGGATTATCTTCAACAACCGTGAAACAAACTTCAAAATAGAAAATTAATTCCTTTGTTTCTGAGCAAAATTGTTCCCGTGGGTTGAAGACAAGCCTCCATTCTTCTCTCCAACCTCCCAACATCTTCCATCTTCCTCTCAACCTCTCCATCTCTCACCATTCAAAATTACCAGACAATCTCACAACCATTGATCTTTTCCAGCTAAGCTCTTGCCTATAAAAATCTATAAAAAGGACTATCGGATCTCTGAAAAACATAGAAGCTTTCATACAGGAAAACTATAGTCAATTAGTCTTCCAGCATCCATAGCCTCTAGAATCATAGCATAGCATAGCTTAGCATATTAGCAATCCATATCATGGCCTATCATCCTCATATCATAGTTTCAATAGCATCCATAATCCACAGCTCCCCTGTGCATAATTTACAGCCCCTATGCATATCCGTATATCAACATGTCACTCCACCAGCATATAAGATAGAGAAGTATTCTCCCTTTGCATACTCATTCTATAGGTTGCCATTCTAAGAAGCTTTGCTTATACAATCTGAGAGCAACAACTTCAAGAGAATCACTGGAGATAGAGAACAATGGAACGACTCTGAAGAAGCTTTGTCTGATTTCATTTCAATTTATCTTGCTTTCTTTAGTTTAATGTTGCATTGGTGTGTTTTTATTGTTTCATTTTGATACTAACATTTCCCACACACATTTTTGGTGCCCACCGTGGGGCTCTTGCCCCAATTTTAACATCTTTTTGTAGATTTTTCTGACAGGTTACAGTTAGAAGAGCGTATTAGCGCATTAAATACGCTTCAGCGCAGTTCACACCTAGTTTAGCGCCCTTTAACTCTATTGTAGTGCCCATCAAGCATCCTGCAGCGCCCATCAAGCATCCTACAGTGCCCATCAGGAATCCTATAGCGCCCATCAAGCATCCTACAGCGCCCATCAGGCATCCTGCAGCGCCCATTAGGCATTATATAGTGCCCACCAGTCATCCTGCAGTGCCCATTAACTCTGTTTTAGCGCCCTTAATGTCTGTTTTAGCACATTTTTTTAAAAATTCTGCAATTGTAATCTGTAACTTAAGTAAGGTTTGACTGGATCTGACGTGACCGCGGCCAGTAAGAGCTTTAAAAGAATGAAGCAATCCTAGCATAGTCACTTAATTGGAATGAAGCAATCCTAGGATAGTCACTTAATTGGAATGAATCAATCCTAGGATAGTCACTTCATTTTTATTTTGGACTAAAAAGAACACCATGTCTTTGTGAAGCAAAATCTTCATTTAGATTAGATCATTGTGATTTGGGTTTTAAAAAGAACATTTGTTTGCTTTGTTTGTGGCAATAGGTCTATGCTCTCCCCTTAACTGGGTGATCAAAATACCAAACTTGCCTTTTCAATTTCATGCAAATTTACTGTTTTAATTACAACCTTTTAGAAGGCCTGCTGTAGTGGGAAAAAATACTCACCCTACGGGAACGACCTAAGTGGGAACAACTAAAGCCAAGTTTTCCAACCCACTTTAATCAAATGCAGATGGTTGATGAAAATCCCATTTGACGGTAGTGTGCATTGATAACCATCCCCAAAGCCTTTGTTCTAAAGGTTGGGAGGTCTCTTGAGGGAGTCTATCATTTGTCGCACCGAATGGAAACCCTTACTACGAACTTAATGTAGTATCCAACCGAAGTCAGTTTCCGAACATCCTAATAATCACAGTGCAGGGGAGGGAAGAATCTACCCCTAAGACACTCACCATATAACTGCCAAGGACCATTTGCTCAGGGGATCCAGTATCCACTTTCGTCACTCTGAGTACGCGCCTGGAAAAGACAAAAACACGGGTGCCCTTTCGAGGGTGACATGGTTGTGTGAGTCGACGCAGTTCTAAGATGTGGGTTGTTGATTATTATGGTGACCTACTTGAGTATTAAGAGTGAGTCTGTTTGATCTATCTATCATGTGTAAAACCTGTGACAACAATTTTTGAAAAACATTTTGATCATACACTTACTGTTTAGAATAGGACTTAAAAACAACTATTCTACAACTTGCTTGATGTGTTTTCAATACATTAATTCAATAAAGATCATCCAAAACTCACAATTACATTGATTACTCTCATGTTACGAGATTGGAAATCCACAACCTTTGTTAAGAAATTCATTCTCAAACGAATCAAAAATCCAAAGAAACCACTTAGTTACAAGAAACTATTGAAGAAAAGACGATTCTTGTATCAAAGCCGAAAGGTTTTACTTAAACATAGAACCTTTATCCATCGATATCATGACTGTGTTAGAGGTTTCACTGATGATTATGCTATAGAACCATTATACTCACGAGCTTTCTTTCAAAGAAGATCCCTTTCTCAAAGGCACAACCATAGTTGGTGTATTCATTTTTGTTATATTCCCCAACCTGCAATTGAATATTCTACTCATCCAAATCAATTTCTGCAATAGAGAACTCAATCACATTAGGCATTTATCACAAATCCATCCTTTTACGAAGCTACGATCAAACTTCATAAAGTGCAAAATCATCCTTTTCTTGATCTTTTGCTTAAATTCCCGCCAACAGGATTTTCATCCTTTCAATTAGGGAACAACACAAGCTAAAGACTAGAAATCTTTCAAGTCATAGAATCTTCATTCTATCCTGACTTTCATATCTATCACAAATTGCACTATTTCATTCTTTTGATCAAAAGTTAGTAGAATTTGGAACAAAGCTTATGCATGTTGTCACGAGATCTTGAAAACACATAGAAAAAGACGAAGGAGAAACTACCACAAGTAAAATGGGTGATAATAGTGAGAAAGAAGAGAATACATTTCATATTGAAGAATTAACAGAAGAAAAAATTCAAGAAGCAGAACAAGATCCCCAATTCCATACTCTTATGGAAAGGATTTTAGAACGAAACAAAGAAAGATATTTTATTTCATTAGCTAATCAAGGAGCTAAGTTACCTTCCAATTTTGATATAGAAGGGATTAAAGAGAATCCTGAAACTCCTCCTAATGATTTTAGTGCCCTTACTCAACAGATAAAAGAATTACAAGGGAAAATAAAGGAAATGCAAGGGGGCACAACAAAGAAGTATGTTTTGGATGACATATCTCCTTATCCATTTGATAGGAGTCTTCAAATGATCCCTTTTCCAAAACATTGCAAAATCCTTAAATTTGATAGGTACAATGGAAAAACTGACCCCATTGAACATGTGAGGGATTTCTGAAATATGAGTCTAGAATTCGCTTATGAAGATACCTACTTAATGCGATTGTTTCCACGAAGTCTGGGTGGAAAATCCATGGAGTGGCTTTCCAAGATCACTCCCCCCATCAAAACCTTTGAGGAGTTAATAAATTAGTTTATATCACAATATGACTACAACATCCAACACTAGATAACAATGCTTGATCTTTGTAAAGTGAAACAAAAAGTAGGGGAATCCTTCACTACGTTTTTGCAAAGGTGGAGAAGGATGTTTGTACGATATTCCCGTCTTATTCCTGAAAAGGAAAATATGGATATCTTCATCAATAACCTAGATCAAGAATTAAGTTATAGGCTTAATCTTCATTGTCCTCATAACTTTGAAAAATTGATTGAGAACACAATCACCATTGAAGGGGCCTTGGTTAAAAGAGGAGTGATAAAACTTGATAATCCAAGTTCACCCAACCATAACAACAATGATAAAACAAGGTTTTGGAACAGAAATAAAAATGTTGTCAATGATGGTATAGTGGATGCAAACAATCTACAAACAAGACCATCTATCTTTAACCTATCAAGTGCTCCACGAAACAACCAACAAGGAAATACCAACCAACAAGGGAATACCAACCAACAAGGAAACAACAAACAACAAGGACAAAACTCCAATCACGAAAGCGTGACCAATCAAAATCATGGTAATTTCAATAACAATCTTGGCAATACCCAAACATCGAATCAATCCAAACCTTCATTCTTTTCAAATCGACGAAATTTTACAACTTTGGGTCAATCTCTTGAGTCTGCTCTCAAGGAGCTTCTTGATAATAAGGTTATCACCTTACCACCACAAAGAGATTATGAGCCACGAGTCAAACCACCATCATGGAATGACTCGTATTATTGCAATTATCATCAATGTAAAGGTCATAGAACAAATAACTATCAAGCCTTGTGAAATCTAGTACAAGATTTAATTGACAATGGCACCATCAAAATTGAAGGACATCATACCAATGACGATCATCAAGCATTCAAAGATCCTTTACCAAACTATCAAAAGGGGGAAACATCAGATACCAAAGTAAAAAGCATAAATAATGTTGAAGACAACATAATCCGCCACATCTATGCAGATGATCAATGGGTTAATGTTATCAAAATCAAGGAAAAACAAGAATATCAACAAGTTAATGTGACTACGAGAGGACAAGCAAAAGTTGTCCTAAAAGGTAGTTCATCTAAGGCAGCTATTCCTTCTCCAAGTCATTATAATTTAGTTGATCAATTGAGAAAAACATTAGCTCAAATTTCCATCCTTGAACTTCTCAAAATATCCCCCATACACAAGAATATTTTGGAAGAAGCTCTTGTAAACACAACTATCAACACAGATATGGATGTAGACAAATTTCAAACCATGGTGGGACATTTTTCTTCCCCCACTTGTCTTTCATTCTCCAAAAAAGAAGATGCTTCCATGACACATCCACATAATTCATCGCTTTATCTTGAAGTCATGATCCATAAACACCGAATTAGACATGTCTTGATAGATGGAGGAGCCGGTTTAAACATTTGTACCTTAAAGCTAATACATGCCTTAGGAATATCAGAAAATTCCATTGATCCACGGAGGAAAATAACTATCAAGGCATATGATGATGAAGAAAGAGCTTCTAAAGGACTAATAATGCTACCTATCAGAGTGGGACCTGTTGTGAAAAATACATTTTGTCAGGTTCTAGATGTGATCTTTCCTATAACATACTTTTGGGTTGCCCATGGATTCATGATATGCAGGAAGTACCATCAACGTACCATCAATGCCTTAAGTTTCCGTATGATGGACAAGAAATAACTATACAAGTTGATTACAATAGCACCCAAATTTGTTCAAATCTTCGAGCAACTCAAGACGTCTTTGTGCCACACAATAGGGAGGCTCTTACTGCTTCTTCTTCAAATCTACAAGGCCAATTGCAAGAACTGACAAAGAATCTTGACACCAAGCTACATTTTAAAGACAAAGGAATCAGCAGATATTTGCTATCCCTTTCTAGCTTACCTCCTTCTCTGAGGTCACATGGTCAGCCAACCCTATCAAATCAAAAGATCGCAACAAGCTCTACATCCTAAGCTTTTGTGCCAATCACAAAGTTTGATGGACAATTCATTAAAGCTAACACCACCGAGGAAGAAACCGAAGATAGGGACATCCTAAGCTAGCTATACAAAGATGAAGATGAATCTCTCTTGCACATCAAGTTACCTACCGAACAATATGGCAAAGGGTGTACTATCATGCAAATAATGGGCTATGAAGGAAATGGTCCTATAGGAAAAAGAAAAAAAGGAATCATTGAGCCAATTCAACCTATTTCAATACATCGAAAAGATAAAACAGGACTTGGATATGGTAAGGATACAGAAGAGTCAACTTCACAGCAAGCACAACAAACTCATGAAGGAGAATCAATTTCAGATAAACCCCATGAAGATGTCACTCTACAAAAATTTTATGGATCAGTTTTTCAATTGCAGAACAGTTCAGACACTGATTCCAATGAATACGAATGGGATGATGTCTTTGATGATACATTCTTAACAGAGAAAAGGGTGGATGTCATACATAAATTCACACCCACATTCTTACAAGGGGAGGGCTCAAGGCCTCCACTTGATTATGTTTTACAAAGCGATCATGACTCAAGTGAGGACGATTCGGATTTTAACAAGATTGATAATTGACAGGAGAATACCATCATAGACCTTGTCCATCATGAAAATGACAACCATGTCATGACTTTGACAGCTCAAGACCTTACCCAACCTAATGATCCCATGCCTTTAGTTTATCCGGAACTTATTGATTGGGACAATGATGCACCTATCCATATTCCTACATTCCATGATGATGAGGATACTGTAAATTTTCTTTGTTCATCTAGTCAAGAAAACAATTGTTCCATCAGAGAATCTCATACTCAAGATTTTGATAGGGAGGGTGTCAAGTCTCTTAGCTACAAAATAAATGAAATAAAAGATAGATCTATTGTTGAAAACCAAAAAATGGTAGTGGTAGATCACAACAAGAGAAAAATAAAGAGTGAATCTGATGGTAAAAACCTTTTTGAGGCACTGCAGGATGACAAACTTGACACTCTTCCCAAACATTATCAAGAAAGATCTATTTTGATAGAGCCAACAAAATCAATAAACATAAGTACAAAAGAGCATCCAAAAATCTTGCAACTTGCAACATCATTAACAGTGGAAGAAGTACTGAAATTCACAGAGTTCCTGAAGGAGAATCAAATCAACTTCGCTTGGTCATATGTCAATATGCCAGGATTAGATCCTAATCTGATAATGCATCATTTATCTATAAACACAGGGGCAAAACCTGTGAAGCAAAAACTCAGAAAAATGCATCCACATGTTGCATTATTGGTTAAAGAAGAGTTAAAGAAGCTTTTAGATGTTGGATTCATTCAGCCTATTGACTATGCAGAATGGATCTCCAATATCGTACATGTTTCAAAGCCAGACAAAAGGATTAGAATTTGTATAGACTTTAGAGATTTGAACAAAGCATGTCCTAAAGATGACTTCCCTTTTCCAAACATAGATATGATTGTTGATTTAACTGCTAGCCATGCAATGTATTCACTAATGGATGGGTTTTCATGATACAACCAGATCAAGATTGCACCAAAGGATCAAGATAAAACAGCGTTCACGTGCCCTTGGGGTACCTATTGTTGGAATATCATGCCATTTGGGTTAAAGAATGCAGGAGCTACATACCAACGAGCAATGACAACAATTTTTCATGATATGATGCATACATTCATGGAAGATTACGTCGATGATCTTCTTGCCAAATCCAACACAAGAGAAGGACATCTAGAAATCTTGTCAAAGATCTTTATCAGAATGGAGAAGTTCAATGTTCGACTCAATCCAAAGAAATGTGTCTTCAATGTTAAATCCGGAAAACTCTTGGGATATATTGTTTCAGAAAAAGGCATAAAGGTTGATCCATAAAAAGTACAAGCTATAATGGACATGCCGCCACCATGAAATATCAGTCAACTTCGATCACTACAAGGACGCCTACAATCCATCAGGAGGTTTATAGCTCAACTGGCAGACAAAAGCTTACCATTTACACATCTATTGCATAAAAATGTCCCATTCAAATGGGAGGAAAAGTGTGAAGCAGCATTCAATCAGATCAAGCAATATCTCATAAATCCACCAGTCCTAATTCCACTGGTTCCAGGAAAGCCACTCATACTTTATATTTTAGCAATAGAAGTATCTTTGGGAGCATTACAAGCACAGGAGGATTCTATAGGCAAAGAAAGGGCTATATACCATATCAGCAGAACTTTAACAAGTCATGAACTAAATTACACTTTCATTGAAAAAGCTTGCCTAGCAGTAGTGTTTGCTTCTCAAAAGTTGCGACACTATATGTTGGCTCATATAGTTAAGCTGATAACTAAAATTGATCCACTAAAATACCTTTTAAGCAAAGCTACCTTAACAGGAAGACTTGCAAAATGGGTAATGATCTTAAGTGAGTTTGACATTCACTATGTAGATCGAAGAGCTATAAAAGGACAGGTCATCGCAGATCAGTTGGCCGAAGCACCTTTACAAGAAGAAAACCCAATGCACATTGAATTTCCTGATGCAGACGTCTTCACAGCAATGATTAAGAAATCATGGACATTGTACTTTGATGGATCTTACACGCAACATGGCTCGGGGGTAGGGATTCTTTTTGTCACACCTAAAGGACATACCATTCCAAAATCATATTAGTTGATGTTTCCTTGCACCAATAACATGGTTGAATATGAAGCATTGCTCACAGGAATAAAGATAGCATTGGACTGGCAGATTACAAAATTACAAGTCTATGGTGATTCACAACTTGTCATTAATCAAATCAATGATGATTATCAGACTAAAGATGATAAGCTGCTACCTTACAAGAACATGGTGGATGATTATAAAAAGTATTTTGTGGCAATCAAGTTTTCACAAATCCCAAGGATTGATAATAAAGTTGCAGATGCAATGGCTACAATTACTTCCTTGTTACAATTATTAGAAAATAAAAAATGGTACGAATTCTTGGTGGAACAATTGTTTTCTCCCACCTATTATAATCCTAAGACTCAATTCATATGCCATTTAACTAGTTTTGATTCACCCTTATATGGCAAGATTTATACCTATCTGAAAAATAACATCTTACCTCTAGATTTATCCCGAAACCAAAAAAGGAATTTCATTCGCCAATCATCCCGTTATACCTTGATCGCCGATATCCTTTACCGACGTGGTCTTAATGGTATGCTCCTTCGATGTCTTGAACATGATGAATCTGAAAAAGCCTTACAAGAGGTTCATGGTGGTATTTGTGGAACTCATTCAAGTGGTTTAACCTTAGCCAAGAAACTTGTTAGAATGGGATATTATTGGCCTACCATGGAGAGAGAATCTTTTACTTTTGTCAAGAAGTATTCTAAATACCAGATCCATGGGAATCTTATTCATGCACCTGCACAGGAACTGTAGCCTTTCACTCCGACATGGCCTTTTTCTCAATGGGGACTACATCTTGTTGGTAAAATTCATCCTTCATCATCAAATGGGCATAAATTCATCATCACGGCTATAGAATATTTTACAAAATGGATCAAAGTTGCTCCTTTGATGACCGTGACCGGTAAACAAATAACAAATCTCTTCATTTATCCTGAATTACATCATCTGTCGATATGGAATTCCTAATTCTATCATCACTGATAATGGGAGGCCTTTCAAGAATCAGGATGTTGACGAACTTTGTGAAAGATTTCACATCCAACATAGGTTTTCTACACCTTACTATCCACAAGGCAATGGTCAAGCAAAAGTTTCAAACAAAACAATCTTGAAAATCTTGAAGAAAACGATAAATGATGTCAGTCGTGATTGGCATGTCTAGTTAAATCCAACTTTGTGGCATACAGAACCAGCATTCGCACACCAACAGGAGCTACCCCATATGCCTTGGTATATGGAGCAGAAGCGATCTTACCATTAGAGGTTGAAATACCTTTGCTTAGGGTCTCACTCAAAGGATTGATAAATGATGAAGACTACCAAGTATCTTGTCTGCAAGAGCTAGAACTGTTAGATGAAAGATGTCAACATGCAACTGATCATTTGAAGGGTTATCAACAAGTTATGTCTCGTAGCTACAATCACAGAGTTAAACCATGGACATTTCAAGTAGGTGACTTTGTCTTGAGAGAAAATCCGCACAATCAGCAAGATAGAGAAAAGAAAGGAAAATTTGAACCCAACTGACTTAGTCCATTTGTTATCATTGCAACATACGGTTCTGGAGCATATCAGTTATCTACGTCATAAGGGGACCTATTTGAAGAACTGATCAACAACATTCATTTGAAAAAGTTCTATGTTTAAAATCAGAAAAAGTCCTGAAAAAATACAAAAAAATAAGAAAAAGTCCTAAAAAAATCCAAAAAAATATGAAAAAGTCTTGAAAAAATCCATAAAAATTAGAAAAAGTCTTGAAAAAGTGCAATAAAAACAAGTGGTGAAAACTTGGAAAATAGGGGCTACTTGTGATCAAAATAGGCTCCTCTATCTATTAGCTTATGTCTTGCATTCACTTTACGGCGTCATCTATCCATATATATCATTTGTACATTTCTATCATATCCATATCATGCAACGGGAATCCTTGTATTCCATCATGGCTTGATAAAATTTGTACATATCCATACTATTTAGGTTATGTTTACACTGGGAGCAAAAGCATAGACTAAACAAGAGAGGGGCAACGAGCTTTTAGAATATCACAAACGGACAAATGATGGTTTTCCAAAACGCAACATACATTGACGCATCAAATCAACCACAACACCCAAAATGATCACTCAATGCCAATGACATCAAACAACATGATCAAAACAACGTTAATCAAATCACAAACATCAATGTTGATAACCAAGTTGGATGATCTTAATCTGAATAATGTTTGAAATACTTTAAGCAAAATTTGAATTGTTGGTTGATTTTTTATCATATCTCTGGAGTAATTCAATGATGTACTGAACTAGAAAAGCAAGGAAGGAGTATGATTTTTCTTTGTTTGTTGTTTGTGAGTGAATCATTAGTACTATGCAAATTGGTCTCGAGACATGCTCTACTAAGTATCATTGATGACATTTCAGAATTTGCATAGGAAACCGGTTAACTCTTGTTTGTTTATGCAAGCGATACTCAGGTCATCTCGGTTCAATTATACCTAAATGCTTGTATTATCTTGCTATATCAAAAATTCATGAAAGTAATACTCAGGTCATCACTGGTGCTAACATACCATTTGATGCTTGTATTAACTTTCAACATTTCAATGCTCTATGATGACACAAAAAGCACAAATAAGCTCTCAGAATGGCAATATTGTACAGATACCCTGCATGGTTAGTATAGATTACATCCATTCTAGAATTTGCATTTTGCATTTATAGATTTTTTCCAAAAGTTGGCAAAGTATCAAATGTTTCATATCTTTTGAATAAAATGACTGAGTACATTTTGACATTCACAAAACATCATTTCATACATTTTTCATACATATTTGCATCAGGAAATCATAAAAACAAAGCATACATCATAATCAAAACGTTCATAAGCATTCATAAGTTGTACCATCTATCATTTCATATTCATAAAATTGATTTCAATCATATCATAACATTGCACTCACATCATAAATCATGCATACATATACATCATGAGCATTAACATCGTGAAACCATCACATAAAGCATCATACATATAGAAAATAGATGCACTCATAATAAATCATCGCTGCATTTCATATATCTCAAAAATGAATGTCAAAATGTACAAAGATGTCAACTATACATGACATAACATCATCAAAAATGGGATCATATCAGTGTGTATACAAATGTCTCGCAATGATAAAACATCATGCAAAAAGCACTATGTAGTGTTATCCTCTGATGGTGCTAGTCTAGGACCTGTCACACCTACACCTGATGGACCTACTCCACCTGCCCCTGATGATCCTCCTGGAGGTAATGGTTGTGATACACCCCTGCTGGTAGCCTAAGAGCGACTATGTGTGGACCGAGACTGTGTATAACTCATTCTCCGCTCGGGTGGCACTATGTCATGATACCTAGTCCTATAGAACTCTGCCTCCCAGATGGCTTTGGTCAGCTCTCTTGTCATGATATCACCTGTTGCTGCTCTCTGCAGACTGTCAGCTAAGGCCATGGCCTCCTCACCCTGTCGTCTAGATGTATCTCTCTCAGCCGTCACTATAGTCAATTGTCCCTGTAGCTGTGTAACCAAGGCCTATGCCTGTGCTAGCTGACCCTGTAAGATCTGCACTCTACTCTACAAGGGAGACATCTGACTCGGCACCACCAGATCTACTGAAGACGATGGATCTAAATGTCTCATTCGTGGTCCACCTCTGCCACCACCTCTGCTGACACCTCTGCCGCTACCTCTACCACCTCTGCCACCTCCTCCACCACTATCATCCCCACTCTCCTCATCGCTGCTATCTCCATCCCCATTTGACTCATCATCATCATCCTCCTCGGAGTCATCACCCTCTAAAGTCTCCTCTCGTTGTCGCCTATGTTCGCCTCTATGTGGTCTCTGCTCTGCAACTGGAGCGGCAGGCTCATCAGGATCAAATAATCGCAGTGCAGGATGCTCCAACACATACTGACCATACTCTGGAGTCATCCCCCCATCAAGAATATCCGCTCTGTACTCCCACATCTGTACTCCCAAACTGGTGAACTCTGCCACTGCTGCATCATAAGAAATCTGTGGACCCCACATTGTAATCTCCTGCTACTGACGCGCATAAATAAACGAACCCTATGGCATACCCTGAGGCCGACCATACTATTGCCACACTCGGCCAAGAAGAAACCTCTCAATAATCCCAAGAGTACAACCAATCAGATATCTAGAAGTGAAGACAAAAGGCATCTCCCTAGCATCCTCTGGCCATGCCTCACAATCTACATAGGGCCGCCAACATACTGTCTCGAGATCATCCAGAAGACACTGCCAATGATCTAGTTTTCCCAACCGTGGCTGAACAATGACATCGGTATATCTAAATCTGTACAGTCGACCAGCAGGTCATCGTCCACGAGTCAATGGACGCATAACAACAAAATGCTCCCATGCCCATATCTATAACAGCAAACAACTGACAGCAAAACTCTGGCCTCCACCATACACAATATGGTGTAGCTCATCATATAAGTGTGCAAGCATGCATGATCCCCAAACATATCGTGTACCCTACATCACCATACTCTCAAGTACACGACCCCACCTGACTGCAAAACCCTTCGACCTATAGTCGGGGCACAGAACACCTCCAATGAAGCCTGCAAGTACAGAGGGTAAAGGTGCATATGAATCCGTCATCTCCGCCCATGAGATATAATATCCTACAATCTAATCATCTCTAAATATCCTCCTCAAAGCATTAGTACCTCCCGCCTCCCGGTCATCAAATCTCACTATCTTGCCCATCACTAGAATCCTCAAGATGTGATATACGTCCTTTGGAGTCACGGTAATCTCTCTTGTCGGAAAATGAAAGGTGTTTGTGTCACTGTGCTACCTCTCTGCAAGTGCTATCAATAAACCTCTGTTGAGACGCACCTCAGGCATCTCAAATAACAAGTTCAATCTGCATGCCTCGATCACATCTCTATCTACCTGTCCAAGCTGCAGAATCAATCTCCATGTCTTCGGGAATGTCTCCCGTAACTGCAAGATGCCCAATCTCTCTTGTTGAATAGGAAGAATCATCAAGTCAAAGAAAAAACAATATCAAATCATCACAACTTATCAATCAAATCTGAATATCAAAATCCTATTTGTTTTTAACAACTTTAGAAGCAAACTTATCAATCAAACAATTTGTTTTTCATCATCATGGAAAGCAGATTTATCACAATCTTGTTCGCTTTTAACAACTTTAGAAGCAAACTTATCAACAAACTATTTGTTTTTCATCATCATGAAAAACAAATTTATCAAAATCCTATTTTTTTTAACAACCTTAGAAACAAACTTATCAACAAACTATTTGTTTTTCATCATCATGAAAAACAAATTTATCAAAATCCTATTTGTTTTTAACAACCTTAGAAACAAACTTATCAACAAACTATTTGTTTTTCATCATCATAAAAAATAAATTTATCAAAATCCTGTTTGTTTTTAACAACTTTAGAAGCAAACTTATCAATCACACCTATTTGTTTTACATTTTCATGAAAGAAAATTTATCAAAATCCTGTTTGTTTTTAACAACTTTAGAAGTAAACTTATCAACAAACTATTTGTTTTTCATCATGGAAAACAAATTTATCAAAATCTTGTTTGTTTTTAACAACCTTAGAAATAAATTCATCAACTACTATTTGTTTTCCAACAACCTTGGGAACAAATTTATCAGACAAACATCATCAAATCAGGACAATGCAATATGCAAACAATCAATACAAAGTCATACGTTGCAATATTACAAGGGCAATTTTATCACATTTTATCACAGCAGGGGAAATTTAAGTCATCAAATTTTCATCTCACATCTTTCCACGTATACTTCTTCACATCATAATATTCGAACGATGAATCGATATCTTAAAAATCATAAAAATCAAAAAATTCCAAAAATTTTAAAAATTCAAAAAAATTCACAAAAATCAAAATCTTATTGATTCATCATCTGAAGGGGCATATACCTAGCAACATTCGACAATCAGCATCTGGGGCAAATTTCAAAATTCTTTGAAGCAATGCGTAAAACACATCACTTCAAAGAGGGGCAAAATGTATACACCTAAAAATGGTCACATCACAATAATCTGGTAATTAATTAAATATTTTTAATATTTAATTAAATCTTTGAATTCAATCTGCGTATAAATAAATCTAAATAATTTATTTATATTGTTCATTCTTTCATCTCGATTAAATAAAAAAAGTTTATTTAATCACTTTTCTCATTCATTTATTAATCAATTAAATAAACATTATGATTTATTTATATTAATTATCATATATAATCTTGGCTTGAATATTTTATTCAAATAAAGATTAAAGATTCTTCTCTTCTAAAATTCTTCTAAAGTCTATTCACAATTCTAAATATTTTTCTCTCCTAAAATTCCTCTAAAGTCTATTCACAATTCCATATTTCAAATATTTGATTAAATTCTTATAAAGTCTATTCACAATTAAATATTTTAAATATTTAATTGAATCTTCTGTTGGAATTAAAATGACACTGAGAGGGGGGGGTGAATCAGTGTCTTAAGAGATTTGACCAATTTTCCAAAAACTTCAAAACATATCACAGATTTGTTCTCAATATTACTCTGATTAATGCATTCATGAGTTGAATGTAATCATTCATAAATAGAATTGAGAAAAGTAATAACTCAACAGTGAACAGAAACAACAACAGCATAGTAAAACTGAGAGAACACAGAACAACAAAGAGGCACAATATTTTGCCAAGTGGAAAACCCTCCTGGGGTATAAAAACCACTCCCTAAAATGTCTTCCTAGCTTAATCTTATCATCAACTGTTCACAATGCCTTATAGGCTGATTTTTTAGCACCCACTCAAGGAGCACCAACCCCTCATTTAGAGATATCTATCTCAAGGAGTACCAACCCCTCAAATTATGTTTTGAACAATAATAATGATTCAGAGGGTTTCTCTATTTTAAGTTAAGCACATATCTCTCTATTTTCTCATCTACAGAATACCTTAAAGATTCAATAACTGAATCCCTAAAATACCTCATAGAGAAGAAACTCACAATCTCTGCATCTTATTATACAGATTTTATTGCAAATTTTTATCCATATATTTTTATACAACCAAGGAATGATAATCTCATAATTACATCAACAGTCAAACAGAAAACAAAGTTTTATGCTTCTATATATACATCTTGATTTACATGCCAGATAGGTAACTGTCTTCAGGAGTAATGGTAGAACAACCAACCCAGCTAAGAGTCGTTCTCAACAAATTTGAAACATGTGAGATCATTTCTCTGCATAAAATGCACAACTGCCCACCACAGAAAATCATAACATCTAATGTATGAAAGACAATACTTAGTCAGGGCATCATTTTTCATAGAGCAGTTAAAGAAAAATTGGGATAATAAGTTAATATGCGCAGTATGAAACACATAAATAAAAATACCAGATAGATCTGTAACTCCCATAACTCCATTATCCACTGTCTAGCTTCCAATCAGAAATGCACAAAATAAACCTTCCATAAACCTATGTAAGAACCATTACAGTCATCAACAACAAAAACGTAAACACTCATGATGGCGGCCAGGCTAGGGTTTGATACCCAGACAAAAAGAATAAGCTCAAAAAGTTTTCCCTAAACTTTTTTGTTTCCATCGATGACACGTTATGCCGAAGGAAACTTTAATGTTGCCAGACATTCAATTCGCTTTCGTTGTGACACATCAGTTCGGAGAGAAGACATATCGAATACAACATGCTACGCCGAAGGACTTCCTTAGTATATTATTCTTTCGCTGAGACATGAGGAAACTTCTTACCGAGATTCCCTTTAGTTTCATTTACTATCGCTGTAACATACAACCTTTGGGGAGACCTCTTGGAGAAAAACTTTGTCATACCAAAAAAAATTTATTCACTGAGTCATTGAGACAATCCAGATCTTATGCCGACGAAGTCCCTTTATGTTCCATCGGTGAGACCGAAGGTCACTCGTCGAGACCTCTCGCCGAAAACCCTAGCTCTTACCAAAAAGTGTCCATCCACCAAGGTCGGTGTGACATTGCACATTCGATATAACATTTCGCTGAAGCAGTAACCTTATGCCGAAGAGACATTCAATGCAATAATCGGTGAGACTTAAAAACTTTAGAGAGACAATATACCGAATACATTATGTTTGGCCGAAGAAAACTCCTCCATGTGATGTTCGGTAAGACAAAACCACTTCGCCAAGACCTATTCCGAAATCGCTCAGCTCTTGCCAATGAAACTCCATAAGCACTAGTCGGTGAGACCAAGTGAAATCGCCAATACCTCAGCCCGATACCGCTTAGTTTGGCCGAAGTCTCTCAAAGAGTTGTTCAGTGAGACTCCTCCCGAAAAATAGATAAAACCTTTTGAGCACGAGTCGGTAAGACAAGAAAGACTCGCTTTGACATTACCCCGAGGACGATTTCCTTTGTTGATATGCTCATTTTGAAGCGGGTCGAGGAGACATAATAAAATCGCTAAGACCTCATCCCGACGGCCAAACTCATGCCGATAAAGATTTTTCTTCTATCGCCAAGACCACGAACAATGTCACGCTAAAAGCTGCCAGAATGTTAAATTCAATTGACATAACATCAGAAATGTCTTGCCGATAGGCAACTCAGACATTTCAAAGTGGATCGGGGAGACCCTGCCATACTCATACCGATATGTGTAAGCCCGAATGAGCAACAACCAATACATGTGATATGCAAAAAGAACCATCCTGACAAAGAAACCATCTTCCAAACTCTGTCAGTCAAAGAGATAGCATTCATATCTTGAACCAGAATTCTCATCACCATGAAATTAAAGCATAACAAATAACTTTTTGTAATAGCCAAGAGACATCAAAGAAGTGCCATTATAAATCATAAGGATCAGAGATTTTGTCATCAAGGACAAACCATAAACACAACTGAGATCCAACAAACTCCCCCTTTGTCCTTGATGGAAAAACACAAATGACTCTCCCCCTTTTTGCCTCAATGACAAAGAATAGAAGAGAAGAATGTGCATTGCCATGAAACACAACTGAGAAGCCAACCAAAATATCATGAGAAACAGCTGCAAAAAAAAGTAGTAGTGCAGCAACCAAAATTGTAGGAGAGTTGTAAGTGAATCAAAACATATAACATGCTCCCCCTAAGTAGTAGCTTGGAGATTCAATGAAGTAATGATTGAGAGATAACTCCCAATCGAAGTCTCAACCTTTCAAATAGCTCTTTTGCTAAGGGCTTAGTGAAAATGTCAACCACCTGATCTTGTGAACCAACAAACTGTAAGCAGACATCATTAGCCAGTACCTGTTCTCGCAGAAAATGAAACTTGATAGCAATATTTTTAGTTCTAGAGTGCATAACAGGATTTTTTGAAATATTTATTGCACTAGTGTTATCACAAAGAATGGAAACAGGTTTAGAAACATCAATACCCATATCTGAAAGAGTCTGACTCATCCACAGAACTTGAGTACAACATGAAGTGGCAACAATGTATTCTGCTTCAGCAGTAGAGAGAGAAATAGATACTTGTTTCTTGCTATGCCATGCCACTAAACGATCACCAAGAAAGAATGCAGCACCATTGGTGCTTTTCCTATCATCCAAACAACCAGCCCAGTCAGCATTAGTATAAGCAATCAAAGAGAAATCATTGCTCCTAGGATACCAAAGACCATAATCAAGAGTGCCCTGAATGTATCTAAAGATCCGTTTAACAGCAGTAACATGAGAGTCTTTAGGTGATGCCTAAAAACGTGCAACAGTGCAAACTGCCTGCATAATGTCAGTTCTAGAGGCAGTTAAATATAAGAGACTATTGATCATTGATCTATATTTCATTTGATTTGTATTAGGAGAATCATCAACCTTATTAAGTTTGCAACCAGTAACCATTGGAGTGCTAACTGGATGGCATTCATCCTTCTGAAATTTCTTAAGCATTTCTCTAGCATATTTGGATTGAGAAAGAAATATTCCATTCTCACATTGAGAGATTTGAAGACCCAGAAAGAAGTTTAATTCTCCTAACATTGACATTTCAAACTCAGATTCCATTATCTGAGAGAATTTTTTACTCAAAGTGACATTATTGCAGCCAAAGATAGTATCATCAACGTAAATTTCAACAACTAAAATATCAAAAACCTTCAGTTTTAACATAAAGATTACTGTCTACACCTCCTCTAACAAAGCCATTAGAAATTAAGTGACTGTCCAGCCTAGAGTACCAAGCTCTAGGTGCTTGTTTTAAGCCATAGAGAGCCTTTTTCAACCTATAAACATGGTTAGGATTATCTTTGCATATAAATCCTTTAGGTTGTTCAACATAGACCTCTTCATCTAAATAGCCATTCAAAAAAGCAGTTTTGACATCCATTTGATAAATAGTGAAGTTTTTGTAAACAAAATAAGCCAAGAATATTCTGATAGATTCTAGTCTAGCAATAGGTGCAAAGGTTTCACCAAAATCAATACCTTCTTGTTGAGCATAGCCTTTGCAGACAAATCTTGCTTTGTTGTGAATAACATTACCATTTTCATTAACCTTGTTTCTATATATCCATTTGCCTCCAATGACATTCTTGTCATCTGGTCTTGGGACTAACTCCCAAGTCTATTTTTTCTCAATTTGATCAATTTCTTCCTGCATAGCATTAAGCCAACATGAGTCTGTGAGAGCTTCATTAAAAAATTTAGGCTCAAACTGAGTAACTAGACAGAAAGCAATTTGTGCCTTTTCATCAGATTCTGCAGCCTTTCTTCTAGTTTGAACTCCTGCATTTTTATCCCCAATAATCTGATCTTTGGGGTGGTATATAGCTAGAGTTTTCAAAGGAGCATTTGATGCAACCTTTTAAGGACTTGCATTTTCATTTTTAGGGCTTGTTGATTCAGCAAAATACTTTGCTGTTCCAGCTCCTTCAGAAATTATTTCAAATTCAAGTTCTTCTTCCTCATTATTTTGCAAAGATTCAGCATTCAAATGTGGTCTTTCATCAAATTTTACATTAACAACTTCAACAATCTTATTAAGCCTTTTGTTGAGACATTTATAAGCTTTGTTGTGAGTTGAGTATTCCGAAAAGATACCCTCATCACTTTTGGATTGAAAACTTCCAAGATTATCATCATCCTTTTTAATAAAACACTTACTTCCAAAAATTTTAAAGTATTTGACAGAAGCAGTTTTTCCATACCACGGTTCATAAGGAGTGTGTTTAGATTTCACCCTAAGCTCCACTCTATTCAAAATGTATACAGCTGTATGAACAGCTTCTTTCCAATACATATCAGACAACTTAGATTCATCTAGCATGGTTCTAGCCATTTCTTTTACAGTTCTATTTTTACGTTCAACTACCCCATTTTGTTGAGGTGTTTTAGTTGCAGCATACTGTCTTTAATACCGTGCTATTCACAGTAATCAATAAACTCTTGAGAGGTGAACTCACCTCTTTTGTCTGATCGAAGGTATTTGAGTTTCAGATCAGATTCCTTTTCAACCATTTTACGAAAGATTTTGAACCTTTCAAATGCTTCTGATTTGTGCTTAAGAAATGTGACCCAAACCATTCTAGTATAATCATCTACAAAAAGCATAAAGTATTTTTCACCATTAATAGACCTTGTTCTGGTTGGTCCACATAAATTAGTATGCACAAGCTGTAAAGGTTTTGAAGAAGAATGTTCTTTTGTCTTGAAGTCGATTTTAGTTTGTTTACCACTTAAGCATTCTTTGCACACAAAATTTTTTGGCTTGTTAAGAATTGGTAGACCTCTAACATTATGATTCTTACTGATTCTAACCATATTTTCAAAGTTTATGTGTCCTAATATTTTATGCCATAACCAGCTCTCTTCAATTTGGCCCATTAGACACATACCTTGAATATTGTCATTGCAAGATGAGTCAAGGAGATTGTACACATTTCCTTTTGTCCTCCTTCCAGCTGCAACAACCTTTCCAAGCTTGTTCTTAATCTCACATCCCTGCGAATTAAAAAGAACATGATAACCACTATCACAGATTTGACTAACACTTAGAAGATTGTGCTTGAGACCTTCCACATAGTACACGTTATAGATATGAGTGTCTTCATTCAGAAGAAGTGAACCTCTACCTTTAATTTGAATACCAGAATTATCACCAAACTTGACATATCCACCTACATAATCTTCAAGTTTTATAAACTTGTCCTTATCGCCAGTCATATGGTTAGAACATCCACTGTCCAGGACTCATAAGTCCTTTTTCTTGGAATGAAAAGCAGTTTGAACCAACATGGTTTGCTCAAAGTTGTTGATAGCCTTAGGTTTCCAAACCTTTTTAATTTTCTGTTGTTTCGATTGCAGATCAGTTATGCATTGTTTGATAGAATGTCCCAAAGTATTGCATTTAAAACATCTGGTCTATCTAACAAAACCATAGTGTTGCCTAAGACCAAACCTGGGTATTCTAGAATTCATAAGCCTACAAGTGCTCACCTTATGACCAACTTTCTTGCAGAAAAAACAATAACCATAGAAAAAAGAATTGTCTTTGTATGAAGGTCTATTACCTCTAAAAAACTTAACATGATCCTTACCAGATTCTGAGTGATTTGAACCTGAGCCTTTGACTTCAGTAGAGGGGTTTTGTTTTGCTTTGTCAGTTGAGCATTCACCCTTTTCAAAACCAACACCAGTTTTATCTTTATACACCTTTTGTTTGCTGAGCATCTCATTCAGTTTTAGAGTGCTTTCATATTTTTCAATTTCCTTCCTAAGAAGGACTACTTGTTCCAATTTTTGAATTTCATGATCTTTGCAGCTTACAGTCTCTCTAAGACAAACTTCAGCTCTTTTAGCTTCTTGAAGCTGAGTTTTCAAAGAGATCAATTCTTGATCTGGTTTATGTTCTTAAGAAAGAACTTGTTTTTTGAGTTTTCTGACCTCTTGAAGAGCACATTTCACCTCTTAAAGAGCACATTTCAGCTCACTTTCAAGATCTACTTCACCTTCTTCAGTGTCAATGGTGTTAGAATCATTTTGTTGAGTAATTTCAATCATGAACAAAGTTTCAACTTCATCAGCTGATGAGTCTTCAGACTCAATATCAGATTCATCCTTACTAAACAGACTTTTCTTCTTTTTAAAATTGAAGTTTCGTTTAGGTTTGAAAGCCTTCTTCTTAGGTTGTATTTCAGTTGTCTCGTTGTCACAGATTTGATCATCATAGGGACACTTTGCAGCAAAGTGACCTATTTTTCCATAGTTAAAACATTTAAAGGGAAGTTTTCCCTTATATTTTCCTGATCCCTTTTTAAATCTTCTAACAAAATGAGATTCTTTAGAATCAGACAACTCTGATTCATTGACATCGACTTTTTCTTTCTTTTTAGAGTTAAAGGCAGTTTCTTTTCCTGTTGAATTGTTTTTGCTAGTTCTCATTTCATAGGCAGTAAGTATTCCTTGCAGGCTGTCTAAGGTAAGCTTATCAAAGTGTTTCTTTTCTTTTAGGGCTGAAACCTTAGATTCAAATTTAGATGGTAAGGACCTAACAACTTTTGTAACCGCATCAAATTCATTAACCTCTTGACCTAGACTTTTCATTCCATTGACAACTTCATCAACTCTTAGGAAATATTCAGCCACTTTCTCATCATCCTTCATTTTCAACTCCTCAAACTGATGTTTGAGAGTAATGATTTTTGACAGTTTGACTTTCTCATTCCCTTGATATATAGTTTCAAGTTTTTCCCAAATTCCATGAGTAGATTTGCAATGCATGACTTTAATGAACACATCTTTAGTTAATCCACACAAGATGGAATGCTTAACTCTGGCATTTGTTTCATACTTCTTTTTCTCAGCAGCATCAGTGGGAATAGTAGCTGGTACATTGTAATCTTCTAAAACAATGCTCCAAACATCAACATCAAAAGAAACAAGAAAAACTTCCATTCTTATTCTCCAGAACACATAATTTGTGCCATCAAATAACGAAGCTCTGGTTATAGAGGCACCTTCTTGAGAATGTGCCATTAAAAACAAACTCCAAGACCAAGATCAATCCAAGGTAATTAAACCAATCAAAGGACCCTATGCTCTGATACCAATTGTTGGAGTTAAAATGACACTGAGAGGGGGGGGTGAATCAGTGTCTTAAGAGATTTGACCAATTTTCCAAAAACTTCAAAACATATCACAAATTTGTTCTCAATATTACTCTGATTAATGCATTCATGAGTTGAATGTAATCATTCATAAATAGAATTGAGAAA
>VDFB02075321.1:258640068-258829593 GCA_007258455.2 Sequoia sempervirens | reverse complement strand
TTAATTGTATTTTCATTCAAGTAACATGTGCCTTAGACATATAAATGAGGCTTACATATAATTTTATCATTTGTATTCAATTATTTAAGGCCATTTATATTGAATGGTTTAAAGGTATTTCCTAAACATGTATCTTACATCTTCAAATTACAAATCTAATGTAGGTTCACTCATATCTTAAAGATCACATGGATCCATTCAATAATATTCGCAATCCACCTCCACGCCATCAATCTCCAACACCTTCACCTCCACCTCCACCCACTCCACCTTGTAACCCCCCACCTCCACCACCTGAAATCAATGAACATGCTCATTTGCAAGCACAAATCAATGCTTCTTCTAGAACCACCCAAGATCAAATCAACATTATTCAAAATGAAGAATGCGTCGCACCTCCTGTGAGGATGTTTGCATCTAGGATGCAAACCCTTGTTGATGTTGTCAGGGCTATGGATGGGATCGTAGATGAGCATCGACAATGGCTAGAGGAGAGGAGAACTCCCGATTTTGAAAAGGAAAACACAAAGAAAGGAAGATCTATGCAGTAGATAGCCATAATAGTTTATAAATTAAAACAATGATCTTAAATAGTTATGAATTTATAAAATGGGTGAACGATGGATATTTTGTGTGATGAATTTATAAATTTGGTTCCAAAAGGATATTTTTAGTGACATGAATTTATGATTTTGGTTCTAGATGGATATTTTTAGTAACATGGATTTATGAATTTGGTGGAATTTATGAACTTATAATGAATAGTATATAATAGTATATATTTTATGACTATCTACTAGATCATGATTTCTCCTGCTGAAAAATTGTAATATATATGTGTGTGTGTGTGTGTGTGTTATATCACAAACAGATTTTAGAATGTTTCAAGTTTATTGCTTAGTATGTATGTGCATGTATTGGGGTAACGGTATATATAGTTCTTACCTTGAAATCTTCAAAGCGTATGCAAGATAGTTTAGTTTAATGATTTGTACGTATGCAAATTATGCATCATATTTTTTTTTTAAATGTACATGCACATACATTTAATTTTTAATTTTGTATGGACATGCTCTTGAGTTGAACAATCAATGTATATATATGTGCATTTCAATTAAATATATGATCTTAATATATATGTTGCTCATCCTATTTCAATTAAATATATGATCTTAATATATATGTTGCTCAACCTATTTCAATTAAATATATGATTTTAATATATGTATGCACATGGACTATTTTGTATGATTTAATGCAGGTGCACATTTATATTGAGCATATCATGGATGATTTTAACATTGATAATATCATCAATCCACCACCTTAGCCATAGCCAGATCTGCCTCCCTCCCCCCCTCCACCTCCACCTCCACCTCCCCCTCCCCCTCCCCCTCCACCTCCACCTAATATGCCACATCTAGCACCTATCGCATCTGATGAGGCTCACTTGAGAGCACGAATAAATGATCAAGTTGCATCCTTACAAAATCAAATCAATGCTATGCAGATTCAAGCAATGATTCCTCCACATGTGAGACGTTTTGCATCTACAATGCAAAACGTTGTTGATTCCATCAGGATGATCGATTTTGATCTTGATAGGCATCGATGAGACAAAGAACAAATGAGACAATTTTATTCTGATGGTCTCTCTTACAAACAAATATTAGACCTTAAAATAACGAAATCCCATCTAGCCCCCTACTTTCTTGACCCCGTTACTCGACAACCCATTCCACCCAACAAATCTAGAATATCCATGAGGTGGTGCATACATCTGTAGATGAGTGCACATTTTTGGGATCGATGGTATATGGCTTTTGATAGTCCCCCACATGCTAATTGATAGTGCCCATTATGTTTTTTGAGAAAATTGTATGTAGAGTTTGTTTTGGGGCAAAAGCCCAATTATTTTGATTTTAGATCATTTCAGGGTCTTGGTGGCAGCATGCCACAATAGAGATTAGGGGCAAGGGTTGATCCCCAACGCCCCGTGCATGCACAACCCCTTGTTGATGCTCCTGGTCCTCCCATTCCTGCACCTGTACATCATCAAGCTCTGGTCTCAACATTAGGTTCCCTTAGTACACTCGTAGGAGACCTTGATCAACACGCTTCTGCGATAGCGAGTGGGGAGCATAGAGATGATGATGATGATGGAGGAGTTTTTTATGGAGCTATTCCGAGTACCACTCTAGGAGTGTTGAGGCCCATCCCCCATATATGTACTAGTTGTCATCAAGTACGCTATGGACCTAATCAGGCCACACCTAGTTGAGGTGGACGGGGAGATTCTACTGGTTCATCTAGTTGCATCAGTTCATTTGTAGAGTTCCTCATAGCATAACATCACCCTGAGGACACTATGACACAGGTATAAATATGCATCTAGATGTACGTTCATTTTATAAGAATTTTGATTGTTGTATATATCAAAGAAAATTTTGCAATACATTTTAACAATCAAATTTTTTGGTGTACAGATGACACTAACGATGCAAGGGAAATCATCTATTCCACGAGTACATACATCGACACCGGTCATACTCGACAACCCTTATCAGGTATTTTGATTTAAATTTTTAAAATTATATATGAAATCATAAATTATTTAACTTGAGTTTTAAATTTATAATTGAATCACATATATGTTTCAAATATTTATGTTGGTTTAGGTGAGTTAATCGGCATCCACGTCGATTCCTCCTGAGGGATTGTCAAGCACTCCTCCACTATCGAGCGTCATAGATCAGGGGCAGGTACATTCATATTGTAAATTTGTTTAAAGTTTACATTAGTATTACAATTTTATGAGTTTTGAATCTCACTAGATATATGGAACCATGCATGCATGCACTTGTAACATTATAAGAAATGTCTATGTACATGTATGTCTAGGGAATAGATACCACTAAGAATGGGCATTGGGAAACACGACGTCATAGCTACTTGTGAGGGGCCACCTGGAGCCTAGGTTGTTTACAAAACTTTCTACACAAAATGTGCAAACTTGAATATATATATATATATATATATATATATATATATATAAACCTAATTCAATTGCACATGCTTTAATTTTGATCTTGTAGGACTTTGTTAGTGCAACTTTTAGCCATGACCCAGACATAGTTACACCACCAGGAGGACATGTAGAGCAGGTTTCAGATCAAATGGTAATTTAATTTTTTTATTATATTTAAAGTCAATTATAAATTTTAAATTGAATATATACATAATATGAGATTTCTACATATTCTTTTTCTTTTGTAGCATGAGACACATCTTGTAGTTGAGCATGTACAGATAGGTCCTGGAGAAGAGCCTAGTGGACAACCTCAGAATATGGTACATTTAAAATATGATAAATTATAAATTAAATTGAATTAAAAAAAATTAATTGTAGAGTTGTACATCTAATTTTGAATTTCTTTGTCTTGTTTATGTAGATTGATTTAGAGAATTTAGAGGTTGCTTCAGGTGCACCAGAGCATCCAGACGTAGATATGATGGTAATTTAATTTTATGATGGATTATAAATTAAATTGACATTAAATCATTTTTTATTGTCTTACATCTAATTTCATCTTTCTCTTATCTGAGAATGTTGAGTCATCTCATAGTCCAGCATGGTGTGAAGGAGTCTCTTGATTATAGAGCCGATTACATGACCTAGAAACATGTGATTTTTATGATTATATTTGTTTATTTCTTGGACTATATTTCTTGTTTCTCATGTACTTTGTTGGACTTTATTTCATGCGCTTAATATATTGGTTTCATGCACTTAATATGTTACATAAATTATGGACTTTATTATTGTTTGAAATTTTAATTTACACATATACATTTATGCATTTTATGTTCATAGTCAAGACATTAATATAGGACATTAATGTGAAATTTAGTGATCTCATACATGGATTAATATAGGACATTTTAATATTTATACTTTGCAAATTTAGTGATTTCATACATACGATATACATGATATGTACATTCAATAAATAGCGATAATTACTCAATGAACTTATTCAATTCACATCAATCAATAATCAGTCAATAAATCATAATTTACAAACAAAAGCAATCTATTTATATACCAGAAAGGATAAAATTTTAAGAAATAAACAATACCATAGAAGATTAGAGAATAAAAGCATTAATAAATACTATAAATAATAGTTCATCTAACACTAATTTATAAGTTGTCAAAACAAATAATGACGTCTTAAGGGGGTGTCTAAAGGAGTCATAATAGAACATCTTAAGGGGATGTCTTAAGGGGTCTTAAGGGGATGTCTAAAGGGGTCATAATAGAATGTGTTAATTAAGGGGATGTCTTAAGGGGTCTAAGGGGATGTCTAAAGGGGTCATAATAGAACGTGTTAATTAAGGGGATGTCTTAAGGGGTCTTAAGGGGATGTCTAAAGGGGTCATAATAGAGCGTGTTAATTAAGGGATGTCTTAAGGGGTCTTAAGGGGATGTCTAAAGGGGTCATAATAGAACGTGTTAATTAAGGGGATGTCTTAAGGGGTCTTAAGGGGATGTCTAAAGGGGTCATAATATAATGTGTTAACTAAGGGGATGTCTTAAGGGGTCTTAAGGGGATGTCTAAAGGGGTCATAATAGAATATGTTAATTAAGGGGATGTCTTAAGGGGATGTCTAAAAGGGTCATAATAGAACATCTTAAGGGGATGTCTTAAGGGGTCATAATACACCAAAATGGGATGTCATAAGGGGTCTTAAGGGGGTGTCTTAAGGGGATGTATTAAGGGGTCATAATACATCTTAAGGATATAATTGATTTAACAATAATGTATGCATGATATTTAGTGATTATACACAAACATAAAGTTTCAAAGTAGGAAAACATGCACATTTAAGAAATAAAATATATAGAATATTGATTTGATACATAGAAATACATAGAGTATGTTTAATTTTGTATGTATGTACATATATGTCATCTCAAAACAATGTTTACAAAATTTGGATATGCCATCTCAAGAACATCTCAAACTCGTGGCTAGAATGTAGTAGGTCTTCACACCACCTGATATCAAAAAGGTACAAGCAATATCAATGAAATCATCAAAACATACATATTTTAATTTATATAAAATTATCTATATGTACAGAACTCAAGTACCTGCATTTAAAAGTATTCCACACATGTTTGTAGGTTGAATCCAGACATCCTCTCCTTTTTGTTTCAAAGTATGAGATGAATGCAATGATGGCTCTAGGATACAAAAAATGACAATATATCAATTTTAACTATTAATGTCCAAGCAATATCAATATGTAATCAAAACATGTATTTAAATATAATTTAACTAATAATTACCTATTTTTACCAAGTATTCCATGTTGTCTAGGTTGAATCTGCATGGACTAGATCCTTTTTGTGATTATGCCTTAAGGATGTATAAAAGGACAATTTAAATCAATTTCAACTAATAACACACTTGACCAATGTTGAAACATGTATTTAATGTATTTAAAAGGACAAAATAAAACTAAAACTATATTTACCTGTATTTACTTATTCCATTGTACCATCTGCATCCTCTCTTTTTTGCAATGCATCTATGATTGCCTCATGCTCTTCCATAGAAATTGACCATAGTAATTTTTTTGAAGGTCTTCCACAATACTGCTCTAGTTTTATATTTGTTGCCACCACCAAATGTGAATAATGCATAATCTTTTTATGTGTTTCATAGTCTTCGAATGCAGGTAAACCATTCTTTCTTCTCAAGTATTTTCGTAGGCAAGTGCCAACAACCACCATCGATCCTATTGGAAAACATGTTAAAAAACCATCATCAAATAAGTTCTCAAAATTTTCTTAAGGGGATCAAAGACTTGCTCTAAAAAATTGCTTAAGGGGATCTAAAACTTGTTATCATTTCAAATTTGCTTAAGGAGGTGTCTTAAGGGGATCACCGTACCTGTTGGATAATGAAAGCCATCATCATCTTCTCGAGGTGTTATCAACTTATGTTTACTTTCCACACAATGAGCCAACCAATATTCTGTTTTCTCTTCATTCCCCTTAGGTGCAATAACAGCATACACATGTCCTACCAACAAAATTCGATTTAATAACGTGTGCATATCCATATAAATAATTTACTATTACAAAATAACTTAATAAAGTGAAATAAAATAAAATAAATTGAATTAAAATTACCTTCTTATACAAGGTCTGAAACACGGTCATAATCTTCAGATGCAAACAATTGATCATTTTCTTCAATAGTTCTTTCATATTGATTATGTGCTTCTATAGGTGTCAACGATCTTTGCTTCCACTATTCAACCCATTCTATATTTTCACAAGCTTCCCAATCTCCTGAGATACAAAACTAGCAAAAACATGCAAGCTCCCTTGTCCAAATAGTCCATGTGCTTGTTGTCACACTCCTAAATGAATGCCATTTAGTAGATCGACTAATTGTCTCACAATCAACTCTAGATACAATGTTCTCCTCTTCCACCAACCAAAAGAATTGATGAACTGTAGAGTAATCACTCGAACCAGGTGCAGATAATATTCTATTACACCAATCCATAATCTCATGTGCATTTTTAAATTTTACTGAATCCTCAAATTTTAATTGTTCTCTAGCAAGAATTCTTTTGACACATGCACCAACTCCATCATGTTCTCCTTTACCATGTCCAGCTTAAAAGAAACTCCATATATGTTGGACATTAAGTTCCTTGTGAACCCTACTTAACCAATAGAACATTCTAGCATTTTTGAACGGCCCCGTACAATTATCTGACCATATGAGGTGTTCTTTCATATGGATTCCTCTTTCTCTTAAATTTTTATAAAATTTACTAAAACAATATTGAACAAACTTTGATGAGTGTAACCGGTTGTCACTCAAATAAAAATGATACTCCCTCAAAACTTTTCTTGATTCCTCAGTGCTATCATTTGCATGTCTATAAACAATATGGACAAACATAGCTACTTGCACTGAATTATAATATTGAGATTGAATTTCCTCTTGCAGAGCGAGGGTATAATTCTCCACAAAATCAACCACTGAAAGTATAGTACCAATTGGAAATGTGTTTCTACATCCGTGAAATTGGCCATCAAGCCATCGAGCATGTTGGTATGACATATTTTGGTACAATTTTATTATTAAATTCACTTTCCATAAATGCATGCACACTAAATTTTTTGTAACTAAATCACAACACTTTCCTATTTTTCCATCTTTTAAAGAATAGTGAACATTCCTAAATCTTTTGACATCTACTAATTGTTGTCCAAAATCATGATCAACACTTTCATGCAAACAAATTCTTAAAAGTGAAAGATTTCCATAGTTAATGCATTGTCCAGAAATACAAGAACTTAAATAAAATAATTTATCATTAGATTTTTCACAAAACAAACCTGAAATAAACTCTCTTATTGCTTAGGTGGCATATCAATACCACAATCTTGTCTAATCATGTTAGTATGCAAGGTACAACGTATATATCGAAAAACATCATAAAAATAACGAAATTGAACATGTATTTTACAACAACAAGATATTCGTTGTTTATTAATTTTTACATACCAGGGTTTACATTTTTCAAAAGACCTTTGACTTATTTCAATATTACCAGGTAACACTGAATCGCTACAAAATTTTCTATAAAATTTAGTTTGTGTTGTATCTAATAGGTGTTTTGGGTGAGGATCGCGAACTTTGGACCCCACCCTTAATTTTAAAACATCTCTAGCATTAGATGAAACCCTAGTATTATCATGCCAATATTTTTCGATCAAAGATTTAATTTCAACATTCAATTTTATATCAGACCTCGGTAGTCGTCCACTGAAACTCCAACATTGATTGATAGGATCATTTTCTATACTTTCTCTTCTTTTTGCCACTCTTAGTAATGTTTTAGGATGTATTTTTAAAACTTCACTAATATTGTTTACCATTCTTTTATTTAAAGTTGCTTTGTTAACTATAGCAGTAGTTATAGCTCTTCTTGTTGCGTTTTTATCTTTAGATCGACTATTTTTCCCAATAAATTGAATGGCACTAGCAATAGTAGATATAACATGTTTTAATGATTGATCTTTTCTTTTTGGTTTAACATAAAAGCCTAACCTATTCATTACTTTCCTCATTTTTTGCATTCTCATCAATTGCATCATTAATTGACATTGAAATGCAAATTTTTTACGATAAAAGAATTTGGTGTATATTCTATTTGCATGTGTTCTTATTTTCCTCCAAGAAATTTGACCAGGAAGATTATCGAAAACACCACTTCCAATTTTTAAAAAAGTATTTTCATTAAATTCAACATCACATTCTAGATTGCTTTCATCTGCTTCTTTTCATCAACAAATGGTTTCATTTTCAATTTCATTTCATTTTCATCTTCATCTTCATTTTCATTTTCATCTTCATTTTTCATCTTCATTTTCATCTTCATTTTCATTTTCATTTTTCATTTTCATCTTCATTTTCATTTTCATCTTCATTTTCATTTTCATTTTCATTTTCATTTTCACCTTCATCTTCATTTTCATTTGCATTTTCATTTTCATCAAAAATACAGGTAAGAAAATGATCATTTTGATTTTCACTTGCAACAAAAGATTTTTCTTTTTTGTTTTCAACAAATTCTATAAAAGGTTTGTCTCTCTAAATATAGTCAATGTCAACATCATTAAGTCCAGCATCTTGTAAAACTTCTACATACAAATTTACCATTTCACTAACATATTGGTTGAAGAGGCGTGCCTGGTTGTGCATATTGAAACATTCTCAGAGTAGCATTCAAAGAGGTTGAAGACATAGTAGGACTTGTTTGTATAATCATATTCTTCTCCAAATCGACTCCTTGCAAATTAACTTCATCTACAACCATGGTATCCTCAATGTTTTCATCTTCAATAGTTGTTGAATTGGTTGCTCCACCATCATTCATTGATTTCATTCTCATTCTTCTCTCTTTGTCTTTGTCTCTCTTTTTCCCTATTTTCTTCAACTTCTTGAGGATTCAATGTCTTCCTTCTTTTATTACGAGCTTTATCTCCCATGATTATAAAATTATCAAGCAAAAATGAATGTTAATAGTGAAATTATTCAAAATATTCAATCCAAATTAGAAGTTGAATACCTATTAAGACAAAATTCTTCCTCTTGTGTTCGTCAAAACAAGTAGAAAATTACCACAATTCCACTTTAAAAATTAAGTTCTGACCTGTAAATACAATAGCTTATGAAAAATCATTCATTTTTAGTGCTCTCGGTCGTACATGGAAGTTGCAGACTTCAGAAAACTTGTGCATAGTGAATTTAAATCATATAAACGAGATCCCGTTAATAACACGAGATCCTGCTTCAAATGAATTAGGATCCCGATTATAAAACGGGATCCCGTTTATGCATAAGCGAGATCCCATTTCATAATCGGGATCCCGTTCACCGACTTCGAACATTGGGGCCGTTGCTTAGTGAACGGGATCCCATTATGCTGGCAATGGTCGGAATGTGGTTTAAACATAACGGGTTCCAATTAGTAAACGGGATCCTGTTTTATAATCGGGATCCTTTTTTTTTTTAAATTTGAATTGCCTTTTGCATTGTGGCCAGGTTTTTGCTTAGGTTTTTGGTTCAGGAAAAGCATTGGAAGTCCGAACCTCAACCTTCAACCTAGTTTGACCTGCAAGTTGAAGGTCCTAACAATGGAAAAAAAAATACCAACTTTGGACATATGGCTGATGACCTTTTTTGCAGAATTTTCTGACGAAATTAAAACCCATTTTAGATGAAACAATGCAGATTCTAAATATGTAGTTTGTTTTGCAATTGGATTATTTTTTCTATTTTTCAATTAATTTCTAAAAAAATTGGTCCATAAACTTTCAATATCAGAGTTTTTTACTATTTTAATAACTTTTGATCAACATAACATTTTGACAAACATATCACACGAGAACAAACTTCAGACAATTCTTTTTAATTTTAAAAAAAAATCAAAAAATGATAAGTTTAGGTCATCTTATGCATGTCGTACACAACAATTTATCAAAACGACAAATCTGCCTAATAAAAATTTAACAAAAAAAAATATCAAGAACAAGCTTCAGTGAGTCATAAAAATTATCCCAAAAGGATTTAGAAAAATATGATAATTTAAGTCAAAATATGGATGTTGTACACGTGCATGGTGTGGTAAAAAAAAAGACAGTTTTAAACAGTGGTTTTTAGAAATGCCTATTAAAACTCAATTTGTACAATCTGGGTATTGAAATAAATTACATATTTGGAAACTAGACTCTGAGCACTACATTTTATGATTAGTGACTTTTTTAAAGATTTCATCTATAAGTGCTTCAAATTTTAAGGTCAAATGTGTCAAATGCTGAAAATCAGATAAAACACTTCCACTTTTTGGCCAAAAAGTGGACTCCACTGCTTGCACACACCCACTTTGTAAAAGTTTCTGGACTTAGGGTTTTTCCCACTATTATTACCTTTGGATTTTGTTGTCAAGATCTCTCCTAAGAACCCTTAAGTATTAGCCCTTGTCAATGATATGATCCATTTTTGATCTTCTATTTCCCTTCCTCAGTCATGTTAAAACAACTTGAGCCATTAAATCCCATAAAATTACTGGCCCTTTGAGCCTAGCTGAGAAATACTTTCATTTTTAAGGTTGAGTGATTGACCTTATTTGGCCTTTACATCCTTTGAAATATTATGGTTTAAGTCCTATGGGGCCTTTTTATATGTTGTCGTAGGTGGTCCCCTTCCTCAATGCAACTTATGAGCATGTGAAAATTGTTTCACTTAAGTCCTTTCCACTTCCTTTGTCCATTTCTCATGATAGACGGTTTTGAGAACATTTGATTCATATTGTCGATGCACGATGCGTGAGTTTCTCTTTGTATCATTGAAGGTTTCGTCTATTGCTAATTGCTCCTGCATTTTGAGTGTTGAAATAGCGATGTGCAATGACCTTAGGACTCTTTGAAATATATTCCATCAGTCATCATGGATAGTTGTGTGTTTTTCTTGTTCAAATTGGTGATGAGCGATGAGCTCCCTAATCCTAATGATTTGTTGCTATTTTGAAAGGGGTCAATGAGTGATATATTTGTGTCATTAATTTTGAGTGAAGATGCATGCACCCTGATCTAGTTCCATCACTACTTTTAATCCATCACTAATGAGGTCTATGATTTAAAACATAAATCAATAACGCAAAATGTAAGGTGAAGATTACTAAGGGAGGACATTGATCTAATGGTCAAGATTTTGTCAGGCCAATGCTCTCGTCACTGATTGAACTCTAAAAAGGAAGTGACAATATATGACGGGTGATGGAATATTTTAGGGAATATTCTCTTCCATTCCATCATTTTTTACTTCATCATGTGGACAATGATTTTGGCAAACCAAGATTGATTTCTAGCTCTTATAGGGTTTTTCACCTAAAAGGGGAAAGAATTGGGCCAAAATCCAAATGTCTACACTCAAATATTAATGTGAATGAGATGTAATATGTCTAATTAAGATGCTTTAAAGCTCTGATTTGAAAATGAAATGATCTAATGATGCAAAACCTAAGAAATGCAACTTGTTTGAAAACACAATGTGATATGCAAAAATTCATAAGAATGCAAGTAAATGATGAAATAACAGAAAAAATTAAAGAGTTGCACCTGGATTATGGAATCTGATGCTGGGAGATTCTGGAATCCTAAAAAATTGGCTGAAAATACTTACTGGGACACTTACGCTAGGCTGGGCGACTTCATCCCATTTTCGAGAGACTTTGTCTGAATGAGAATCTGCCAAATTTGTATGTAGAAAAGTCAAAATCGCTTTTTAGGCCCAGAAGTGGGACTAATCCACCAATAGTGGTGACATATTCCTCCTGCAAATCCTAAGAATTTTGGGACAGAATCTGGTAGCCACAAGTCTGCACTTGCTTTCTTGACAAGTATCAGCACTTGATTCTACAGAAAATAGGGTAGAATGTCTCTCCAAGCTTGAATTAGGGTTGTGATTAATTTATTTACTTTGAAAGCTTCTTGGCCACTTTTCAACAGCTTTTTTCTTGACAAATCTACATATAAGATTCTACAAACACACATGCAAAAGGGGAAAAATGGTTAAGGGTTAGAGTATAGGGGTTTCCCTTAATCAAACCCCACTTTGGTAATCAAACCCTATGAAATGAAATGAAATGAAAGGAGAATGATAAATAAAAAACATGCAATGTCATAAACTTACCAATCTCTTGATGTAGAAATATGAAGATATGCAATGAACTGCTCCAATGGATGACTTGACTATGCTTGATTGCTTGATTTGTTGAAAGATTAAATGATTAATGAGTGCAAGAGATTATGAATTGTAGGAGATGCTAGGAGATGTAAAATGAGGAGAAAAACACTTATTTATACTTGATTTTACTAAAATTTCCTTAAAATAACACATCACAAGCTAACCTCAAGGGTTAGAGGACAAAATCCTAGTAGAAATTTGAAATTATTTTGAGTTTTGTTCCAAAAAGGACTAAGTCGCCCCTACCAGTGGGTTAGTCCCACTTAAGAAAATTAAGTGGGTGTCAGGAATTTCATGGCATTAATTTTTTTTGAATGAAAGTATTCTAAAAAAAACACTTAAAAACAACTAAAAAGTGTATTAAAGGGTCATTTATACATGAGAAAGGGTTGAAATAGTGATGACAAGTCTAGAAAAGCATGAAAGTGAGTTACAACACTTTGAAATAAGACTTGGTAAGTGATAAAAAAAATTTATTTAGGTAGATTATGGTGAAAGGGTCCTAGAAAAGTGTGAAAGTGAGTTACAACACTTCACAACACCTTTGCAAGACAATCTCGAAGTCTTTAATGATTCATAAAGATTCAAGACCTAATGTGAACGTATTACCCACATTACAACATTAGACCTAGAAAAAATCAAGCCAAACTCCAAAAAAAGACACTCAAGTGAGCATAAAAAAGTCAACTATACATTTTTTGGTGACACATTAAGCCCCCACTTTAGTGAGAGAATGAACTTGTTTCAAACTCTCGCTAAAGTAGCTCAACACGCACATCGAGAGAGATTCTAATGCACACACATTGGTAATATTGCACCACAATCAAGAGGGATGATCAAGCCCCCAGGATCAAGATGTGATGAAAAACCAAGCATAAGTGCAAAGGGTCACACCTGAAGGTGATGAAGAAGAAGAATGAAAGCTTCAATCATATTTCTAGCTCACTGTGGATTAGATATAGGATGTTTATTTTTTTAAAAGAAAAATGTGTACTCACTCTGGGCTTATGAGACTTATGGTTGTCCATTGGGTGAGAAATCCCAAGCATACTCACTTTGGGGCCACATAACTTCTGGTTGTCCGCGGGGTGAGAAATCCCAAAAGGTGAGGAACATACACTCGATTGGTATGCACTCAGACAAGCAGGTGGCTATGGGGAAAACTTATGCCACTAGATGGGCTTTCCTACTCAACCATATTAAAGCTATACTTCCTAATAATTTTAATAAGGCATGGCAAATACAATGTCAGTTTGTACTTCATGAGACAAGAAAATCTTTGTATTCTTAGAACCAATGAACAAATGCAAAGGTAGCACAGGCATGGAAGTCGTGTTATGCAAGGTGGTAATGTAAATGCAAAATGTTTAAATGCAGAAGAAACTTCAAATGATTCTTGTTAGGATCATGCAAGGTTTGTCACTTAGGTAATATTGTGTCTAATGTCTCCAAGAGAGGACCAATTAAAGAATAGAATATTCGCAACTTAGGGGATGCAATGCGTCGCATCAGGCCACTAAGAGGAATGTAATATGATAAGATAGATCACACTTATGAAAGACCTCATACCCAATGTCATCCAAAAAGTGACAAACACATCATATAAAGTAACAAGGTTGCACTAAGAACCAAGAATGAGTAATGCCAATGTATGCCCCCACTTTAAAGGAATTGCTACACGCCATTCTATGAGCAATTGCTTTAAAGTAGAAATAATAAAATGAAAAAAGAAACAAGACATGAGAGCCAACTCAGAAAGCCCCTATGCCAAGTCATATTTTTCTAAATAAGGTTGTGTGATGTTTATGAAAGAGGAACAAAAGAAGAGGGGTTGTCCCCCCAAAAAAGGAATGTACACTAAATGCATAAGGGATCTATGGATTTTGGGTTAGTATGTTTGTTGTTGTAATGTTTTGATTAAAGAGCTCAAAATTTTTATCATTCCCTAAAACACATAGAACTAGAAGAATGACACAAAGAGAGTGAAAACAAAAGAAAAATAAAGTCTATTTTGGGTCAACATGGAAGAGACATTGTGGTCTCAATGCTTTGGATTGTCCCCAAAAGTAAAACACAAGAAAAAATGAAAAGGAAAAAGAAAAAGAAAAGGAAAAATATTTTGGGTCAACATGGAAGAGACATAGCGCATCTCAACGCTTTTCATCATCCCCAAAATGAAAAAACAAGTGAAAAAAAGAAGAGAAAGGACCTTTTGGGTCAACATGGAAGAGACATAAGGTATCTCAATGCTTTGCATCATCCCCAAAAGGAAAACACAAAACAAAAGAAAGAAAGAAAAATGTATGACATATAGAAGAAGAGAGGTACAAATAGAAGAAGTGTACAAAGAGAGAGCATCAAACACACATTACATGGGAACACAATACGTACATATAAACACCAAATAAAAAGAAAAATGCAAAAAGGAAAGAAAGGAAGATGCAAGTCAACCATCTAACAAGTCATCCACCTCCCAATCATGTCCAATGTATTGTGAGGGCGATTGACTATCCAATGGTGGAATTTCAAGTGTTGAACTAGGAGATATACTAGGTTCTTCACTTGGTGTGAGAGTTTTATCATTTAAGCTCATTGAAGATGAAAATAAATAATTTAGATCATTATTTACCTCTTCATCTATTTTAGAGATCTCCTCATCATCATTATCAAGGTTAATTACGATGAGAGGATGAATGGTAATTTCTAGGGAAGGATGTATCAAGAGTAGTGATTGTTGGATCAGATCATTTTATTGTGAGGGTTGGACCCTACTATCTTGAGGTGGGTCAAGAGGAGGGTGGTTAGATATTACTATTGTCAAAGGCAGAGGTTGATTTTCTTTTTTTTCTTTTGTCTGTAATTGATGATCAAGTAGACGATGATGCCACCTATGCTCCCTAGCACCATGGTTTTGTTTGATTATATTTTGGAGTTGTTGAGGTGTAAGAGGGTTTTGAACCAACATAGGTTTATTTTCTTGCTAAGGGGGAGGAATGGAAGGAACAAAAGGAGATGGATCAATAAATTTCTCTTTTTCTTTATACACTTTTTTTATGTGAGGAGGTAAGATGGGGTTGGTTTCATGATTGTGGGAATGTCTATAGGAAGAAGGAGATGTATTTAATGTTGGTTACTTGTGACGTTGCACTATTTCTTTAGGTTTAGATTTGGGTTGAAGCATTGTCTCATCAAGGATGGGAATAATGGAAATAGATGTGGATTCGTTATGAAGGGACAATTCGTACATTTTCTTTGCTTTATACTTTTGATACACAATGAAAAGGAAATCCTTGCGAGGGGTAATGTGCTCCATGGGTTCTAGCCAAAAGGCTTCTAAGGAAAAAAATTCTTTAGAAGAGAAAGGGTGAAAGCCACTATGATGAATGGTGAATATGTCATTGTAATGCAGAAAATTTAAACATTTGTGTATGAATGAAGGCATAGCTTTCATCGAGCAAAGCCATGGGTAGCCTAGCCACAAAAAAAACTGATCTGATTGTGGAATGATAGAGAAGGTAAAATCCACCATCTAAGGTCCTATTTGCAATGGAAGAGTGATCAGTCCAATCATAGGGAACATGAAACCATTATGTCTTTTTAGCCATGCTCTTGGTTGATCATAGTTGTCTTGATATAGTTCATGTAAAACCAAAAATTCCTCCATGATCACATTCTCACCATAGGCTAGATCTATGAGTATCCCATTAGTGGGCTTAACATAAATGTGTCTGGCTATGTAGAGAGGGCCATTAGGAAGATTTGGAAGAATATCTTTAGGAGTAAAATTAATATCAATATTTTTCTTAGGTTGGCCCTTATGAAGGATAACATCTATCCCTCCTACCATTTCATCCATAGGATTAATAGAGGTTGTATTAGGATATTCATACTATTTATTAACAATCATCACATCATTATTTTGAGTTTCACTGGCTTTGACAAATGACACATTATGTTTAAGCATGGGATTAGTAAAAAATTATAGATTTTGATTAGGTGGGGAAATAGACGTATTTCCTTTTGTAGCAACATTGGAAAACATAGACGACCAAAATCAATGAGGTCTTGCACTATGTGTTTAAGACCTTACATTGTTCTCTGTCATGTCAATTTTTTCTATGATAATGGCAATAGGCATTCTGTTGGAAAGTGGGAGGAAAAGGTTTGGTTGTATCTAATGGTTTAACAGGGGGTAAGGAAATTATTTTCTATTGTGTAAGTTGGGTCATGGTGTTATGAAGGGTGCTTTGTAATCGTGTGAACTATCATTTTGGATCTCAATAACTATAAGGTATCACAACTTTAACAACTACTACTTGATTATTGACAGGCTGAGGTGATGGTTGTTGAGGAGAAGGATTGAATTGTAAAAATCATTTGTTCAGTTTGTAGAACGGTTGCAAGTTGTTGGAAGTGCTAGGTTCTAATTTTCTAGCTTCGTTAGAAGTGGATTTGGCATCATGACTAGTAACTGAGTTGTGATAGTCAAAAATGGTTGTGCATAAATGCATAAAAGAAGGGAACTTCATCATGGTCAACTTATCCTAGATGTGACTCTGCAAGTTTTCACTAAACATCGCTTGGACATGTGAATCAGGAATCTAGACATCTACTCGAGCATACAATGACTGATAGCATGAAATGAAGTCAGTGACTTTTTCATCTGCATGTTGTTTACATCTCATTAGATCAACCATTGTCTTTTCAGGATTCATATGTGTTGATGGTGTTTTCTCCATAGCAACAACTCAAACAGAATATGGAAATACTATCTCTCTTGAAAGGTAAATCTCTATCAGCAATCCTCAAGAGATAAGCCCAAGGTCTCTAATGTTAGGTCCTGACAATGCATAAACAACTTAGATAATATGTGAAAATTCTAGTAATCACAAAGGGACCTTATTACAAGCAAATACTGAATTCAATTTTATCAGATATAGCAATATAGTGATACTTCAAATCCTAAATCTAATCCAAATGATAAAAGAAACATCAAAAGAGATAAACGTTTTAGAGAGATTTCTAAATTTAACACTAGCTCTAAGATTAATAATGCAAATGATAAAATACTTGAAATGGACCAATCCCTTAGAAACTGATTCCTGCTTGACACATATGAATATGAAATCTTATAGAAATAGTGCAATCGTCTAATGCATTAAAGATTTTCATATTATGAAAATCCATTCAAAACAACCCTATTGCAATTGAAATGAGAAAACATCCACAATTGAACTAAGCACACTGAATATAAAAGTCCAGGCTAAGTTTGCAAAGAAACTAACAATCAACTAGCTACAAAAATTATGGACTAGGGATTGCTACAAACACTTCAAGCATGAAACCATAAACACCATTGAATCAAATCTAACTCTAAGTCTAACTTATGCCAATATTTCTCAAACAATCTCAAAAGATCTAACAGTAAGAACCATGCAAGATAAGTCAACACAAGAGAGGTCACGAAATCACAATGTCTTCAATTGTATTGAATCATCTAAAAATAGCAACAATTCCACTATTTTGTGTTACAACACTTGATCAAAATGAACTAACTCCGAACTCTAACTCTTACTATGCTTCTTAAATCACTCCAAAGTGAAACTATCTAGCCCTTTCAAATGAGGTACTAACCCTATTTATAGAGATTACATATTACGTCGGCCCAAACAATCAACCCTAAAACAAGTTGGCCAAGAGAAATTGAAAATAAAATAAAGTATGCATTAAGTGCATGTACTCCATCCAGGTCAGCCTAGGATCTCCAACATAGCCCTGTCCAATGCATGTGAACAATGAAGATAAATAATGGGGAAGCACAAATTCCAATGAGGCATTGTATTAATTGCTCCCCCCTTTGTCCTTAGCTCGCTCCATCTTATCTTGCACCATCAAAAATATCTTCTCCAAGTTGGCTATAGGTGGAATAACCAAAACTTTAATTCTCCTTTCAATGGACTTAATGTCCTCTCTTGACTATTCTACAACTTTATCCCAATCAACGTTCATGGTTTGATACTTATCCATTACTGCAATGTATGTGGCTGCATCATTAGAACTGATGTTCAGTGACCGGTTCCTCATTGATTGGAGAATATATATCACACCACCATTTTCTCAATTGCTCCAAGATCAGATGTTTTCATGCAAACCTTTTTCTTCCTATCATAACCTCAAAGAAAGAAATGCATTTTTTGTAGATCTCAGTCAGAGTGTCCTCAATTTGCTTCCCTTGCTTATGTACCTTCTTTAAAATTCTTTTCCTTATTTGCAAAACATCAAACCATTCCAAGGGTTCTCCAGCTTTGGACAAACGAAGAATTCCATTACATACTAATATGTCTTAAGTGTATTCCATGATAGTTTTGGTCTTCTGCAACAAGAGATCCACATCTTCCCTATCCTAGGGGAGTACATTCCTTAACTAATCTATTGATCTCAAAGCATCCCCACCAGTCGAAAGGATTTCTTTGATAGAATTATCTCCTTTAGCTTGTACTCCATGCAACCAGCTCATTGTGACATGTGTAGTGGTTTTCATCTTCTCCATCTTAGTTATTGTTTCTTGTGGCAGAAAACTTGTAGCAAATGATGAGGAGCTGATGGATAGCAAGGCTTTCATCAAGTCTTGCAGATACCTCTTGATTTTATCATTCTCCTTCTTTAATTATTGCTTGGTCTGCACCTCTTTCCTCAATCTACCCAAGATTATAGCACTAGAGCCTTCATATTCTTCAATCTCCTATTCCATGGAAGTAGGCCCTAAGTTGATAGTTTTTACACTATAATCAGTACCAATCACATCATCCTTATTATTATCAGGAGTAGGAGTAGCAATGTGAAACACCCTATTATTTCCATCATCTCTCTCAATCTTGGAGATAACCCTGGCTTTCTTCTTTGCTTTTCCCTTTCCTATGTTTGCAAGTAATTCATCCCAATTGGGAGGAGTATGATCTACCACAATTTTTTTACTCTTTAGCTCCTTGTCCAAGCATCCTAGAATAGTGGAATCTAATTGCACATTTCTTTTCCCAACCATATCTTGTTGATCCTTGGGTACATCCTCATTCAAATTTTGTTTTTCAAGAATCTCTTCAACTTTATCTTATTTTCTCTTATCATGCTCTTCTTCTTCATGTACTAGTGAAGGAGACCTAATTGGAATTTCCTCTCTTTGAGGAGGTCTATCCTCTTCATTTCTTGTAGGTAAATCTTCATAAGTCACCAGAGGAGACTATGATACCTTCTCTATTTCTTCCTTAGCATTGTAGAGTTCACCCTCTTGAGATTCTTCTCCTCCTTGATCTTGTTAATCCTCTGCATCTTTTGATTCACTTGGTACATTGTGATTCTCATGAGGAGGTACATTATCATACTTAGTAGTAGGAATAGTTGTGGTAGCACTTTTCTTTGGCACACCATCTTTAGGAGATGGATTTCTTGATCTTCTTATGTACACCTGTGTCTTCTCTCTTGAAATTTCCACATTTACTACTGGTGGGTTAACTTCATCTATTTCCTTAGAAGTTTCCTTCTCTTTTTGTGACAATCTCACTATTCTTCTTCTCTAAGGCATAGAAGCACTACCCTCTTTTCCTTCTTTCTCAGCTTCATCCTTTGCAGATTTCTTCATCTTTGAAATGTGTTTCCTTTTCTTAGCAATGGGTTTTCTTTGCTTATCTACCTCTTCTACCTACTCTGTCTGAGTATCTTTAATCTTTATCTTGAAAGGAGAGATCACCTTAACCTTACCCTTAGTATCCTACTCAGTTGATTCCTTAGAAGTAGAATGACACTCCAAGTCTCCCATTAGATCATAGGTGCATTGCACACCCTCACTTTCCAACTCCAACATCTTGTTCTTGAGCCACAACTTACTATACTTGATCACTTGAGTCATGATCTAATCCAATTCTATCTTCTCTTCCCCTAGCCAATCTATTTCTACAACTAGTTTATCTTTCACAGCTTCATAGTCATGGCCCGGAATCAAATCTCCATCATCTTCAACCTGATATGGAATGGCCTTTATGTTGTATAGCCGGACTAAGTTTACTGGTAACCTAGAGAAATTCTTTTATCTAATTTCAAATTCATCATTGTTGTTGGCCCAGTAATCCTATATATCATCCTTATGACTATCATCCCTGGTAGCCCTCTTTTGTGCCTCACTAGTCCTATCAAATCGAGATCTCTTAGAATGGAAAGATAGACCTACATTACCCATTTCTTCCTTAGAATCATGGGCCGAATTGATAGAGGGGAGGGCCTCACTACTGCCTATCCTCAAAGGAAAATCACCACCAATTCTGGTCTTATGATTATCCTTCTTAATGATTGCATCAAAATCATGGATCTACCTTGTGACCTCAAGAAGTATAATATGATCTATGGGATATCTAGGAAGTCTATATGGAGCCCTCTGAAAACCACCTATTTTGACATAAGAAAATGTAGGGAACTAGATAAACCAAGCTCCAAAAATCTTGATTAATTCCTTATCATTATCTAAGATCCGAACATGCTCTACAACTTACAATAGCCTGGTGATGTACATGGTGAATGCATCATTCACCCTCCTATAAATTTTTCCACCCAAGTGAAATTGTGGGTATACCTCATAAATCACATCCTACCCAAACACACCCCTTGTGAATATCCCTTTGTTTGGATGGAACCTTGCAAGTGCATAAACCAAGTAGGAGGTCATTGTGAAGGTCTTTGTCTACAAGACATTGGACATTTGTTCATGTATAATTGCATTTATAATGCCTGCCAAATGGTAGTCAATATTTTGCTCCATCCTTACAATGACATGGAACATATTTTTTCAAAAACTCCTACACTCTTCAATCCCACCACCCTACTAAGAAGTGTGATAGCATCATAGTATTCCTTCCTAAACTTAGCTCTGAATAACTGCTTGGGTAGCTTGGAGAAGTGGGACTTGGGTTTCTCCAGCTAGGAATTTATGACCTACTAGGATTTGATGACATCTTCATCATATTATTTCTTTGTTATATCCATATCAAAACCCAACACATGAGAATTGTTGGGCATGCCAAAGGTCTGGGCTATAGACATAGGGTTGAGCTTTTCCACAATCCTTCCTTGAGGACCAACTATCCTCTGTGTGCCCCTATCATAATGTCTGGAACATTCAAGCACCAACTTGTAACACTGAACTGCAGGAGGGAACCCAACTACATGTGCCAACCCCGATTTGAATATCCTTCTAGCCAACAAAGGGAGTTTCTTTGCTGCCATCCTTGCCAAGTAAATTCTTTATAATCCCAGAACCCAACATTTGTATCGATAACCTTTGACCAAATAGAAGTCAGTTTGCTCTTTGGCATTATTCTCTTTATATCCATTTTAATACTTTCTCCCTTAGAGATAGAAGACCGTTCAGCACTTGGATCCATTATCCTTCCTTTAGTCCTTCTAGCAATAGCCTGACTTGATTCTGCTTGCATTCAATAAAGAGACCATAGTAAATATCCATCACCACATGAAATTCAAACTAATCCATCATAAATGATATATTCATGCTTAATACAAGTCCCATGATTAAAAAAAATCCCCAAAATATCATAAAGATTACTTTCTTCAAAGTTCAGATTTTTAGTCCTCTCGCAGAATTCAGGCCAGAGATGAATTTTGGGAAATTCCAAGCCAGATGAAATTCAGCAAAATAAGTTACACAGAAACTTCCAATAATCATTTAATCAACCCTCATTAGCTAAGAAAGAACATGACACATCTTCAAATTGATCATATGGCACCAAATCATCAGCTAATAGCTCAAGCTATCTCTCAACTCTTCATTTTCAACAAGCTTTTAGAGAATTCTGCCAAGGATGGAAATCCACAAAAATAACAATAGTTCACAAATTCCAAGAAAATGAAGGGCCAAAGAGGTTTTGGTAAAATCCTAATGAAACGGAATTTCACGAAGTCAGCGTAATTTTCACCTTTTAAGCACATTTTATTGAAATCAATAAAGCAATGGAAAACCATGAAATTCCTAAGGTAAGGAAAATCTGTGAGATGCCTAAAACCCCGAAATCGTTGACTTCGTCAAGATTTCGCTCAGATCAATTAAACAACTAAGGAGGTGGGGATTTAGCCTTGGATTCAGTTCATTCAAAGTGAAAAATGAACAATCTAGGTTTCCAATATATTTGAATGAGATCCAATCAATATGAGAAATGATTTCAACAAGGGAAACCCTAAGAAATCGCCATGATAACATAGCTTGGATCCTAACTCGTCATTTTCATTTCTACTATTCTTCACACGAATTCTCATGCACGACCCAACTAAGACAGGGTGATTATCATATTGGATAATGAACAACAAGTTTCACTTCACCCAAGATGTGATTTTATCAAAGGTCGAGGATTTCTAGGTCAAACCAGAGCTTGACATGGGAAAACATGAAATCAAACTAAGAATCCAATAGAGAAATGATTAACTGGATTGAATCACAATCCAGTAGAAGGAAAGGTATCATGAGCTATAGGGAAGAGCATTGAACCTGAAACCATAAACCCTAGGCACACTACCAGACTCTACCACATTGAAATCTTGACTCAAAGCACACACACACACAAACCCTAAAGAAAATTCAATTCATTCAAAAAGACAAGGAAGCATGTACATACCATGAGAGCAAAGAAATCAAAATAGTAGCAACTGGAAATAAACCTTGAAGTCCGAGCAAAATGCAAGCGCTCACGTGAAAACCCTACTAAAACAATCAACTACAATCTCAAATGCATAATCCAACAATAGCAATTCAAAACCAAGCTCCTCAAATATCACAACAAGGAAAATGAAACAAAATTCTCATCATAAATCATAATTAAATCCAATAAAGACAAACTACAAGATCGTACAGGAGACATAAATGCGTTGAAAAGATAGTAGGCTTGGGAATCTGAAGGCACGATGAAATTTCAGACAAATCCAACCTAGACAGAATTCTGCAAAATCATAGAATTTTTTAAAATAATACAAAACAACATCCATCAGGTTTTCAAAGTGTTCAGAGAATTCCTCCTAGAGGGAATTTTCCTGAAAAATAGAGAAAAACCTAAAATAAGTCCCAAAATACAAGATTTTCAAAGTGTTTCCTCAAAAGGGGAATTTGCATGAGTAAGATAATCATTTGGGAATATTCCAAGGCAACCAAATCCTCAAGATCAAAGGGCCAAAACACCAAGAACGAAAGAAAAGGAGGGTCCCTGGTTTTAGCGGGGCGTGTGTGCAAAAACTGCACAACAAATGGCAACTCCTATTGGGAAAATGCTCCAGAGTATTTTAGTGAAAAACCAAAATCAAGAACCTAGAATCTCTGGTTTCAATCCTCACATTAGGTCACCAATTTGGCAGAGTTTCAAAACGCATAGGCAAGCAAACCTTTCTTGTACTAGGTTCAAAGTGTGTGCATATGTATCCATTCTCATTTCCTTAGTTGCAATAAGAACCAAATTTAGTCTGACTAGGCTACATAAAGATTCTAACTCCAAAAGCATCCTGGATAAAGCCTCGTTGCAAGTCAAGTGTCCATAGCCTCGACGAGGTTATCACCAATATATCCCTGATAAGCTTAATTAATTCTTTTGATTTTCAATATTTTTTGTTTTCTCTCTTCTTCATATTTATTTTCTTTTCATTTTTTTAATTTCAACCTGTGAACAATGAAGTTCACACTCGGGGCTGAGAACCACAGTGGCCCTGAAGCAGAAATAAGATTTTTCACCTAACCAGACTTCATAAGGACCCCATGGAACCTTGGAATTTTAAATAATTTGTGTAAAGATATGAGACCCAAATACATTCAAGATTTAATTGAATCCCATGAATTATCCACTCATAGCATTAAATACATGACACCAAATAAAGGACCTTCACCAACTAATTTTGGAAAAATGATTGAAGTTTGTAAGAGAAATATTCAGAACAGCCCCAGATAATAATAGGATTGTCATGCAGGTGTAAAATACCCAAAATAAAAAAAGAAGACCCAAAGCAAGAGTGGAGAAAAAGTAGATGAAACTGAAAGAAAACCTAAACTAATCAAGAATAGGAAACAAACAAAGCAAAGCAGAAAGGGAACCCTACTCTAACAAAATCAAAGCAAAGCAAACAAAAAGGAAACCTATTCTAACTATGTACAAGAAAGGAGTTGTAAACAACTCAAGATTGGAAATAATGCTTCAAGTAATACCCATTGATAGGTAGTGGGATAACCTCTCCAGTGAGGGTTTTCAGGTGAAAATAATTATCTCCCAAAATCTCTGAAATCTGATAAGGGCCAAGCTAAAGTTTGTCAAATTTACCATTCTCTCCCTTACGGTGATGGGATTTATCCCAATAGAGAACTAAGTCAGAGATTCGAAAGGATTTTACCTTGGCTCTCCTATCAAACCATCTTTTGACTAAACCCTAATATTTGGAAAAAATTTCAAGGGGTTCATCTCTTTTCTCTTCAAGGTGTAACAGCTCACCAAGTCTAGCATCTCGTTTATCCCCTTCATCATAATATTCATTAATGAACTACAGGCTGGGGATTTTTAACTAAATGGGAAACACAGGTTCTAGCCAATAAACCAAATGGTAAGGGGAAGTTCCTATGGAAATATTATGTCTTGTAGGATCTTCCCAAAGGGAAAACCGAAGCTGGGTATGCCAGTCCTTAGGGTTTCTTTCTAACAGTTTATGAATAAATGTTTGGATGTTCTTATTGGAGGACTCAAGCAAGCCATTACCCTGAGGGTAATAATTGGATGCAAATTTAATTATAATTCCATGATCAAAGGCCTAGTTAGAGAATTTCAATGATGCAAATGCAGGACCATTATCACAAACCAAAGACATAGGACATCTAAAGTGATTGATAATACCTAATTCAATGAAATTGATTACCACTTTAGAAGTACATTGTTTGCATGCAAGATCCTTAGTCCATCTTATGAAATAACCAGTAACAGTAAGAATATACTTGTGACCTATAGAAGAGGGCAGATTGATTGGACCTATGAAGTCCATTCCCCACTATGTGAAAGTTTTTACCTCAAAGACTGGTTGAAGTGCGAGTATCACATAATTCTCTCTAGTTGCTATAGTTTGACACACATGACACGTTATGACATGGTTGTGTGTGTCCTTGATAATGTGGGCCAATAATAACCAGCTCTCAAAATCTGATTTGCAGTGGACGGTATAGACCCATGGCCAATACCATATCGATCATGAAATTATGCCATGACTCTTTCAGCCTCCCGATGTCCCAAACATCTTAAGTAGACACCTTCATGGTTCTTTTTGTATAAGACAACTCCCTTCAGCATGAAACTGTCACTCTTCAAATTCAATGCTCTTCTCTATACAACATTAAGATGATCTAGACACTATTGATTCAAAAGATAGTGAATGCCATCATCATACCAGTCGCCTGGAGAAACATCTTCAAGATTATAATGTTAGGCTGCAAGGTCAGGGCCCATTTATGCTATTGTTCCCATAAGACCCTGGCCTCTTACCAATTTCATGGGTTGAATCTCAATATCATACTTTTGCAACATGGTCACCCACTTAGCTTGGTGTTCTCCCAGCTCATTCTACATCAACAATAGCTTGATCGCAGGATCATGGACTATTGCAAAGACCTTGTTCCTGAGAATATAGTGTCTAAATTTCTTCACAACCCTAACCAAGGCGTAAGATTGCTTCTCCACACTTGGGTACCTTAGTTCTGCATCTTTCAGTGGTGCACTCATAAATGCTATGGGGTTCTCATTCCCTTGATTAGAATTTTGGGTCAACATGCCAGCACAAGAGTGATCAGAAGCAAATGAATATATGTAAAATGGCTTAGCATAATCAGGACTCACCAAAACTAGGGCCTCAACAATGGCCCTTTTGATTTCTACAAATTCTTCTTTAGCCTCTATATTCCATTCAACTTTATCTTTTTGCTTCAACATGGCATTTAATGGCTTGACTATCTCAACAAATCTAGTGATGAACTTAGGTACAAAGTGTATTTTGCCAAAGAATGACTTCATCTCCTTCTTGCTAGCATGTGGTTGGATTTTAAGTATGGCTTCCACTCATTAAGGATCAATAGCAATACCTTTCTCTGAAATAACATGTCCCAACAGTTTTCCTTTAGTAACTCCAAAGATGCACTTCTTTGGATTAACGGAGATGCCAAATTCTCTGCACCTCTGAAACACTCTACATAAGTCAGCTATGTGATCACCTCACTTCTTGGAAAAGATTCTCAGATCATCCATATAAATAATTATGCATTTACCAATTATTTCCTTAAAAGAAATGTCCATAGCCCTCTAGAACGTGGCTCCATTATTAATCAAGCCGAAGGGCATTCTTTTGTAAGAAAAAGTGTCCCACTTTGTGGTGAAGGTAGTTTTCTTCCTATCTTCATACTGTACCATAAATTGGTTATATCTAGAGTAGCCATCCAGGAAAGACATAATTTGAGACCCATTGAAAATCTAAAGCACTTCATCCAACAAAGGAACTAGATAATTGTCCTTTTCTGATGCTCTATTAAGGTTCCTAAAATTCACACAGCTTGATTTCCCCATTCTTCTTTCTCACAGGAACCAAATTTGCAACCCAAGTTGAATGCCTAAATGGGAATATAATTCTGGTAGACAATAGCTTCTGCACCTCCTTTTGAATTATGGATTCTAGAAAAGAATTGATTGGCCTTTCCCTTTGCTTGAAGGGTCTTACTCTTGGCTTCAGAGGGATAGTGTGAGTTATAATTGAAGTGTCATATGTCTTCAGGTCTTTGTAACTCTAGGCTATCACATCTTGATATGTATGTAATGCATTAATAAATTTTTTCCTCTCCTCTAGAGTACAGACTTTGCTGATGAATACATTCTTGATATCATCTAGAGTCCCCATGTTGTGTGTTTCACATTGTCCACTGATGGACTCCTTCTTAACATCTTGCTCTTGATCTCTAAACTTGTCCAAATCAAAAATCCTTTCTAGTTGCACCATTCCCCTTGGGATAGTATTAGACTTCAAATTAATCACCCCTTCTAAATCCATCTCTACTTCTTGGGGTTCAGTTTTATCAATAATTTAAGAAGTAAAGACATATGAACTTGTAATGAAATCCAAAATATGCTTATCATCTTCAAATACCTAGAAGTTGGTCACATTGTTAGGCACTGAAGGCACTAGATTCAATTCCATTGTAAACTTCTTCAGTCTAGAAAGAGAGAAAGGTTGCAAAGTACTAGCTTCCTGAGCAAGGGAATCTTCCATTTGGTTCTTATTATGTGGTATCAATTGAATGTTGAAGGCATAAAATCCTTCAATAAGGTCCCATACTCTATGCCTATAATTGTTCATCCTTCTGTCATGACATGAGTATTGATTTCTCACTTGCTTAACCACTAACTCAGAATCCCCAAAGACTTGCAAAATCTTAACCTTTTTCTTTAGTGCCATGAGCAACCCATGAATCAAAGCCTCATAATCTTCAAAATTATTGGTACAATGAAACTAAAGTTTGTGAGCAGCAAAGAAAGTCTTACCTTTTGGACTGATCAACTCAAATCCTGCTCCAGCACCTTGCTTTGATTTGGATCCATCAAACCTTAAGGTCCAACAACCAGCAACTCCATATTTCTTTGTCTTGTCTCTTGTATTGTTACTACTGGATGGCTCTTCAGAGTGCACCACGTTTTTTCCTTTGGGATCATCTTGAATATTCTGTTTATTAATTTTGACTTTTGGAGTGGGATTAATGCATTTCTGCACTTGTTCTACCACAACCTGGCACAAGTAGTAGTCCAATTTAGAATGAGAGGCATTGTGAACTCTACACCAATTAGGAAAAATTCATTCTCTAAAATTCATTCCTCTACCTAAATGAATTTGATCCTCAATACATTTTTGAATGAATTCTTGTAAATTCTCCAACAAGCTAAGTTGATGATCTTTAGGAACATCATCATCAATTGGTTCCACTAGGGCTCTAGTACCACTAGATTTAGTTGTAAGGTCAATAGGTGTAGTATGTAGCATAAGTATTTCTTCCACATCAGATTCCTCAAAAGGGGTTGCAAGTACGTAATTACCCATGCTCACCTCTGATATCAGTATTTCATTTGAAGTATTATGATATTCTATTATCATATATTTCATCCTAGGCTCTCTTTCAATCCTAATCTAATTTGGCACTCCTTTCTAGGGAAGCCACATATGAGATTGATCGGTTGATACATATCCATTCAGAGCCTTAGTAAAGTCTCTTCCCAAAATCAGACCGTAAGAATCAGGTATATCTGCCACTTGTATGTTAATGACTTGTTGAATTCTAGGATCGGAAGCGATCTGTATGTGAATCATGTTCAATTCCCCTACAACATTAACTTCAGTTCTATCCAATTGAGTGACTTTCTTTTGGGAGTCAGCAGGGGTAATACCTAGAGCTCTACAGACACCAAAGGGCATCACATTGGTAGAAGCACCTGAATCCAACAAGCAATTGTGCAAATTCTTACCAAATATATGGACAAAGATCAGAAATGGAGGAGTTTTTGTTTTCCCTTGAAACAGAGTTAAAGGAGTATCAATCTGGGAAACTTGAGTTTTATCTTTCTCTTTCCCTTTATCTCCAGGTGGTATGTGAATCTGATTCTAACCTTTTACTACATGAGAACTACATGCTTTATTGACATTCTCATTGACTAATTTATCTTGTGATACTGAACTTGCATTGTAAGTTCCTAGAACTGCATTTCTAATAGTTGGAACTCTCAATAATAAAAATGCAGAGAGACTTCCCTTTAGCTTTTTGAGTTCTTCTACAACATATATGGCCAGTTGTTCTACACTCAAATTAGCAGGAGACTCTTTAGGGTATTCTACTACCTTATCCTTACTTGTTTCAGTAGTCCGCCCTTTTGATAGATCCATTGATCCTTGATCTTTAGATAAGTACTACCTAGACACATGAGGATATATTGGATTATTGCTAGAATTGGGATTTGGAGTCGTGGTGATGTTGTTTGGAGGAATAGAATTGGTGAAGAGGCCTCCAGCTTGCGGATGTTTGTGTGGCAAATCCCTCAAATCATATTTCTTAACAAGCCGTTGGAATGTCTACACCTCTTTAATATAAGTTTCTTCTTCATCCATGGGACCATTGTCATTCACATGATTTTCATCAAACAACTGTGTAATCTCATCTCCATTGCACACCTGATCTTCCTCCTCCTTAAACTAGCCTGATTCAACTTCAGGCACATTCTCCTTACTCTATGGAAAAGGAGCATGATTTAGCACCAACACTGAGGAATCATAGGGAGTAGATGGTACCAACTCCTGATTACCTGCATTATTCTCCACCTCATACTGAAAGATTGAAGTGGTTGTCTGGAACTATGGACAGTCTAATTCAGAATGCTGACTTGTTTTATGGAGCCTACACCAGCCTGATAAAGCAGCTTTAGCTAGATATACACCACTTGGAGGCTCCTCTTGATTAATTGGTTGATCCAATGGGGTGGGGAGACCTCTGTTGTTAGGCCTTGTATTCCAAGTTTTGTTCTATCTCAGTGGTTGTCTTCTATCAAGTTCTTGTCCACGAGCCTGTCCTCTATCAAAATTTTGAGTAGAGGGTTGTCCTTTCTCAATGTTTTGTCCTCTTTCAAAATGTTGTCCTCTGTCGAACCCTTACACCCTGTCAAAATTTTGTCCTTGTTTGGGTTCCCTTTCTTTATTATAATTAGACTGCATACTCCTTTGAGTAGCTTGGAGTTGAGTATTCTAGTTTCTTAGATAAGCTACCTCCATGTTTAGATTCTTCACTTGTTCAGTCAGTTCATCCAATCTATCCTTGTCAAAATTACTATATGGAGGCTAGTTTGCATTGCTTTGAGGATATCCTACTACAGCACCAGAATTCAGTGACTGGTTCAATACTTCAGAATTCTAAAGATATGTGGGAAAACTAGCCTAAGGCTATGGATGAAGAGGTTGATTAACATTTTGCTGGGGGTAGCTGACTACATGTGGAACTTGATTCATAGGAGGTCTTGGGTAAGGAACCAAGGGAAACTGAGGTATCAGATTCATGATAGGAGTGTGATTGGCAAGAGCCTGATTAAGAGTTGGGACTTGCCCTGGGAGAACAGTGGGTCCTAGTGGTGGAAAAGGCCCAAATAAGTGTTGTCTTAAAGTAGTGCTAACCTTCAAAGCCACTATGTATGCATCAAGTAAGGTAGTAGGAGGGTTGTTTCTCCATTTCATGAAGGTGGTTGTTAGACTATCAAGACCCTCATAATATACTTCTAAAACAGTGGCCTCGTCAACAGCATAAGGGGATTGTAGTCTGGTATAGGCACGATGAAACCTATTGTTAAAGGACCCTATAGGCTCATTGACGTCTCTCTTAACCTTAGTGAACTAAAGATAAAGCTCATTTGGACTAATGGGAATCCTAAACTTCTACATAAATGCAATCTCTAGTTCATTCCAATTCTGAATAGACCCAGCAGGAAAATGATTATACCAATAGAACACATCTTCTCCTAGGGAATAAGCAAAGAGCTTACATGCCACATCCTCATGATTGATTCCCCTATCCCTAAGGCAAGTCTGAAAAATCCTGATATGTTCCTCAGCTGTCCTATTGGAGTCATTAACATGGAACTCAGAAAAAAAGTGTTCTGGGTTCTTGTGCATAACATTGTAATTATTGAAGATCAAGGGAGATGGATTGTTGGCATGGAAAGCCACTAGTGGAGGTGGAGGCGGTAATGGTTTATTTGTGACTTGTTGAGGTTGTTGAATGGGAATGGATTTAGAATTAGATGAAGATGGACTTGATGAAGATGAGTATGATGTGGATGATGGAAGTGGCTAGGCGAATGGTGATTCTCCCCTTCTTCTAGTCCTTCTTACCCTAGTAGGAGCTTGCAACTCTTGAAATTCATCTTCCCCTAGAGTAGATATGGTTCTTTTGCTGAATATTTCATGAGAAATGGCAGAAAAAAAATGATCCAGCTTGCTTATTTAGGCCCTCCTTCTAGTGCCAATCTATTGATGGTGTTTTATGCACAACAACAACTCAGACATAATATGGAAATCCTATCTCTCTTGAAAGGTAAATCTCTATCAGCAATCCTCAAGAGATAACCCCAAGGTCTCTAATGTCAGGTCTTGAAAATGCATAAACAAATCAAAATAATACATGAAAATGCTGGTAATCACAAAGGGACCTTACTACAAGCAAATACTAAATTCAAATTTATCAGATCTAGCAATATGGTGATACTTCAAGTCCTAAATCTAACCAAAATGATAAAAGAAACATCAAAAGAGATAAAGTTTTTAGAGAGATTTCTAAATTTAACACTAGCCCTAAGATTAATAATGCAAATGATAAAATAATTGAAATGGACCAATCCCTCATAAACTGATTCATGCTTGACCTAGATGAATCTACAATCTTACATAAATAGTGCAACCTTCTAAGGCATTAAAGATTTTCAGATTATGAACATTCATTCAAAACAACCCTATTGCAATTGAAATTAACAAACATCCACAATTGAACTAAGCACACTGAATATAAAAGTCTAGGCTAACTTTGCAAAGCAACCAACAATCAGCTAGCTCCAAAAAGTATGGACTAGGGATTGCTACAAACACTGCAAGCATGAAACCATAAACTCTAAGTCTAACTTATGCCAATATTTCTCAAACAATCACAAAACATAAAAAACCAAGAACCATGCAAGATAATTCAACACAAGAGAGATCACCAAAGCACAATGTCTTCAATTGTATTAAATCATTCAATAATAGCAACAATTCCAATGTTTTGTGTTACAACACTTGCTCAAAATGAACTAACTCCTAGCTCTAACTCTTACTATGCTACTTAATTCGCTCCAAAGTGAAACTATCTAGCCCTTTCAAATGAGGTATTAACCCTATTTATAGAGATTACATATTATGTCAGCCCAAACAATCGGCCCTAAAACAAGTCGGCCAATATAAATTGAAAATGAAATAAAGTATGTATTAAATGCATGTACTCCATCTAGGTCGGCCTGAGATCTCCAACATAGCCTAGTCCAATGCATGTGAAGGAGGAAGAGAAATAATGGGGAAGCAAAAATTCCAATGAGGCATTTTATTAACTTCTCCCCCCTTTGTCCTTAGCTCACTCCATCTTATCTTGCACCATCAAAAATATCTTCTCCAAGTCGGCTATAGGTGAAATAACCTTGGAACATATAATTCTCCTTTCAATGGACTTAATGTCCTCTCTTGATTGTTCTACAACTTTATCCCAATCCACCTATATGGTTTGATACTTATCCATTACTACAATGCATGTGGCTACATCATCTAACTAATTTTTCAGTGACTGGGTCCTCATTGATTGGAGAATATATATCACACCACCATTTTCTCAATTGCTCCAAGCTCAGATGTTTTGGTGTAAACCTTTTTCTTCCTATCATAACCTCAAAGAAAGAAATGAATTTGTTGTCGATATCAGTCAGAGTTTCCTAAATTTTCTTCCCTTTTTTATGTACCTTCTTTAAAATTATTTTCCTTATTTTCAAAACTTCAAACCATTCCCAAGGTTCTGTAGCTTTGGACGAAGGAAGAATTCCATCACTTACCAATTTATCTTAAGTGTATTCCATGATGGTTTTGGTCTTCTACAACAAGAGGTCCACATCCTCCCTATCCTGAGGTAGTACATTCCTTAACCAATCTATTGATATCATAGCATCCAGTCCAGTCGAAAGGATGTCTTTGATAGCATTATCTCCTTTAGCTTAAACTCCCTGCAACCAACTCATTGTGGGATGTGTAGTGGTTTTCATCTTGTCCAACTCAATTATTGTGTCTTGTGGTAGAAAACTTGTAGCATATGATTAGGAACTGATGGATTCCAAGGATTTCATCAAGTCTTGCAAATACCTCTTAAGTTTATCATTCTCCTTCTTTAATTATTCCTTTTTTTGCACCCCTTTCCTCAATCTATGCAAGATTACAACACTAGAGCCTTCATATTCTTCAATCTCATGTTCCATGGAATTAGGCCCTAAGTTGATAGTTTGCACATTGTAATCACTACTAGTTAGATCATCCTTATTCTTATTAGGAGCAGGAGTAGCAATGTGAACCACACTATTATTTGCTTCATCTCTCTCAATCCTAGAGATAACCCTAGCTTTCTTCTTTGCTTTTCCCTTTCCTATGCTTTCTAGTAATTCATCCCAGTTGGGAGGAGTATCATCTACCACAATTTGTTTAATATTTAGCTTCTTTTCCAACCATCCTAGAATAGTGGAATCCAACTGCACATTTCCTTGCTCAACCGTATCTTGTTGAACCTTGGCTACATCCTCATTCAAATTTTATTTTTCAGGAATCTCTTCAACTTTATCTTCTTTTCCCTTATCATGCTCTTCTTCTTCATGTACTGGTGAAGGATTCCTAATTGGAATTTCCTCTCTCTGAGGAGGTCTATCCTCTTCATTTCCTATAGGTCAATCTTCATAAGTCACTAGAGGAGACTGGAATACCTTCTCTATTTCTACCTCACCATTGTAGAGTTCACCCTCTTGGGATTCTCCTCCTCCTTGATCTTGTTAATCCTCTGCATCTTTGGATTCACTTGGTACATTGTGAGTCTCATGAGAAGGAGGGACATTATCATGCTTAGTGGAAGGAACAGCTATGGGAGCACTTTTCTTTGGCACACCATCTTTAGGAGATGGAGTTCTTGATCTTCTTATGTACACCTGTGTCTTCTCTCCTGAAATTTCCACATTTACTACTGGTGGGTTAACTTCATCCCTTCCCTTAGAATTTTCCTTCTCTTTCTGTGACAATCTTGCTATTCTTCTTCTCTTAGGCAAAGAAGCACTACCCTCTTTTCCTTATTTCTTAGCTTCATCCTTTGTAGATTTTATCATCTTTGAAATGTGTTTCCTTTTCTTAGCAATGGGTTTTCTTTGCTTCTCTACCTCTTCTACCTCCTTCGCTTGAGTATCTTTAATCTTTATCTTGAATGGAGAGCTCACCTTAGCCTTACCCTTAGGATCTTGCTCAGCTGATTCCTCATAAGAAGAATGAGAATCCAAGTATCCCATTAGATCATAGGTGCATTGCACACCCTCACTTTCCAACTCCCACATCTTGTGCTTGAGCCACAACTTATTATACTTGATCACTGGAGTCATGATCTATTCCACTTCTATCTTCTTTTCCTCCAGCTAGTCTATTTCTCCAATTAGTTTATCTTTCATGACTTCATAGTCATGGCCTTGAATCAAATCTCCATCATCTTCAACCTGATCTGGAATGGCCTTTATGTTGTATAGCTAGAATAAGTTTATTGGTAACCTAAAGAACTTATTTTTTCTAATTTCAAATTCATCATTGTTGTTGGCCAAGTAATCCTCTATATCATCCTTATGACTGTATTCCCTACTAGCTGTTATGAAATAACTTGCACAATAGAAGAATATGATATGAAATATGCTGCAAATACTTGATAATAACTGAGAATAACAAGCCACTTCGAGGGGGAAAACCTCCAAATATCTCTAATGAGAACACACTTCACAACTTGATGATCAAATAAGACTGACAACCTCCTATATATACCTATTTATGCCAAGGATATCACCTAGGCCGACTTAGACACACCTATATAAGACTTAGGCCGACCTAAACAACTAAATAACAATATACTAATGATAATATGACTTAATAGAGAGTTAAGATAGCCACAATGACTATTCATAACCCGATGTACAATAATATTAAGGGTGTAGCATGCCCCCCTTCTTCAAAGAAGCATTGTCCTCAATGCTAATCAAGTTTGAAACTTTTGAATGAACTCCTCATCTTCCCATGTGGCATCTTCAACTGGTAAATTCTTCCATTGGATGAGATACTCAGTGATAGTTCTATTCCTCAGCTTCTTTGTGCATGTTTGACGAATGTACTCTGGTTCCAAAATGATTCTTCCTTCTTCATCCAACTCGGAAGTGTTGTTTGAGTTGGAATATTATGCCCAATTACCTTCTTCAAACAGGAAACATGAAAAACTAGATGGATCTTTGTTGTTGGTGGCAACTCAAGCTTGTAGGCAACACTACCGATCTTTGCATGATTTGGTATGGACCATAATACTTTGGAGAACTTATTATTCTTTCTTTGCTGCTTTAGTGAGATTTTCTTATAAGGTTGCAATCGCAAGAAGACCCAATCCCCAACTTCAAAACTTCTTTCACTACGATGTTGGTCTGCCTGTTGTTTCATTCGATTTTGTGCCATGGCTAAATTATCCTTGAGTCTTGAAAGTACTTGTTGTTGATGAAGCAAGTGGTCTTCTACTACCTAAACTCTTGGGGACACCTTAATTGATGATGTGATGGAAGGAGGATGATATCCATAAAGTGCCAAAAATGGAGACATTTTTGATGAGCTATGAAAAGAAGTGTTATACCACCATTCCGCAAGTGGTAGCCAATCTACCCACTGAGACTGTTTCTCTGAAGTGAAACAACGTAGATATCCTTCCAAAACTTATTAACAACCTTGTTTTCCCATCTGATTGAGGGTGGTATGAAGAGCTAAGAGCCAATTGAGTACCCAAACATGAGAATAAATCTTTCCAAAGTGACTAGTGAAGATAGGATCATGATCACTAACAATAACTTTAGGTGTACCATGTAGCTTTTGGATATTCTCCAAAAAATCTTTAGCCACTGCACTTGCTGTAAAAGGATGTGCTAATGCAATGAAATGTGCATATTTAGTGAGCCGATCAACTACCACCATGATGACATTATGACCTTTAGATTTGGGAAGCCCTGTGATGAAGTCCATGGATACCTCTTCCCAACGCTGGCTAGGAATAGATAAGGGTTGCAAGAGACCTGGTGTCTTAATTGTCTCCCCTTTATGCCTTTGACACACCAAACATTCAACCACAAATTTTTGAACATCACCCTTTAGCCCCTCCCAAAAGAAATCTTGCTTGACTCGATGATATGTCTTCAAAAATCCTGAATGACCACCCACTGGAGACTCATGCAACTCTGTGAGAATCATGATTTTAAGGTTGGAATTCTTGCAGAGATACAAACGCTCTTTATACCAAAGAGTATCTCCCTTCCAACAAAACTTATCTGAACTACTAGGATCACTTTTTAATTGCTTGATGAGATTACTTGTCGCAACATCATTTTGCCACTCTGCTTTGGCTTCCTCCACCCAATTTGCTTGTAATATTGAAAGGGCACACAATAAGGCTTCATCTTTCTCATCCTTCCTTGATTGCATCTGCGACAATATTTTCTTTCCCTTTCTTATATACAATCTCAAAGTCATATCCTAACATCTTAGTGACCCATTTTTGTTGCTCTTCAGAAGATAGTCGCTATTCCAAAAAATATTTTAGGCTATCATGATCTGTCTTAACCTTGAAATGTCTACCCAATAGATAAGGCCGCCATTGTTTCACTGCATGGATTATTGCTAGCATTTCCTTCTCATAAATAGGTTTTAGTTGATTCTTACCTTTTAATTGACGACTCTGAAAAGCAATTGGTCAACCTTCTTGCATGAGCACTGCTCCTATCCCATTTCCAGAAGCATCACATTCCACAATGAATTCCTTGGTGAAGTTAGGAGTGGCAAGTACTGGAGTTGTACACATAGCCTCCTTCAATCTCTCAAATGTTGTATTGGTAGATTCGTTCCAATGAAAAGAATCCTTCTTCAATAGAGTGGTGAGAGGTGCTGCTATACTACCATAATTCTTCACAAATATTCTATAGTACCCTGTCAATCCCAAGAATCTTCTCAGTTTCTTAATGGTTTTTGGAATACGCCATTCCATCATAGGCTTAATTTTGTTAGGGTCCACCTTTACTCCTTCATGTGAAACTATGTGTCCCAAATACTCCACCTTTGTAAGACCAAAAGCACACTTGGATGGCTTAGCATAGAGTTTATGATCTTCAAGTATTTGTAATGCTTGGTCCACATGTTTCAAATGTTCCTCCCAAGTCTTGCTATAAATTAATATATCATCAAAGAATACTAAAACAAACTTTCTCAAGAACTTCTTAAAAATGGAATTCATCAAACTTTGGAATGTAGATGGTGCATTGGTAAGACCAAATGGCATCACCAAAAATTCATAATGACCCTCATGAGTCTGAAATGTTGTCTTACAAATATCTTCCTCCTTAATCCGAATTTGGTGATAACCAGATCTAAGATCTAACTTGGTAAAAAACATAGCTCCATTTAATTCATCTAGCAAATCATCAATGACTGGAATTGGAAACTTATCTTTAATGGTGTACATGTTGAGCACTCTATAATCTAGACACATGTGCCAAGTATCATCCTTCTTACGTACCATCACCACAAGCAAGGAGTAAGTACTTTGGCTATGCCTAATGATTCCTGCCTCTAGCATCTCTTCAACAATTTTTTCTATCTCACTCTTTTGTATGTGTAGATACCTGTAAGGCCTGATGTTTAGTGGTTGTCTCCCCGGGACTACCTGTATGGCATGATCATGATCCCTCTTAGGAGGAAGTCCTTTAGCATATCTCCATGAACAACTGAGTGACGATCAATTATAGCTTGCAAATATGGATGAGTAGGAGTATTAGATGGAGAGACTTCTAATGAACATAGGTGGGCCACAAATCCATCCACTCCTTTCTTAAGCAACTTTTGCATTTGATGAGAGCTTACCATTTGTGGAGATTTTTCCTTCAACCCCCTTAGCTCTACTATCCTTCCTTCTGATTGAAATATCATGAATAGTTCTTGGAAGTTCATCTCAATTGTTCCTAATGTAGTAAGTCATTGTACTCCCAAAACAATATCTGCTGCACCCATGGATATCACATACATTGGGGTATCAAGTTGATAATCTCCCATGGATAATTTAATGCTATGACACTTCTTTGAAAAACTAACTGTACCACCATTTGTAATCAAAACTTGAAACTTTGGAGCTGGATATATGAAACAATTTAGATGAGTAGCTAACTTTTTGTTGATGAAATTATGAGTACTACCTGAGTCGATCAACAATGTTACCTTCTGCTTCTTTAGGAACCCCACCACCTTCAGAGTTTTTGGAGCACTAAAACTTGAGAGTGCATGACAAGAAATGATTGGTTGAGAATCAAGTGATTCCTCATTTGACTCCCTTTCATCTTCTAGTATGGGTTCCTCCTCTTCTTCCTCATTGGGACCTTCAATATAAAACAATTTCTTTTCACTACATTTATGTCCTCGACTGTATTTGCTATCACAATTGAAACACAAGCCTTTTCTCTTTTCTCCTCAATTTGTTGTGGAGTCAACTTAGTAGGTTGTGTTGAATATCTTTTCTCTCTTGTCACATTAGCCCCTTGCTTCTTAGGAATCAAATACTTCTCCTCTACCCTGTGCTAAGATAAAAGACTCATTTATGGAACTAGGGCTAAGCATGCGTACCTCATGTTGAATGTGATCCTTGAGACCACCCAAGAATAAGTCATTCAATTTTTCCTCTGTAATTGTATCACCCTTAAGGATAGATTTTGGAATTGCTGAATATAATCCTTAACTGATCCTGTTTGTTGAAGTTTAGCTAGCTGGCTGAAGAAGTTGTCTGTGACGCTATTGCTATATTGTGCTTGGATTTCCTCTATAAAAATTGACCATGAGACGGTGAGCCCCTTTTTACTTCGATGAGTGCAAATCCAATGATACCAAATGAATTGATCTAGTTCTAGATATAAGGAAGCCATTGTGACCTTTTGTCCATTTGGGATTTGGTGTACTTCAAAAAAATTCTCCATTTGGTTTATCCATGTTAGAGGATCCTTACCATCGAACTTGCGCATATCCACCTTTGGAAATAAATTCCTAGATCCCATAGGAATACTAAAGCTTGTGTCAGTAGTAGCTAACCTAGAATTTTCACCTTGGCTGCTTGAGAACTCCTTTCTTGATTCAGCCATGTAGGTGCTTAACATGTTTCGTATGTCCGATATATCTCCTCTTAGGTCACCCATATCCATCTTAATTGAGGAAATTTCTTCCTTGACCTTATTGATTTCCTCATTATGAGTAATATCCTTGATTGTTTCACCATCCTTATCAGGAGTCTTCCCCGGAGTGACAACATTGTTTTTACCCCTTGTTGCAGGCCTCGTCATGATGGAAACCACTAATGTTGAAATAAATCACACAAATGAAACTTAAATTCTCTCAAATTTTTACTGTAATCTCCTTTATTATGTATTCAAAAACCCAATAAAAATCAGACTCCAATTCAACAAGATGTGCGAGATATGTAGATTCCAAAAAAATAGTGTAGAAAACCTAATTCTGAAATAATTCGCTTAATTATACTCCAATTATTCTGAAATCTTGACCGTAGCTTCTTCAATATGTTCTTCAAAAACCCTTTAAAAATCAGAAAAAAATTCACCAAAATCTGAAAGATATGCTCTTCCCAAAATCGCCTCCAAATTTGAGAAAAACCTTGCCTCTATGGTGCCAAGATCATGCTTTGATACCACTTGTTATGAAATAAGCACAATAGAAGAATATTATATGAAATATGCTGCAAATACTTGATAATAACTGAGAATAACAAGCCACTTCGAGGGGGAAAACCTCCAAATATCTCTAATGAGAACACACTTCACAACTTGATGATCAAATAAGACTCACAACCTCCTATATATACCTATTTATGCCAAGGATATCACCTAGGCCGACTTAGACACACCTATATAAGACTTAGGCCTACCTAAACAACTAAATAACAATATACTAATGATAATATGACTTAATAGAGAGTTATGACAGCCACAAGCTGACTATTCATAACCCGATGTACAATAATATTAAGGGCGTAGCACTAGCCCTCTTTTGTGCCTCACTAGTCCTATCAAATATAGATCTCTTAGAATGGAAAGATAGACCTAGAGTACCCATTTATTCCTTAGAAACATGGGCCAAATTAATAGAGGGGAAGGCCTCACTACTTCCTATCCTGAAACGAAAATCACCACCAAATCATGTCTTATGTTTATCCTTCTTGACAATTGCGTCAAAATCACAGATGTGCCTTGTGATCTCCAGAAGAATAATATGAATTGTGCGATATCTAGGGAGTCTGTATGGATCCCTCTAACAACCATCTATTCTGAAAAATGAAAAGGTAGGGATCTGGATAAACCAAGCTCCAAACCTCTTGATTAATTCCTTAGCATTATCTAAGATCCGAACATGCTCTACACCTTGCAATATCCTGGCGATGTACATGGTGAATGCATCATTCACCCTCCTATAACTTGTTCCACCCAAGTGCCATTGTGGGTATACCTCATAAATCACATCCCGCCCAAACACACCCTTTGTATTTATCCCTTTGTATGGATGGAACCTTGGAAATGCATAAACCAAGTAGGAGGTCATTGTGAAGGTCTTTGTCTATAGGACATTGCACATTTGTTCATGTATCATTGCACTTATAATGCCTGCCCAATGGTAGTCAATATTCTATTCTAGCCTTACAATGACATGGAACATCCATTTTTCAAATACTCCCACACTCTTCAATGCCACCACCCTACTAAGAAGTGTGATAACATCATAGTATTCCTTCCTGAACTTAGCTCTCAATAGTTGCTTGGGTAGCTTGGAGAAGTGGGACATGGATTTCTCTAGCCAGGAATTGATGACCTACTGGGATTTGATGACATCTTTAGCATAGTACTTCTTCACTATATCCATATCAAAACTCACTACATGAGACCTATCAAGAATTTCAAAGGTCTGGGCTATAGACACAGGGTTGATATTTTCCACAATCCTTCCTTGAGGACAAACTATCCTCTATGTGCCTTTATCATAATGTATCACACATTCAAGCACCAACTCATAACACTGCACTATAGGAGGGAACCTAGCTACATGTGTCAACCTTGATTCCAATAACCTTCTAGTCAACAAAGGGAGGTTCTATGTTGCCATCCTTGCCTTAAATTCTTCATAATCCCACAGCCCAAGATTTGTATTGGTAACCTTTGAGCGGATAGAAGTTAGGTTTCTCTCTAGGATTCTACTCCTTATATCTATTTTAATCCTTTCTACCTTAGAGATAGTAGACCCTTCAGCACTTGGATCTATTATCCTTCCTTTGGTCCTGCCAGCAACAACTTGACTTGATTCTTCCTGCATTCAATAAAGAGACCATAGTAAAGATCCATCACCACATGAAATTCAAACTAATCCATCATAAATTATATATTAATCCTTAATACAAGTCCCATGATGAACAAAAATCCTCAGAATCTCATAAAGATTACTTTCTTCAAAGTTTGGATTTTTAGTCCTCTTGCGGAATTTAGGCTAGAGATGAATTTCAGGAAATTCCAAGCCATACAGAATTCAACGAAATAAACACAAAAACTTCCAATAATCAGTTAATCAGTCCTCATTAGCTAACAAACAACATGACAATATTCAAATTGATCATATGGTACATAATCATTAGCTAATAACTCATCCTATCTCTCAATTCTTCATTTTCAACAAGGTTTCAGAGAATTCCACAAAGGACAAAAATCTGCGAAAATAATAATAGTTCACAAATTTCAGGAAAATGAAGGAGCAAAGAAGTTTTGGTAAAATCCAGAGGAAACGTAATTTCGTGAAGTCAGCATAATTTCACCTTTTAAGCACATTTTCGAGAAATTCCTAAGGTAAGGAAAATCCGCGAGATGCCCGAAAACCCGAAATCTTTGACTTCATCAGGATTTCGCTTAGATTGATTTAACGACTAAGGAGGTGGGGATTTAGCTTTGGATTCAGTTCATTCAAAGTGAAAAATGAACATTCTAGGTTTCCAATATATCTGAATGAGATCCAATCAATATGAGAAATTATTTCAACAAGGGAAACCCTAAGAAATCGCCATGATAGCACAACTTGGATCCTAAGTCGTCATTTTCATTTCTACTATTCCTCACATGAATTATCCCATGACCCAACTAGGACAGGGTGATTATTAGATTGGACATTGAACAACAAGTTTCACTTCACCCATGATGCGATTTTATCAAAGGTCGAGGATTTCTAGGTCAAACTAAAGGTCGACATGGGAAAACATGAAATCAAACTAAGAATCCAATGGAGCAATGATTAACCACATTGAATCACAGTCCAGTAGAAGGAAAGGAAGCATGAGCTATAGGGAAGAGCATTAAACCTGAAACCAAAAACCCTAGCCCCACTACCAGTCTCTACCACATCAAAATCCTGACTCAAAGCACACACTCTAACCCTAAAGGAAATTCAATTCATTCAAAAAGAGAAGGAAACAAGTACATACCATCAGAGAAAAGAAATAGAAATAGTAGCAACTATCAAGAAACCTTGAAGTTCGAGCAGAATGCAAGCGGTCACCAGAAAACCCTACTACAATGATCAACCATAATCTCAAACACACAATCTAGCCATAGAAATTCAAAACCAAGCTCCTCAAATCTCACAAGGAAAATGACATGAATTTCTCATCATAAATTGCAATTAAATCCAATAAAAGAAAACTGCAAGTTCGTAGAGGAGACATAAATGCATCAAAAAGATAGTAGGCTCGGGAATCCGAAGGCACGATGGAATTTTGGACAAATCCAATCGAGACGGAATTCCGCAAAATCCTAGAATTTTTGAAAATAATACAAAAAAGCCTCCATCGGGTTTTCAATGTGTTTAGAGAATTTTGCCCAGAGGGAATTTTCTCGAAAACAAAGAAAAACCCAAAATAAGTCCCAAAATAAAATATTTTCAAAGTGTTTCCTAAAAAGGGGCATTTGCATGAGTAAGATAATAATTTGGGCATATGCCAAGGCAACCAAATCCTCAAGATCAAAGGCCCAAAACACCAAGAACAAAAGCAAAAGAGGGTCCTTGCTTTCAGCAGGGTGTGTGTGCAAAAACTACACAACAATATGGACTTGGAAATGACTTATAAATGCATCGACAAGTTCATAAAACGATCAAATTGAATGATAAGGTAAGTTTAAGGTCCTAGGAAATAGTTTTGGTAACAATTTATTATCAAGGACAAGGTCACTACATAAAGTTGTATAAGCATTGACATGATTAGTATGATCTCATTTACCTCCATACTTCTCAAACCTAGGCATGTCAATTCCTTGTGGCATCAGTGTTCTTAAAATTTCCAATGATAATAGGCTACTATAGACATAGTAGGTTGGTGGGGTGGTTTGGTTTTGGTTTATGGTAGATATTTGTTGTTTCATGGAAGAAATAGTTTGGAAGATTTTTGTAATGAAAGGGTCAGTGTAAGTAGGATGAGGTGGAAGGGATAATGGTGATGGAGTGTATGTAGTGTTGGGATAAGTGAAGGGGACACTAGTAGGGGTGAAGTTGGTGGAGGATGGAACATTCAATGCCACAAAAGAACTAGGAATGCTAGTCAGAATAGAAAAAGGAGTCACATGACTAACTTGTTACATGGTTGTTGTCACTTGAGGATTGGTATATGTTGGTATGGATGCTACGGTTGAAGGAGGAGGGATGTGAGGTCCTCCTTGGATAACCATAGTGTTTGTTGGTTGAGATGTGTTAGAAGTATGTTTTTGGTATATCTCAATGATTTGTTTCATAAAATTAGAGTCTTCATCACTTTCAAGCATTCGATGAATGTTATCTATAGTAGGAATGGAAATGGTGGAAATGTTTGTAGACATAAGTTTTGTTGCAAATGTGCTAGCTCTTAAAGAATGTTAATGACTTTATCTTGTGGAAGGGAACTAGTTTGTATGTCAACATGCATTGGATGTGAAAGTAAAGGTGTGTTAGTTGTAGTATGTATGACTACTGTGCCATTATCCAGACCAGGAGTAGGAGCTCGAGACTACCCAAGGTCGACAATGAGTGTGTTATTGCAGGAGGCCATGAGTCTAGAACTTCTTCTCACTAAAAAAAATTTTCAATAGGGCACCAAACACTCAAACAAATACCATAAGAGTTGGGGTGGATGCAAATGCAATGTAATCTAGGTCTAAGAAAATTGAAATAACATAAATTCTGTAAAGGGAAATTGAAATGTAGTACTGGAAAATAGAAGTACACAAAATACCCAAAATTATCAGAAAATGCATTGTAAAATATGCAAGAGGACTAAGTTGCCCAATGTGGTGATTTAGTACCACTAATGATTTTTTAGTAGATCTATTAGAAGTTTGAAATGCAACTTTATGGTTTTTGGATGCACAAATGCAGGGATAGTATGAGATGTAGAATTTTTGTGATTTTCCATCCAAAAATGATGCAAAAATGTAAACTATTGAATATTTTCAATAATGAAATTTTGAAAAACCTAATAGACAATTGAAACAATGAAAACCTAATGCAATGAAAATAAAACTTAAGATGCACTTAAAATCAAAAGTAAAGATGCTCAAAAGTTGGGTTCACTAAAATGTTGACAATGATTTTGGAAAACCAAGATTGCTTTCTAGTCCTTCTAGGGTTTTTCACCTAAAAGGGGAAAGAATTGGGCCAAAATCCAAATGTCTACACTCAAAGATTAATGTAAATGAGAAGTAACATGTCTGATTAAGATGCTTTAAAGCTCTGATTTGAAAATGAAATGATCTAATGATGCAAAACCTAAGAAATGGAACTTGCTTGAAAAGACAATGAGCTATGCAAAAATGCCTAAGAATGCAAGTAAATGATGAAATAATAGAATAAAATCAAATATGTGCACCTGGAATATTGAGTCTGATGCTGGGAGATTCTAGAATCCTAAAAATTTGGCTTAAAATGTTGATTGGGAGACTTAAACCAGGTTAGGAAACTTAGTTCTAGTTTTGAGAAACTTTGCCGAAATGGGAATTTTCCAAATGAGTATCAAGAAATGTCAAAATCACTTTTCAGGCCCAAAAGTAGGACTCATCGGCCAACAGTGGTGACTTATTCCTCTTGCAAATCCTAGGAATTTTGAGATAGAATCTGCTAGCCATAGGTCTGCACTTGCTTTATTGATAGGTCTCCACACTTGATTCTATAGAAAAAGGGGTAGAAAGTCTCTCCAAGCTTGAATTAGGGTTGTGATGACTTTATTTACTTTGAAATCTTCTTGACCACTTTTCAGTACCTATTTTCTTGAGAAATCTACATACAATCATCTGTAAACACATATGCAAAAGGGGAAAAATAGTTAATAGTTAGAGTATAGGGGTTTTCCTTGGTCAAACACCGCTTTGGTAATCAAAACCTATGAAATGAAATGAAAAGAGAATGATAAATAAACAACATGCAATGTCATAAACTTACCAATCTCTTAATGTAGAAATATGAAGATATGCAATGAAGTGCTTCAATGGATGACTTGATTATGCTTGATTGCTTGAAATATTCAATGCTTAATTAGTGCAAGTAATTATGAATTTTAGGAGATGCTAGGAGATCTAAAATGAGGAGGGAAACCCTTATTTATAATTTATTTTACTAAAATTTCCTGAAAATAACACATCACGGGCCAACCTCAAGGGTTAGAGGACAAAATCCTGCCAGAAATTTCAAATTATTTTGAGTTTTGTACAAAAAAGGACTAAGTCACCCCTATTGGAGACTTTGTCCCACTTAAGAAAATTCAGTGGGTGTCGGGAATTTCAGGGCATTAAATGTTGTCCAACAGGAGTATCCTCAAAAGCACACTTAAAAATGGTTGACATGTGTATTAAAGGGTCATTTATACATGACAAAGGGTTGAATTAGTGATGACAAATCTAGAAAAGCGTGAAAGTGAGATACAACACTATACAACACTTTGAAATAAGACTTGGTAAGTGATCAAAATATGTTATTTAGGTGAATTATGGTGAAAGAGTCCTAGAAAAGTGTGAAAGTGAGTTACAACACTTCACAACACCTTTACAAGAAAATCTAGAAGTCTTTAATGATTCATAAAGATTCAAGGCCTAATGTGAATGTGTTAGCCACATTACAACATTAGACCTAGAAAAAATCAATCCAAATTCTAAAAGAGAGACTCAAGTGAGCATAAAAATGCCAACTATACATTTTTTGGTGACACATTAAGCCCCCACTTTAATGAGAGGATGAACTTGTTTCAAACTCTCGCTAAAGTAGCTCAACATACACCTCGAGAGGGATTATAATGCACACATGTTGGTAAGATGAGACCACAATCAAGAAAGATAATCAAACCCCCAGGATCAAGATCTCATGAGAAACCAAGCATAAGTGCAAAGTATCACATATGAAGTTAATGAAAAGGAAGAATGGAAGCTTTGATCATACTTCAAGCTAATTGTGGATTAGATCTAGGCTATTTATTTTTGAAAAAGAAAAATTTGTACTCACTTTGCGGCAATGAGACTTATGGTTTTCCACCGGGTGCGAAATCCCAAGTATACTCACTCTAGGGCCACAAAAATTTTGGTTGTCCGTAGGGTGAGAAGATACAAAAGGTGAGGAACATATGCTAAGTTGGTATGCACTCACACAAGCAGGTGGCTCTAGGGAAAATTATTACTGCTGCATGGGTTTTCCTACTCAACCATATTAAAGCTATACCTCCTGATAACTTTAATAGGGTGCCAAAAAGATAATGTCAGTTCGTGCTTCATGAGACAAGCAAATATTTGTATGCTTAGAACTTATGAACAAATGCACAGGTATCACATGAATGCAAGCTATGTTATGCAAGGTGGCCATGTAAATGGAAAATGTAAAAATGCAGAAGAAAGTTCAAATGATTCTTGTTAGAATCATGCAAGGTTTGTCACTTAGGGAATATTGTGTCTAATTTCTCCAAGAGAGGACCAATCAAAGAATAGAATATTCACAACTTAGGGGATGCAATGCGTCACATTAGGGCACTAAGAGAAATGTAATATGCTAAGCTAGATCACACTAATGAAGGATAACATACCCAATGTTATCCACAAAGTGACAAATGCATCATATAAAGTAACAAGGCTACCCTAAGAACAAAGAATGAATACTACCAATGTACACCCCCACTTTAAACGAATTGCTACAAACCATTCTATGAGAAATTGCTTTAAAGGATGGAAATAAAAATGCAAAAAGAAATAAGACATGAGAGCCAACTCAGAAAGCCCCTATGCCAAGTCATACATTTCTAAATAAGGTTGCGTGATGTAAATGAAAGAGGAACAAAAGAAAGAGGTGTTGTCCCCAAAAAAAGGGAACACAACATAGGGCCTCTCAATGCTTTGTGTCATCCCCAAAAGGAAAACGCAAAAAAAAGTGAAAAAGACAATGTATGACATATAGAAGAAGACAAGTACAAATAGAAGAAATGTGAAAAGAGAGAGAACATGAAACACATCTTACGAGGGAACACAATATGCACATAGAAACACCAAAGAAAAAAAAAAAGGTGAAAAAGAAAGCAAGGAAAATGCAAGTCATCCACATCCCAATCATGTTCAGTGTATTGTGAGGGCAGTTGACTGTCCAATGGGGGAATTGCAAGTGCCAAACTAGGAGATGTACCAATTTTTTCACTTGGTGTGAGAGTTTTATCATTTAAGCTCATTGAAGATGAAAATAAATAATTTATATTGTTATGCACCTGTTCGTCTATTTTAGATATCTCCTCCTCCTCATCATCAAGGTTAATCAAGATGGGAGGACAAATGGTAATTTCAAAGGAAGGATGTATCAAGAGTGGCGATTGTTGGATCAGATCATTTTATTGTGAGGGTTGGACCACACTATCTTGAGGTAGGTCAACAGGAGGATGGTGGTCAAATATTGTTGTTGTCAAATGTGGAGGTTGATTTTCTTTGTTTGCTTCTATTTGAAACTAATGAGCAAGTAGACAATGATGAAACCTTCTCTCCCTAGCACGGTGGTTTCTTTTGATTCTATTTTAGAGTTGTTGAGGTGTAAGAGCAGGTTGAACCACCATAGGTTCCTTTTCTTCCTGAGGGGTGGGAATGGAAGGAACCAAAGGAAATGGGTCAATCACGTTCTCTTTTTCTTTATACACTTGTTTTATGCAAGGAGGTATGATGGTGTTGGTTTCAAATCCTAGGGACATTTAGAGGAAGTAGGAGAAGTGTTTAATGTTGGTTACTTGAGAGGTTGCATTGGTTGTTCAAGTTCGGATTCGGGTTGAAGCATTGTCTCATCAAGGATGGGAATAGTGGAAGTAGATTGGAATTGGTTACAAAGGGACAATTGGGAAATTTTCTTTGCTTTAAACTTTTGATAGGCAATGAAAAATAATCCTTGTGAGGGGTAATGGGATCCATGGGTTCTGGCCAAATGGATTCTAAGGAAAAATTTCCTTTAGAACACAAAGAGTGAAAGCCACTATGATGAATGGTAAGTATCTCATTTTCATGTGGAAAATTTAAACATTTGTGTATGATTGAAGGAATAGCTTTCATCAAGTGAAACCATGGGTATCCTAGCCATAGATGAAACTGATCTAATTGTGGAATGATAGAGAATGTAACATCCACCATCTGAGGCCAGTATTGGCATGGTGTGATGGTTTATAGGTGACATTGTTGTTCTTGCCACCAAGGTTCAAACCCCGTTGGGATGGTATTGTTGAATGGTTGTATCCGGTTCATAGCTCCGGTCAAAAGTGTTTACCCCTTGAATAAAAAAAAACATCCACCATTTGAGGTCCTATTTGTAATGGAAGAGTGATCAGTCCAATCGTAGGGCACGCGAAACCATTATGTTTTTATATCCATGCTCTTGATTGATCATAGTTATCTTGAAATAGTTCATGTAAAACCAAAAAATACTTTGTGATCACATTCTCACCATAGGTAGGATCTATGTGTATCCCATTAGTGGGATTATCATAAATGTGTCCGACTCTATAGAGAGGACCATCAGGAATATTTGGGAGAATATCTTTAGCAGTAAAAGTGATATCGAGATTTTTCTTAGGTTGGCCCTTATGAGGGATAAGGTCTATCATTCCTACCATTTCATCCATAGGATTAATAGAGGGTGTCTCAAGATATTCAGACTCTTTATTAACAAGATCATTACATCATTATTTTGAGTTTCACTAGCTTTGACAAATGACACATTATGTTTAGGTATGCGATTGATAAAAATTTGCTGATTTTGATTAGGTGGAGCAACAGACGTATTTCATTTTGCATCAACATTGGAAATAGACAGACGACCATAATAAATGAGGTCTTGTACTATGTCTTTAAGATGCTTACATTGTTTTGTGTCATGTCTATTTTTTCTATGATAATGGCAATAGGAATTCTATAGGAAAGTGGGAGGCAAAGGTTTGGTTTTGTCTAATTGTTTAATGAGTGGTAAATAAATGATTTTCTATTGTATAAATTGGGTCATGGTGTTATGAAGGGTGTCTGGTAATTGTGTGAACTATGGTTTTGGATCTCCATGACTATAAGGTGTCGTAGCTTTAACAGTTGCTACTTGATTATTGAAAGGTTGAGGTGATGGTTGTTGAGGACTAAATTGTGATAGTCACAAAGGGTTGTGCATAAATGCATAAAAGAAGGGAAATTCATCATGGTCAACTTATCTCGGATGTGAGTTTTCAAGCTTTCGATAAACATCTTTTGGAGATGTGAATGACGAATCTAGACATCTACTTGAGCATACATTGATTGTTAGCATAAAATGAAGTCAGTAACATTTTCATCTGCATGTTGTTCACATCTCATTACATCAGCCATTGTCTTTTTAGGAGTCATATGGGCTTGAAGATGACCTATAAAGGCATCGAAAAGTTCATTAAATGATCAAATTGAATGATTAGGTAAGTTTGAAAACCACTCCAAAGCAGTGTCATTTGAGGTCCTAGGAAATAGTTAAGCTAAAACTTTATCATCAAGGACAAAGCCACTGCATAAGGTTGGATAAGCATTGACATGATTAGTAGGATATCATTTACCTCCATACTTCTCAAACCTAGGCATCTCAATTCCTTGTGGGATCATTGTTCTTAAAATTTCCAATGATAATGGGCTAGTATGGACATAATATGTGGGTGGGGCAGCTTGGTTTTGGTTTATGGTAGATATTTGTTGTTGCATGGAAGAAACGGTTTTGAAGAGTTGTGTAATGAGAGGGTCAGTGTAAGTAGGATGAGGTGGAAGGGATAATGGTGATGGAGTGTATGTAGTGTTGGGATAAGTTAACGGGACACTAGTAGGGGTGAAGGTGGTGGAGGATGGAACATTCAATGCCACAAAAGAACTAGGAATGCTAGTCAGAATAGCGAAAAAAAGAGTTACATGACTAACTTGTTGCATGGTTGTTGTCATTTGAGGAGTGGTATATGTAGGTATGGATTCTACGATTGAAGGAGGAGGGGTGTGAGGTACTCCTTGGCTAACGATAGTGTTTGTTGGCTGAGATGTGTTAGAAGCATGTTTTTGGTATATCTTAATGATTTATTTCATAACATCCAAGCCTTCATCACTTTCAAGCATATGATGAATGTTATCTATAGTAGGAATGGTAGTGGTGGATATGTTTTCAAGACATAAGTTTTGTTGCAAATGTGCTAGCTCCTCATGAATGTTAATGGCTTCATCTTGTAGAATGGAACTAGTTTGTATGTCAACATGCATTGGATGTGAAGGTAAAGGTATATTAGTGGTAGTATCCATGCCTAATGCACCATTTTCCATACTAAGAGTAGGAGCTCGAGACAACCTAAAGTCCAAAATGAGTGTTTTATCATAGGAGGCCATGAGTCTAGAAGTTCTTCTCACTTAAGTATTATCAATAGGGCACAAAAAATTCATACAAATACCACAAGAGATGGGGTGGACATAAATGCAATGCAATCCAGGTCTAAGAAAATACAAATAATAGAAATTCTATAAATGGAAACTAAAATGCAATACTAGAAAACAAAAGTATAGAAAATACCCAAAAATTACTAGAAAATGTAGTGCAAAATATACAAGAGGACTAAGGCGCCTAGTGTGGTGATTTAGTCCCACAGATGATTTTTTTAAAATATTTCAAAAAATTTGAATGTAACTTGATGGTTTTCGGATTCACAAATGCAAGGACACTATGAGATGCATAATTTTTGTGATTTTTAATGCAAAAATGATGCAAAATGCAAATTATTGAAGCTTTTTGATAATGCAATTTTGAAAGCCCTAAGAGACAATTGGAACAATGCAATACCTAATGAAATGAAAATGAAACTTAGGATGCACTTAAAATTAGAAGTAAATATGTTCAAGATTCAGGTTCACCATAATATGGACAATGATTTTGGCAAACCATGATTGCTTTCTAGCCCTTCTAGGGTTTTTCACCTAAAAGGGGAAAGAATTGGTCCAAAATCCAAATGTCTACACTCAAAAATTAATGTGAATGAGATGTAATATGTATAATTAAGATTCTTTAAAGCTCTTATTTAAAAATGAAATGATCTAATGATGCAAAACCTAAGAAATGCAACTTATTTGTAAAACATAATGTGATATGTAGAAATGCCTAAGAATGCATGTAAATGATGAAATAACATAACAGAATCAAAGAGATGCACCTGGAATATGGAATCTGATGCTGGGAGATTCTGGAATCCTAATAAATTAGCTAAAAATGCTGACTAGGACACTTATGCCAGTTTGGGTGACTTAGTCCTAGTTTCAAGAAACTTCGCCAGAAGGAGAATCTGCAAATAGGTTTCCAAAAATTTCAAAATCACATTTTAGGCTTGGAAGCGATACTTATCCACTAGTAGTGGTGACTTATTCCTCCTGCAAATCCCAGGAATTTTGGGATAGAATTTGGTAACCAGAGGTCTGCACTTGCTTTCTTGACAGGTGTCTACACTTGATTTGGCAAAAAATGGGGTAGAAAGTTTGAAAAAAGTTTGAATTAGGATTGTGATGACTTAATTTACTTTGAAAGCTTCTTGACCACTTTTTAGTACCTATTTGATTGAAAAATCTGCATACAAAAGTGTGCAAACACACATGTAAAAGGGGGAAAATGGTTAAGGGTTAGAGTATAGGGGTTTGCCTTGGTCAATCCCCACTTTGTTAATCATACCCTATGAAATGAAATGAAAGGAGAATGATAAATAAAAATCATGCAATGTCATAAACTTACCAATATCTTGATGTAGAAATCTGAAGATATGTAATGAAGTGCTCCAATAGAAAACTTGACTATGCTTGATTGCTAGATTGCTTGAAAGATTGAATGCTTAATGAGTGCAAGAGATTATGAATTGTATGAGATCCTAGAAGATGTAAAATGAGGAAAAAAATCCTTATTTATATTTGATTCTACTAAAATTTCTAGAAAATAACACATCACAGGCCGACCTCAAGGGTTAGACAATAAATTCCTGACAAAAATTTGAAATTTTTTTGAGGTTTGTGCCAAAAAGGACTAAGTTGCTCCTACTAGTGACTTAGTCCCACTTAAGCAAATTAAGTGGGTTTTGGGAATTTTAGGGCATTAAATGTTGTCCAATGGGAGTATACTAAAAAATACACTTAAAATTGGCCAAACAGTGTATTAAAGGGTCATTTATACATGAGAAAGGGTTGAATTAGTGATGAAAATTCTAGAAAAGCATGAAAGTCTGTTATAACACTTTACAATACTTTGAAGTAAAAGTTGGTAAGTGATAAAAAGATGTTATTCAGGTGAATTATGGTGAAAGGGTCCTAGAAAAGTGTGAAAGTGAGTTAAAACACTTCACAACATCTTTACAAGACAATCTATAAGTCTTTAATGATTCTTAAAGATTCAAGACCTAATGTGAACATATTAGACACATAACAACATTAGACCTAGACAAAATCAAGCCAAAGTCTAAAAGAGAGACTTAAGTGAGAATAAAAATGTCAACTATACATTTTTTGGTAACACATTAAGCCCCCACTTTAGTGAGAGGATGAACTTGTTTCAAACTCTCACTAAAGTAGCTCAAAATGCACATCAAGAGGCATCCTAATGCACACACGTTGGCATGATGAGACTACAATCAAAAGGGATGATCAAGCCCCTTGGATCAAGATCTCATGACAAACCAAGCATAACTGCAAAGGGTCACACATGAAGGTGATGAAAAAGAAGAATGAAAGCTTTGATCATATTTCCAGCTCATTGTGGATCAGATCTAGGTTGTTTATTTTTTAAAAAGAAAAATTTATACTCACTTTGGGGTGACGAGACTTTTGGTTGTCCATTGGGTGAGAAATCCCAAGTATAATAACTCTAGGGCCACATAACTTTCAGTTTTCTATGGGGTGAGAAGGCCCAAAATGTGAGGAACATACACTTGGTTGGTATGCACTCAAAAAAGCAAGTGGCTATGGGGAAAATTCATGCCACTAGATGGGCTTTCCCACTCAAATATATTAAAGCTATACCTCCTAATAACTTTAATAAGGCGCCACAAAGACAATGCCAGTTCATGCTTCATGAGACAAGCAAAGCTTTATATGCTTAGAACTCATGACCAAATGCAAAGGTACCACATGCATGCTAGCTATGTTATGGAAGGTGGCCATGTAAATGAAAAATGTAAAAATGTAGAAGAAAGTTCAAATTAGTCTTGTTAGGATTATGCAAGGTTTCTCACTTAGGGAACATTATGTCTAATGTCTCCAAGAGAGGACCAATAGAATAATAGAATTTCCACAACTTAGGGGATGCAGTGCATCACATTAGGCCTCTAAGAGGAATGTAATATGCTAAGATAGATCACACTTATGAAGGAAATTATACATAATTCCATCCATAAAGAAAAAATTGCATCATATATAGTAACAAGGTTGCACTAAGATCCAAGAATGAATAATGCCAATGTATGCCCCCACTTTAAAGGAATTGCTACACACCATTTTGTGAGCTAGTACTTTAAAGTAGCAAACAAAAAATGCAAAAAGAAACAAGACATGAGAGCCAACTTGGAAAGCCCCTATACCAATTTATACATTTCCAAATAAGGTTGCATCATGTGGATGAACGATGAACAAAAGAAAGAAGGGTTGTCCCCCCAAAAAAGGAACACACCAAACACATAAAAGATCTATGGATTTGGGGTGAGTGCATTCATTGCTTCCATGTTTTGATTAAAGAGCTCGTAACCATCATCATTCCCAAAAACACATAGAAATCGAAGAATGACACAAAGAGAGGGAAAAAAAAAGAAATATAAAGTCTATTTTGGGTCAACATAGAAGAGACTTTGTGGTCTCAATGCTTTGCATCATCCCCAAAAGGAAAACACAAGCAAAAATGAAAACGCAAAAGAAAAGGAAAAATATTTTGGGTGAACATGGAATAGACATAGGGCATCTCAATGCTTTGCATCATCCCCAAAGGAAAACAAAAGAAAAAATGAAAAAGAAAAAGGAACTTTTGGGTCAACATGGAAGACACATAGGGCATCTCAATGCTTTGCATCATTCCAAAAAGGAAAACAAAAAACAAAAGAAAAAAGACAATTCCCGACATATAAAAGAAGAGAGGTACAAATAGAAGTGTACAAAGAGAGAGAACATCAAACACACGTTATGGGGAACATAATATGCACATAGAAACACCAAAGAAAAATAAAAATGAAAAAGGGAAAGAAAGGAAAATGCAAGTCATCCACTTCCCAATCATGTCCAGTGTATTGTGAGGGCAGTTGACTGTCCAATGGGGGAATTGCAAGTGTCGAACTAGGAGATGTACCAGGTTCTTCACTTGGTATGAGAGTTTTATCATTTAAGCTCATGAAATATGAAAATAAAGAATTTAGATTATTATGCATCTCTTCATCTATTTTAGAGATCTCATCATCATCATCATCATCAAGGTTAATCATGATGGCAGGGAAAATTGTAATTTCCAAGGAAAGTTGTATCAAGAGTGGTGGTTGTTGGATCAGTTGATTTTGTTGTGAGGGTTGGACCATACTATCTTGAGGCGGGTCAAGAGGAGGAGTGTGGTAAGATATTGCTGTTGAAAAAGGTGGAGGTTGATTTTCTTTGTTTTCTTCCATTTGTAACTAACAAATAGCTAGACAATGACAAAGCCTATGCTCCCTAGCACCACAGTTTCATTTAATTCTATTTTGGAGTTTTTGAGGTGTAAGAGCGGGTTGAACCACCATAGGTTCCTTTTCTTCATGAGGGGGGGAATGGAAGGAACTAAAGGAGATGGTTCAATCACTTTCTCTTTTTCTTTTTACACTTGTTATATGTGAGGAGGTATGACGAGGTTGGTTTCATGATCGTGGGGATGTTTAAAGGAAGAAGGAGAAGTGTTTAATGTTGGTTTCATGATCACAGGGACTTGGTCCTCCTATAAATCCTAGGAATTTTGGGATAGAATCTAGTAGCCATAGGTCTACACTTGCTTTATTGATAGGTTTTCACACTTGATTCTATAGAAAATGGGGTAGAAAGTCTCTCCAAGCTTGAATTAGGGTTGTGATGAGTTTATTAACATTGAAAGCTTCTTGACCACTTTTCAACACCTATTTTCTTAACAAGTCTGCATACAAGTATCTGCAAACACATATACAAAAGGGGAAAAATGGTTAAGGGTTAGAGTATAGGGGTTTTCCTTGGTCAAACCCCACTTTGGTAATCAAACCCTATGAAATGAAATGAAATGAAAGGAGAATGATAAATAAACAACATGCAATGTCATAAACTTACCAATCTCTTGATGTAGAAATATGAAGATATGCAATGAAGTGCTCCAATGGATGACTTGACTATGCTTGAATGCTTGATTGCTTGAAACAATGAATGCTTAATGAGTGAAAGTAATTATGAATTACAGGAGATGCTACGAGACATAAAATGAGGAGAAAAACCATTATTTATAATTGATTTTACTAAAATTTCTTGAAAATAACACATCATAGGTTGACCTCAAGGGTTAGAGGATAAAATCCTGCCAGAAATTTGAAATTATTTTGGGTTTTGTGCCAAAGAGGACTAAGTCGCCCCTACTAGAAATTTAGTCCCACTTAAGAAAATTAAGTAGGTGTTTGGAATTTTAGTGCATTGAATGTTATCCAACATGAGTATTTTCAAAAACACACTTAAAAACAACTGAAAAGTGTATTAAAGGGTCATTTATACATTAGAAAGGGTTGAATTAGTGATGACAAGTCCAAAAAAGCATGAAAGTGAGTTACAACACTTTACAACACTTTGAAATGAGACTTCGTAAGGGATACAAAGATGTTATTTAGGTGAATATGGTGAAAGAGTCCTAGAAAAGTTTTAGCCACATTATAACATTAGACCTAGAAAAAATCAAGCCAAATTCCAAAACAGAGATGCAAGTGAGCATAAAAATGTCAACTATACATTTTTTGGTGACAAATTAATCCCCCTCTTTAGTGAGAGGATGAACTTGTTTCAAACTCTTGCTAAAGTAGCTCAACATGCACATCGACCGGGATAATAATACACACACATTGGTAAGATGAGACCACAATCAAGAGGCACAATCAATCCCCCAGGATCAAGATCTCATGACAAACCAAGCATAACTACAAAGGGTCACACATGAAGGTGATGAAAAATAAGAATGGAAGCTTTGATCATATTTCAAGCTCCTTGTGGATCATATCTAGGCTGTTTATTTTTGAAAAAGAAAAATGTGTACTCACTTTGGGGCAACAAGACTTATGGTTGTCTATCAGGTGAGAAATCCCAAGTATACTCATTCTAGGGCCACAAAATTTTTGGTTTTCCACCAGGTGAGAAGGCCCAAAAGGTGAGGAACATACGCTCGATTGGTATGCACTCACGCAAGCAGGTGGCTATGGGGAAAATTTGTGCCGCTGGATGGGAATTCCCGCTTAACCATATTAAAGCTATACCTCATGATAACTTTAATAAGGCACCACAAAGACAATGTCAGTTCATACTCCATGAGACAAGCAAAGCTTTGTATGCTTAGAACTCATGAAAAAATGAAAAGGTAGCATAGGCATGCAAGTTGTGTTATGCAAGGTGGCCATGTAAATGTAGAATGTAAAAATGTAGAAGAAAGTTCAAATGAGTCTTGTTAGATTCATGCAAGGCCTATCACCTAGGGAATATTGTGTCTAATGTCTCCAAGAGAGGACCAATCAAAGAATAGAATATTCACAACTTAGGGAATGTAGTGTGTCACATCAGGCCACTAAGAGGAATGTAATATGCTAAGATAGATCAGACTTATGAAGGACATCATACCCAATGTCATCCACATAGTGAAAAATGCATCATATAAAGTAACAAGGCTACTCTAAGAACAAAGAATGAATAATTTCAATGTATGCCCCCACTTTAAAGGAATTGCTACACACTGTTTTGTGAGCAATTGCTTTAAAGTAAGGAAAGAAAAATGCAAAAAGAAACAAGACATGCGAGACAACTCAGAAAGCCCCTATACTAAGTCATACATTTCTAAATAAGGTTGTGTCATGTGAATGAAAGAGTTACAAAAGAAAGAGAGGTTGTCCCCCAAAAAAAAGAACACACTAAATGCATAAGGGATCTATGGATTTGTGGTCAATATGTTTGTTGCTGCAATTTTTTGATTAAAGAGCTCAAAACTATCATCATTCCCCAAAACAAATAGAATTGGAAGAATGACAAAAAGAGAGCGAAAATAAGGAAAAATAGTCTATTTTGGGTCAACATGGAAGACACATTATGGTCTCAACGCTGTGCATCATCCCCAAAAGGAAAACACAAGAAAAAATTTGGGTCAGCATGGAAGAGACATAGGGCGTCTCAATGCTTTGCATCATCCCCAAAAGGAAAACACAAGCTAAAATGAAAAAGAAAAAAAGAACTTTTGGGTCAACATGGAAGAGACATAGGGCGTCTCAACACTTTGCGTCATCCCCAAAAGGAAAACATAAAATAAAAGCGTAAAAGACAATGTACGACATATAGAAGAAGATAGGTAGAAATAGAAGAAGTTTACAAAGAGAGAGAACATAAAACACATGTTATGAGGGAACACGATATGCACATAGAAACACCAAAGCAAAAGAAAAATGTGAAAAGGAAATCAAGGTGAATGAAAGTCAACCATAGAACAAGTCATCTGCCTCCCAATCATGTTTAGTGTATTTTGAGGGCAGTTGACTATCCAATGGAGGAATTGCAAGTGCTGAACAAGGAGATGTACTAGGTTCTTCACTTGGTGTGAGAGTTTTATCATTTAAGCTCAAAGAAGATGAAAATAAAGAATTTAAATTTTTATGAACCACTTCATCTATTTTAGAGATCTCCTCATGATAACATCAGAGCCTTCATCACTTTCAAGAATTCGATGAATGTTATCTATAGCAGGAATGGCAATGGTGGAAATGTTTTGTAGACATAAGTTTTGTTGCAAATGTGCTAGCTCTTAATGAATGTTAATGACTTTATCTTGCTGAAGGGAACAATCCAATACCTAACGTAATGCCATGAAACTTAGGATGCATTTAAAATAAAAAGTAAAGATGTTCAAAAGTCAGGTTCACCAAAATGTGGACAATGATTTTGGAAAAACAAGATTACTTTCTAGCCCTTCTAGGGTTTTTCACCTAAAAGGGGAAAGAATTGGTCCAAAATCCAAATGTTTACAGTCAAATATTAATGTGAATGAGATGTAATATGTCTAATTAAGATACTTTAAAGTTATAATTTGAAAATAAAATGATTTAATGATGCAAAACCTAAGAAATGCAACTTGTTTGAAAATACAATGTGATATGTAGAAATGCCTAAGAATGCAAGTAAATGATGAAATAATAGAATATAATCAAAGAGTTGCACCTATAATATGGAATCTGATGCTGGAAGATTCTAGAATCCTAAAAATTTGGCTGAAAATGCTAACTGGGACCCTTACGCTAGGTTGAACGACTTAGTCCCAATTTTGAGAAACTTTGTCAGAATGGGAAACTGCCAAATGGGTGTCCAAAAATGTCAAAATCACTTTTCAGGCCCAAAATTGGGACTAATTTTCTAGTAGTGGCGACTTAGTCCTCCTACAAATCCTAAGAATTTTAGGACAAAATCTGGTAGCCATAGGTCTGCACCTACTTTCTTGATAGTTGTCCACACTTGATTCTATAGAAAATATGATAGAAAGTCTCTCCAAGCTTGAATTAAGGTTGTGATGACGTGATTGACTTTTACAGCTTCTTGACCACTTTTCAACACCTATTTTCTTGACAAATCTGTATACAAAAGTCTACAAACACACATGCAAAAGGGAAAAATGGTTAAGGGTTAGAGTATAGGGGTTTGCCTTGGTCAAACCCCACCTAGTAATCAAACCCTATGAAATGAAATGAAATGAAAGGAGAATGATAAATAAACAACATGCAATGTCATAAACTTACCAATCTCTTGATGTAGAAATCTGAAGATATGGAATGAAATGCTCTAATGGATGACTTGACTATGCTTGATTGCTTGCTTGATTGAAAGATTGAGTTCTTAGTGAGTGAAAGAGATTATGAATTGTAGGAGATGCTAGGAGATGTAAAATGAGGAGGAAAACCCTTATTTGTACTTGATTTTACTAAAATTTCCTAAAAATAACACATCAGAGGCCGACCTCATGGGTTAGAGGAAAAAATCCCGCCAAAAAATTTAAATTAGTTTGAGTTTTGTGGCAAAAAGGACTAAGTAACCCCTACTGGTGTCTTAGTCCCACTTAAGAAAATGAATTGGGTGTTAGGAATTTAAGGGCATTAAATGTTTTCCAATGGGAGTATCCTCAAGAAAACACTTAAAAATGGTCAGAAAGTGTATTAAAGGGTCATTTATACATGAGAAAGGGTTCAATTAGTGATGACAAGTCTTGAAAAGTGTGAAAGTGAGTTACAACACTTTGAAGTAAGACTCACTAAGTGATAAAAAGATGTTATTTAGGTGAACTATGGTGAAAGGGTCCTAGAAAAGTGTGAAAGTGAGTTACAACACTTCACAACACCTTTACAAGACAATCTAGAAGTCTTTAATGATTCATAAAGATTCAAGACCTAATGTGAACATGTTAGCAATATTACAACATTAGACCTAGAGAAAATCAAACCAAAGTCGAAAAGAGAGACTCAAGTGAGCATAAAAATGTCAACTATACATTTTTTGGCAACACATGCCGATGTAAATGAAAAAGTACAAACAAGGATGGTAATGCATGATGATTGGATGATTAAAGATGACTAATAAAATTAAGGGTAAATGTGGTAAATTTTTGAGGTGGTATCATCATTTTTGAGGCACAAGTTGTAAAAGCCAGAAACAATGCTTGAGGATCACCATTGATGGTGGTTTAAGTCTAGAAAGATCGATGGCCCAAATTCAAATTTGAGCTGCTAAGTTGTTATCTTGCTCATGTGAAGCTCTCCTTAATCATTAATGGCTACATGCTGCTAATTGTTCTACTTAATGTGGATTTCTTGTCATTTTATCTCACCATTTGTAGCCTTCAAGAATTGAGAAGTGTGAGTCAAAGAAGGAAGCATGTGAGTCATAAGATTTTAATTGTAGAAGTATTGAAGTGTTTATCCTTGGTAAGTTGATTTTCATATGATCTTTGTTTGAGTCATGAATTAGTTGGTTTGAGAGTAACATATTTCTGGGATAGTGAGAGTTTTGATTGTTTGTAATTGTCACTAGGGCTTGTTGAAATTGTTTGTGTTTGATGGTTTTCTTTTATGCAAGTTCAATTCAAGAGCTTAGTCTAGTGATTCTTCATGTAATTAAATATTTGATAACTTCCTTCCCCTGTGTCTTGAAAGAATGGGTAAGTTAGGTGTGTCTGTCCAACCAAATAGGAGGTCGAGGAGGCTTAGTGTGTTTGAATTTCAAGAGGACATTTCTGAAGTTGAACAAGAAGTACCCAGAGCTTCTATGACACCAAGGGGCAGGAGGAGTGCCCATGGTAAGAATAAGAAGGGTGGTGTCTAGAGCACCTATAATTTGAGGAGCAGGGTTGTTTTAGAAGAATTGGTCAAGTTTATAAAGAAGGAATCAGTTAAGCCTAAGAAGAAAACAAAGAAGAAGAATAAGTACCACAAGGCTTATCTAGGGATGCACAACTCTCCCATTGAGGTTTAAGACAACCCTTTCGGTGATGGAGGTTATATTGACCCAGCGTATGGCCATTACCTTCTTTCTCTAGTGCCATATGAGGATTCTAATGAGGGAAGAGTAGTAGATCCTCCAGTTTCAGTGCGAACAGGGAGCAGGTGGGCATACTTTGATGTTGACAAATCAAAGTACCATCTTAGACATTTTTTTTTTCTATGACACCATTGCCACTGTAGCAAAATCATCCTTTTCAGCATGTATATGGTTTTTTCGTCCTTGGTTCTGATGTGGAAATTTTTTTGGCTGGTGTGAAGGAGAGGTGTTGGACTTCATTTCTTCGATGGAAAATATGCCTTTTCAGGTTAGTATATAAGTTTTTTCCTTGATTAATGATGGATAATCTTCTTTGGTTGATGTAGACAAGGGATTTTGGCGATGTTGCTTCAATGAACGACACCTTTTGGAAGGTTGGCTAGTATGCTTCAACTAACTGCATGGAGTTTTGTCTTTTGCTTTCCCCTATTCTGAAATGATTAAATTTAACCATCTGGGCGGTAACTACAAGAAGTTGGGTCCACAAACTCAAAATGTTAGGTTTTGGTAATTTATGAGGAAATAGGTCCATAAAGTCAAAATGTCGAGTTTTTCGTAATTTTTTTAATAATTTTTAATTTGTTAATTTTCTTGTTAAAAACTATATGGCTTCAATCTATAAACAATTCTTTACATAATGAAAAAAAGAAAATTCAAAAAATGATAAGTTTAGGTCAAGTTATGGTGTCCATACACAAGGGTTTTAAAAACTAGAAATTAGGGATAAAAAATTAATAAATAAATAAATATTATGAAAAAAATTATACAAAATATCCTCATTAATCTTCATTATAATATACATCTTTCTCCAAAATGAATTAGAAAAATAATTTTATTTATGTTAAATTATGGTGTCTGTACATGTGCATGGTATGGTCCTAAAAAGGTGAATTTTAAAAAGTGGTTTTTATACATGTGTATTATAAATTATTTTATATCATCTGGGTATTAGAATAAATTACATATTTGAAAAATAGACTGAAAATACTAAATTTTATATTACTAAACTTTTTAAAGATTTATTGTGTAGGTGCTTCAAATTTTAAGTCCAATTGTGACAAATTCTAAAAATCAAGAAAAAGAGTTGAACTTTTTTTAACATTTTGTGGATCCAACTTCTTGCACCTACCCTAGGAGATCTCTAAACCTGAAATGAAATGTCTTCCAAATGAAATGCAATTGAAATGGTAATTTGGCTTGAAGCTTGCTGTTCTCGTTCTCCTATAAATGGGATATCAACGCCGATTATTGAAGGTTAGATTTTTGGGTCTCAAAATGGTCTAAGTGGGAAAACTAAGCTCATGAAAGAACATATTGTAAATTCATGCACATATGAATAGGTTAGTTAGGAGTCTAGGGTATGAGTTTTTTTGTAGTGATCTCAAATAGTTTTATGGTAGCAATATTTTATAAATGAAAATGCTAGTTCCAAAGCACATTTTCTCTTATGTAATTTTCTTCCTCATTATAAATGAAATGGTTAATGATATTTTTGTTTGTCTTCAATTGTTTTAATTGAATGAGTGATTTTATTTCTACTTCGATTCAAAGAATTGATTAAATGATAAAGTGAGATCACATATTTGTAAGGAAAGAGCATAGGATTTGATAAGTAGTTGTGTTTTAGGCATAGTGAGTTGAAATACTATAATGCAATATATCAATAGTCCATTAATTACTGATTCAAATTGCTAAGGTACTAGTGGTTATTATGAATATGACTCCATTACCCCTAGACAAGGCACTAGTCTTTTCATTTGGTTATCTTGAAGAAAAATGAGTTAGTCATGCACTTGACCAAGGGCTTAAAATGAGAATGAAAACCATCTAAAAAACCTTCAATTACAACGTACCAATGTTAAGGACCATCTTATTCCTTGCAGTAGATAGTAATTCATTTAAAGGTCAACCAAATCTTTGATGAATGTTATCTATTTGCACTTTATAGGAATTTATCTGTGTAGAAATGTTCTTGATCAAATGAATATCACATGAGCATAACAAGGATTACCCTCCTGGGTTTCACAAAGCCCGAAGAGTAGAAGTAATGGCCTCTGAATCTTTACTTGTATGTTGGTCAATCCTTACCCTTGTTGATTATTGGGTTTTGGCAAATTCACACATAAGTGGTAAGATGAAGTTTGGTTCTAAAAAAATAACTAACAAGTTCTAACTCAATTCTTTGTGTGCATCTCATTTCCTAATGAAACAGTGAGAAATAGGTCCATGAAAACCCCATTTTGATAACCCCGCCTAAATTTTTCACCTATTTCAAGTGATACACCTTTCCACCTACTCATAAGTGTAATAAATGTAATATATCTATGAAGGTGTATGGATAAGTTTAATAAATGTAGGTCTTAGGTGAATATTTTGGAGTATGTTTGGATAAGAATAAGGCGGGGCTAAGTTTGTGGGAATATATATGAATAAACATAGGTAAAAGATAGGGAAATGAACCCAACTTTGAATAAAATTGTACTATTTCTCTATTTATACATATATCTAAGATATAATTTCCTCAAAATGTGTATTAAAGAAAATGGAAAATGATATGGATATAAAAATCTAACCATTACAAGTGAATTGTTCAAAAAATTCAAAATAATTAGCCTACAATAAGTATTTTAGAGTGTATCAAAATTAATGCATTTAAAAATTATGTATCAAAATATACCACATATACACATTTATAACCTCTCATCAATTTAAAGTGTAATAGTGCTCTACATAAATATCAAGATCTTCAATAGTCAAAACCAATAATTATTTCACCTCTTAGTTATATGTAAAACTAATAAATAATTATTCTCTTCTTATTAAAAATAAAATAATTATATGCAAAGAGTCAGCCCCTAATGCCCCTGCGTCTGGACAATTTGTTAATACCCCTAAAAGATCTCCGAATCTAGATGAAATTAATTCTGCCCCGAGTAACTTCAGGGCTGAGGACATTATGAGTGTGGCGGAAAAAAGTACTGATGGCCTTTTCACTGTTCTTAAGTGGGCCCAGAAGGAAGTTTGTGATTTGAATGGCCATAATAGAGATCTCAGCAACAAAGTCATGGAGTTGGACCAGAAGGTCAACTGGGGCCGTAATGAGATTGATGGGCAAGACAACCCCTTAACGGAGAAAAGACAACAGTTGCAGGAGGAAAGATTGACTAGGCTGGAGAGCAATATGTCCAAGATTGGACAAAATATCAGGGCCACTGTGGCGCATAATCATAAAATTGTCAGGCACAACACCATTATCATTAATGCTATGGTGGAAAAGTTGGAAAAAAATCAAAAGGGCTCGCTGGTCGTGGACTTGGATGCGGACAGAGGTTGTAGCAGTGCTGTTGTTGAAGGGATTTCGACTCGCACCAGGGTTAACACGAAGAGGAAGGCCCCTACTTCTCCACATATGGTTCAAATCCTCAAGCAGGGATTACAGGATATGAGTGAAGTTGAAAAGGAAGCCGAGGAGCTGATGAACATCTTGGATTAGTGCTGTTGTGGCTGTTTCTAGCTTTTTGGCGGTCCTTTTTTGGACCCTGCTGTCTCTTTTTTTGCTGTCATTTCCTTTTTGGGACAGCTGTCTGTTTGTTCGGACTTTTTTTGCTCTATCTTTGTTTGTTTAAACTTTGTGGTTTCAGGTCCCTGTAAAACCTGTTTTTTCCTTTTCAAAAAAATAAAATAAAATTTAAATATTAAAGTATTTGATAATTAAGAATAATTGTAAATTGCAATCAAATTTGAAAAAACAAGATATAGGCCATCAATCTTCAAGGCAATCCATATCTTTAAATTGATACAAGAAGACATGATGCCACTTGTCAAGAGTGACTATTCTCCCCACAAAATGAGCTATGTCCATTATTAAGAGAGCCATATCATAAATGATCAGTTAAAAAGATTAAACTTATTGTTCTAAATCATTGAGTAACATTACTGCCCATACCTAATCCTTAGTTGATATATACACTAATAAAATCGGGATAACATATTTGAATCACAACTTAATTACATAATAGTATTTCTCAATATCAAGATGGATATAACCGACAAGAAAAGCTGGTTCTTACTAGTGCCGATTTTGATGGGCTCATTATTTGACTAAAAATATATTCTCACCGGCTTCGTATTTTGATGGGCTCATTATTTGACTAAAAATAAATTTGCACCGGCTTCGTCATTAGTCAAGGTACGAACCAACCTAAGTGATGGCATGCTAAGCGAAGCCAATGTTTTTAGACGATTCTATTATCTTTCCCTCCCGACACAAGTAGAAAAAGCTCCCATAGGCAGGTAAGGAATTCATGCAAATTTGCAATTATCTCAATTGTCTTGAGATATTGGTTAATCTGTAACGCCGACATAACAATATCGTCGTAAACGTATCCATCCATAGGTCCTAATCCTCGTAGATGTTCATACACCACTAATATAAAAACGAACGGACAGGGCTACCCATGACATATCGCGCGGCAAGATCAAATCAGTTTTGTCTAGTTTGAGCAGTCAGGATTCAGGAGTCGGCGGAAGATTGAAAATATAACATAAATATGCTGTGCTGTGTTGAATGTTTGTTGCGCTGGGGACAGGATTACGTAGGCAACATCAAAGCTAGAGTTTGAAAATTTCCATGACTTACCTCATGGAGTCATAATATATGAGTAAAAGGCACGTTATCCTAAAGTGTCTCAAATAACTCCTGTACAGGACGGTGTACTTGGATTCCAAGCTCTCCGGAAGGCACACCGACCTGTCGGAAATGAATCCTACATCTTACACAGTTCGTTTATTTTAGCTCCATTAGTGAGCACCATATAGATTTGATGACCCCTCAAATGACACCGCCTGTTTTCCCGAAGACATGGTAATCCATGACTCTGTTCAGACTCCAGAGCGGTCCACTTTGTACTTATTCGTCCATCTTTGTAAGCCCTCTGTCCCACCAGAAAATTACAGTATTACGAGGGAGCCTCTTATTTAGTGCATAAGTTCAATTAATATGAATACCCTACGCGACAAGATGAATATAGCCCAACACTTGTCAAACTAATCCCTATTTTGATGGGCTCGTTATTTGACTAAAAATAAATTCGTACCGGCTTCGTTTTAGTCAAGTTACGCACCAACCTAAACGATGGCGCCCTAACCAACGCCCATGTTTTCAGACAAATCGTTCCCTCCCGACAGTAGTAGGAAAAACTGTCGGGTAGGTAAGGAATTCCTTCAAATTTGCAATTATGTCAATTGTTTTGAGATATTTGGTAGGCCTAGCCTGTAATACTGACGTAGCAATGGCTGAAAACAATAGAGATTGAATATTGATTTATTTTTGGGTGATTTTTTTCATTAATTGGTAGTACTTGAAGTCAAGTTTCTGATGGGATAAGCTATTAATTTAGTAAAACAAGCTATTTATCTCTGTTCATTGTTGTATGTAGAGATTTAGTTCATCGGTCATCTCTTACCGCATATTGTCAAAACTGAGGTGACAGAAACTGTAATATTGTAATATCGTTTATATTTTCAAGGGTTTTTTTTTTAAAGTCTTGTTACATTATTCTTGTAAGGCTTATCTCTCAACAATTCTTTCGACATCCGGAATGGAAAATTTCGGTGAAGAAAGTATAGAGAATATATCATGCCTCAGATTTGAGATGCCTCTCAGACTCTTGGATTCTTTTTGTTGTTAATTTTTTTTTCTTTCAAATTCTGCATAGGTCATAAGTTTTATACATGTAATAAATTTTACACAAACATTGTATAGCTAATTTTATATTGTAAAGGATATTTATTTATAGCGTTGTGACCCTTTTGGTTTGGTGAACTCAAGATGATGTCTTGGATAGGCTGTGGATATGTTGACTTTACTTCTTGTAATTGTAGAGATGAGATTAGTAATTGTGGGTGTTAACATTAGAATTCTAATGTATCATGTAGAATGAAAAGAGTTCAAACTGTTGCTGCAATGTGGTACTTATTTTTTATATTATAGTAGAGGATGACCATGTACAAGAGTAAGCATCTAAAGATGTTTAAAAATATTATTTTAATTTTGGAAAAGGTAAAAGATTATCAAAAATATTTCTTTAGTAATAATTAAAGCTATAACTTATTTTATTAATAATATATATATTTTTTTTTAAAAGGTGCAATGCACCCATATTATTAGGGGTAAACGTTTTTTTGACCGGAGCTATGAACCGGATACAACAAACCACAAGAAACAACCAAACCTGCGAGCACAAAGGCCCAGCGAAGACACAAGGCCTGCGAGCACTTTGGCCCAGCGAGGGTTTGAACCCTGGTGGCCGTCACTACAACCAAGCGACTTGACCACTGAACCACGCCCTTATCGGCATTTTATTAATAATATATAAATGAAGTGACAAAGTTTAATTAAATTTCTTGTTCAAGGGTAGATAGATGAGCTTAACTAGAGAAAAAATAAATAAATACAAAATATTAAAAGTATTAAAATCAATTTAGATGAAACATCAAAGTCCAATTCAGATTTGGTTAGTTATAATTTTTGTCAATAAAAATTTGCATGTTAATTTTTTCTAAGTGGTTCTTAATTTTTTTGAAAATGTCACTGATAATTTGATTAAAATTTTTAACTCCTCTATGAAGTTTACAATCTACCACTTGTGTAGAGTATAAGGAAATTAAATTTGGTGAGAATGAACGTTCATTTATACATTAGAAATCAAAATTAGTGCTACAAGAATTCTTATTGGGGACACCAATATAAGACTCTTATTTAATATCCCTTTTATTAAAGACAAGACTAAATGTAAGCTTACTGATTAGAAATATTATTTATGATTTGGATTTCATGGCTATAGTGTGCATGAAGTAAGTTCAAGTTGGTCAAAAAATATATATTAAATAAATTTTTATTTGTTTTGCTAATGTTTCTATCGATATATGTATCAAGGGGTAACTTTTACTAATGTATGTTGAGGTTCAAACAATAGATGTTTCATATATTAATAAATGTGATTCTCATAGCTAGATATAATAACTAGCATAATTTTATGCGGTCCAAAGAATTAGAATCATTCAAATGGTTTTTTATTCCATGTTTAGAATTAAAATTCTATGCATGATATGCTCATGGGAACACCAAGCAAGGGTAACTTTCAAATGTGAAGTACAATTTTTAGGACTAAAGGGCATAAAACGCTATGAATTATTCATTGTGTAATAGTCACCTTTATGACAAGGATAGAGCAGTTGAAAGAGCGGTTGATGAACACTAATAAATTGCACACCTCTACTATCATTAACTATCATTAATAATGTAATATGCTAACAAGGACAACCTTCAAGGTTAAGGAATTAACTCTTTTTAATATTTTTAATGAGGTCTTTTAACACATGATAAAGAGAAGCAGATAATGAAAATAAAGGAAAATGTCAAAAAAGACTAATCTAGGTAAACAACCAGAGGCCATTAATTAGATGAGGTCACTACTTCCATATTTTATGTGTGCATAATATTAGGGACTTCCACATTCCTAAAAATAAAAAATTAATATTATAATGTGTAATGGATGAGGAGGAAATCATCATAAATTTTATATATTATTTATTTTGTATGGCATAATTTAATATTATAGACTCACCAAAATCTCTCTAAACACATGGAGGATACTATAAGGACCCACCCTGTATGAAATTGATACAACCCTAATTTACTATGTGTATTCCATTGATCACTAGTGAACCACATTGAAGATGATGAATGGATTATTTGTTGTCATTATTGTTTTACTTCAGTAAATATTAGGGTAGACTTGCAATATCTAATATAGAAAAATATGAACATGTTTAAATAAAAAAATGGAATTTGTTATTGTATTATGAAGTGCTTCAAGTAGGGAATAATTAATCCTTGTGTCATATAGTTTTTTTTATAAGTGGAGATTGGTATCTAGTTTAAATGGTTGTTCTTTAAATTCCTTGCTTTTTAAATATGCATCTTATAGAATTATGATGATTTATTTGGTGATATGTAAATTGAAAAAATGAACATCTAGTCTAGCTAGGGCTAATGTATCATAAAATTTAATAGGATTATGATTTATGAGTCACATTTCAATAAACTAGTTGATTTAATGTGAATATAGGAGGGATATTTGAGTTAGATCTTACTTCACAAATACCAATGAGTTTTATGTCTCCTAAGGTGGATTATAGTAGTGAGTGTGACTAGAATATTGACAACTTGCAAATTATGCCACATGAAAGTTGGTTGACTATAACCTGGTGTACATGGATGAAACATCAATCAAGTATGGTGTTGGTTTTTTTTAAATACCAATATGATCTCTCAGATAACCTATAGATTTTACCATTTCCAATGGTTAGCTACTTGGAGGGATTGTCCAATGAATAGGTGAAAGTTGTAATAAATTTTCCTCTACACTTTAGGATCTACAAAACCTAAGAGGGCGATCCCTACAATGTAATTAAGATACTCTTGTACCAATTTACCTTATACATTATAAAATAACAAATATATTCTGCTAGATGCTACTTGATAGATGAAAGACTTAAAAGATTTGGTTAATCATATATAACATTTAACATTCTAAATCACGAGAATATGGATTTACACAAAACTTCCATAAATTTAACTTTAAAGTATTTAAAATGAAATTTGATATTTGTTTTCTTGAATTGTGAAAGATCTTAGAACTTGCAACTTATGACACATATCTTAGATAATTAGTGCATTAACCCTAAGGAACGAAGTAAAATTCAATAGAATTCATGACGAATAACAAAATTTAAATCCTAACATGATATACCTTTTACAATATTGCATTACCAAATTGCACCCAATATCTGAAATCAACTCTTCTTATCAAATCCCTGAACACAAATGCATAAACCTATACTTTCATGAAAGTATTTTAACTAATTCTTTGAATTAGAATGTTTGAAAAAAGCATACATCCAGTGGAACAACAATATAGATTAAATGAAAGATCCTTGATCATGTTTATTAATAATCCATGAAGAGTGTACAATAGGAGACAATTGATTCAAAATTATATCAAATCTTATATTTAGATGTTAGTACTATTATACAATATATTCAAAATGTAGATTTAATAACCTAAGAAAAAGAATGAATTTCTAAGAAAAAGAATGAATTTCTATTCTTTGTGCTTACACTACAAAATTCTTGGAAAATCATTCATCCCGCTCAAATGGCCATGAAATCCCTATAATAAAAAACAAGGGAGCAACAACAATCTAGTCATGTACACATGTCACATTTTCCTTTAACATATAGTTACAAAAGTAAAATAACTCAACCAATTATGAGTGAATATCTCAAAACAATCACCATCAAGTCATTGAAGAAAATTCCCACATCCCTTAGAAAGTGCACGTTGAGGGGGCAATTTGTACTTTTGAAAAACTAAATATTCCCCATGCTAAAGAAGATGACTGTACAAAAAACTAATTATTATTTTTTCTTCATCTTTCATGTGCTCCCAAAACCTTAGAACATAAAGCATAAAAAGGAGAAAAGACAAAGTTCACCATCCACATAAGAAAACTACATCAACACTTTTACAATTTGGAGGAGACAACTTGTAAGACATTTTTCAACAAAGGCTTAATCTATAAAGTTTTTGAGCCTTGTGTTGTACTCCTCCTCACTTGGCCATTGAGTATACATCAAATTATGTACCTTGGAATTATGCAAGTTGTATTTGGCATCAATTATTGTCCTAGCCTCTTTTACAAACACATCCAAATTTTCTTCCATTCTGGACATATCATCAATAGCATTATTCAGATTTATATATTCAGGCTTCCCTAAGGTGTGAATGAAACTCTAGAAAGGGAGTAGGCCTCCAAATTCTTCCTTCTAGTTAGTGAAGTCCTTTGGAATTCCTTCGTTATTAAAAATCTTTTACATACCCCCCTCTTCATTTTCTCTAAACATATTTACCTTACTTTTTCGTTTCATGCCCACTTTTCCATTGAAACCTAAAAACTCAACTAATTGTCAAATTTCTTGTATCAAATGTGGGAGATTATTACGTACTCTAGGAACACCCTTTATATGTGTCATTATTTAATTTAAAGCTCCAACCCTTTTACTCCATTTACTCTAGACATTATAGAAATTTTCTTACACCCCAAAATGTTTTTGGTGGGCCTCATGAATGTTCTTGTACACATCCCACACATTATCCAACATGTGTAAAACATGGGAAATTTTGTGTCCAAAGACATCATAAATTATTTCAGTGGCCACCTTAGAAGTCTCTAGCTTAGCCTTTTCCTCATTTTCTTTGGATATCTTCACCTCCTCCTTCAGTCTTTGAATTTTGAGAGACAATATCTCTCTATCCCCTGTTGATAAATGTTGAGTTGAGGTAGTAGGTGAAAGAGCTCTCATTGTTATTTTTTCCTAGGAAGTAGTGGCCTTTATCTTGTTGTATTCCTCAACAAACATGTTATGTTTATACATCAATTTGGCATACTTGCCTTGTGACATCTCAACAATTTTTGTACTCAGTAGGGCAATATGTATAGTTAGTTTGGCTATTTGAGCATGTGTCATCTCTGAAGTTCTCTTTACTATCAAATCCCCTATTATGTCACCAATAGATCTAGTCACCCTTGGCTTCCATGTATTTGGTCCCATGGACTAGATTGCCAATGTATGAAACTTTGGGCTAAAGCCACAACCAAACACCTTATTATCATATTGCTCCTCTGATATGAATTCCTTAGCATAATTTCTCATTCCATTAAGGGAAATTGCTTAAGTTAGATCCCATCCTAGTAACAAAAGAATACCACTATTCTTAACCAATCTTCTCCAACTAATAGGGGTTATTGCAAAAATTGATTGCATGATCTTCACTTCTTATTTTTCTACTTCTTCATACAATGAATGATCCACTCTATATTTAGCATTTTGAATCCTTTCTTTTATTTCATTACTCATGATTTGGATTATAAATTCTCCAAATTTCTTTGTTTGTACAAAGGATTCATCATCCATGAACTCATGGCATGCTATGATTCCAATGTCATAATCATCCAATACATCCTCATCATAAACTATTGTAACAACCCTCTCAATAGGGATAAAAGCATCCAATGCATCATTTGGTTGAGGGGAAGGGAACTTCTACTGCACTTCATCTAGTATATTTTTTTTAGATTTCTCTTCCATTTCATATCCCTCCTTTGTGGCAGAATAATTAATAAGAGGATCACAAACCTATGTCTCCTCAATCTCCATCAATCGAACAATTGGACCTTGGTTAGATGACTAAGCTAGCTAGCTTCTAGACCTAGCCTCTCTCTCTTCCCTTTTGATATTGGTTGCCTCTTCAACATGGTTAATTATATTAAAAAATGAGCCCTCCTTATTTGCCACAATCATTTTCATGGCCCTTTTGAAAGGGTCTTTTATTTGTTCATAAGGGATAACATACATAGGGTTAACTTTAACCCTTTCCTCTTTAAATTTAATTATATATAACCATATATTTTTCCTCTCAAGAACTCGGGCATCAGATGGAAAGTTTCTAATAACATCCTTTTAATACAAGAAATGGTGATAGAAAGTTGACCTGCCAAATTCTTTTATTTCTCTATCAATAAAACCCTTAGGGTCATAATTTCTCATTTTCTTCACATCCATTCTATAATTGCTCAACATGTCAACAAAACTATCCAATCCTTCTTTAGAGAAAGATCTGAAGTGTGAAAAAGGAAATTTTCCTAGAATGAATGATCCTTTCTTGGCACCATTGAAATGTTCCTTATTCATGGCATCAATTTGCCACATTATTTCCATAAATGCAAGCTTTTCAGGAACACAGATGAGTAGCTTATGTTCCTAAACTAAGGAACCATATACCCTTGAAAGTATGTATGATGAATGCAGATACAAATCTCCCTAATTATGATCCACCTTAGTGTTATCCTTTAATTCAAGTGGTCTAAGGATATATTTGATTGATTATGGAATCTTGTACAAGGGTTTCACCGCCAAATTATTCAATATCCCCATCACCAAGCCATTTATAAAAGTAATTTAACTAGAATGAGGACAATTTTGATCCCATATGTGCATCCAACACAACATGGGAAAATATTTCCCTCTTTATCTATCATTTTGACCTTCATGAAATAAACACAATCCTTCCTACCAATCCATAACAACATGTGCATAAGCACAAAATAATGAGTAAAGTAATGTAACATGCCCAACTAGATTTAATTAAAAAATAAATAAATATTGACATAATGAATATCAAATTTATGACACAAATTCCATAGCTAATTCCATTCAGCAATTTTATGTTCATAAATCATAATAAATCTAAAAACAAATATATTCACTTTCATATGTCAATAGTTACATACAAGTTTGACTAGGGATTCAATGACTCATAGTCAATCTCAAATTACATTGTTCTCTTTCAGACACATCATTTTGTTCTTTTATATCAATGATACAATACATAATAGAATTTTGATATGATTCCTTCATGAAAAATTGAATCCTTTGGTGTACAAGAACATGATTGAGGTGCTTTTTCACAAAACCACGAAGCAATGCTTCCCTAAAATTCTTTAGTCAATCAAAGAATACCCAGCCTTGCACGAAACACTTAGTAAGAGATAAAGTTAGCAAGGTGGAATTTGTGTGTGCCTAACTTCATACATTTCTATCTACTTTTTAGAATATCCAAGTTCCATGTTAGGTAAATAAATCTATAGAGAGAGGCAGGTGCACGATGTTGGGTAGCAATTTTGTGGCCACTTTTGAAAAAAAAATTTAAAAACACGCTCGCGTTATTTCACATTAAAAAGAAAGAAAAAATTGAAAGAATTTTCCTTGGAATACCAACCCAAAGACTTAGAGGGCATACCCAACGAGGTCAGAGATGTGTTTTTGCAAATTCTATGGTTTTTCACATAATCGGGTCTGTGCTCACCATCATGATTGCATCTGGTTCAATATCGACAAAATCAAACACATGGGTAATGTTAGGTTCTCTCTTAGCTATCCAAAGATGTAATTTTTTTCACTTTCTGACAATGTTAAGCCTTTCATCCATAATTTTTTTTGTTTGTATGTCTCTTTTTTGCCAAAAAGTAGTGTTTGGTGTTTTTTGTTATAAATTAACCATTTTGGAAATTTCAAATAAATTACATTTTTAGAAACTAGACTCCATTCTACAATTTTTTAAAAAAAAAAGAATAAAAAAATCAATTATTTTCCAAAATTTATATGGGGAGAACGGCCAAAATTCTTCTTTTTAGGAAGTGCCTACTTAGAAAATTAGTAAAAAATAAAAATTTATTAAAAAATTATCAAAAAAATCATGCATCAACTACATATTGTTAGCTAACTTTTGACCATAGCAATTTTAAAAATACTACAAAAAAGTTCACCGTGCTAGGGTCGTACAAGAGTTTCTATGTTATGTTTTTTTTGAGAAAAACAACACCAATTTGTGTACGTCCCTCTTTTCAACCCCTTAATCTCAACCATTTTCAAAATAAATTAGTAGTTTAGAAAGTAGACTTGGAGCACTTCAATCCTTTTTTTTGCTCCATCTCAAAATTTTGAGTGTAACTATCCTCAATTTCACGTCTAAGGTTAGTATTTCCTAATTTGAGAAAAAAAGTTGCCACTTAAGCACCCTTTTTAGGAACCAACTTGGTGCACTTTGAAAATAGTTTGTTTTGCACATATATATATATATATATATATATAACTACAAAGCTTATGCTACATGAAATACAAATCAAGATAGATTTGCAAAAGAAAATATACTCTCTTTGACACCCATTCTGAAAAGAAAAGCTTATCATATCAAGGGGTATACCTCCTTTTAGAACAATTTGTAGCATTCTAGTGTGCTAGAGTCTACCAAAGAATTCTTGTATCATTCCATTTAACAAAATCAAACAATATTCATTCACATTTGGTATAACAATTCATCTATTATCTTATGTAATTCCAATCAACACTATTCTAGGTTTACAATTTGGTTCCATTTGCAAAACATCTATAACATGCTTAATGAGTAAAATTATCAAGATGAATCAAAAGGTATACCACATGTATGTGCACATGCATGAAGGAATATTTATGTATGTTCACATATATGCTTGGAAATGAATAGATTTTGAATAATGCATATACAGTTTCAAGAATTAACTAAATTTTTTATTTCGTACTAATTTATCTTCATATTCAATAAGGAAAAAAAGAACATTTATTAAGTCAGATTAAATTACCATCAATTTCCCGTGTAGACACAATTGAAAAAATCTATTTCATTGTCACTTATCTTTCATTAAGGACTAAGAATAGTTTAAATGAAACCTAATTGAAATATTTCTTCCATTAAGAAAATATCAACAAATACAATATGATTTCATTCTATTTCAACATAAGGGTTGATGGTTGTTTAATTTTAACCAAAATATCCATTTGATTTTACTAAAAATAAAATTTATACTTTTTCCATCAAAGAGCTATCCCTCAAGGGTATTGATACACATGTTATCATCCATTGATTACATGGTATCAATGCCTTGGGGTTTATAAAATTAGATAATATCTATCAGGCCATGGGTTCATCCCATAATAATATAGATCACCTAAATACATATGGAAATTAACATAGTAAAACTGAGGCTTCAACTTGGTTAATAACAAGATATCAATAGTGATCAAATGTGTATCTATAATCATGAGTATATATATACCCATGCTCATCATTCAGTGTTTCAACTTCTACAACTTGAGAATCCTGTCGTGGGTATCACAAAGACAAGATACATCAAACTTGGTACCAAGAATTCCACCTCTCACATAACAATGTTTAGAGTAAATGCAAGAAGATGAGTCCACCAAACGTGGAAGTTTTCGCCTTAGGCAAAAAAGAAATCAACTTGCAAAAAATGGGATCCTGTTTTTAAAAAGCAGGATCTCGTTTAGTTTCGGGATCCCAAGCCTAAATTTAAAAAATAGGATCCTGTTTTTTAAAATTTCTATTTTTGGAAAATTTTCAAAACGAGATCTCGTCTTTGAATTTTTTCCAAAAGCGGAAATTTTTCAAAATGGAAAATTTTTTAAAAAGAGGATCTCGTTTTGAAAACTTTCCATTTTGGAAACTTGAAATTTTGAAAAATTTCCATTTTCGAAAGTTTTCAAAAGCGGGATCCCCAAACTTTCCATTTTTTGAGCTTTTTTTTGGTAATTTTTAAAATGGGATCTAGTTTCATATAACCATAAAAAATATTTTTCTATGAAACGGGATCCCATTTTAAAATACGGTTCAGTTTTTTAAATTATGAATTTTTGAGCGGGTTTTTGGCTTATTTTTCAGTTTGGGAAATGGCTTGGGGACCCAAACGTAAGCTTTGGACCTAGTTTGACCTGCAACTTGAAGTTCATGTTAATGTCATAGGAAAAGAGTGACTTTTGACATATGTCTAAAGACCTATTTTGCAGAATTTTTTTACGAAATTAAAACCCATTATAGATGAGACAGTGCAGATTCCAAATTTGTACTCTTTTTATAATTTGATTAATTTTTCTATTTTTCAATTAATTTCTAATTAAACTAGTCCATAAACTTGAATTATCAATTTTTTTTAGTATTTTAATAACTTTTGATCAACATAACATTTTGACGAACGGATTGCACGAGAACAAACTTTAGACAATTCTTTTCAATTTAAAAAAAAAAATCAAAAAACGATAAGTTTAGGTCATTTTATGCGTGTCGTACACGACGATTTTTCAAAATGACAAATATGCCTAATAAAAATTTAACAAAAAAAATTCAATAAAAATTACAAAAAAATATCAAAAACAAGCTTCAGTGAGTCACAAATCTTTTCCCAAAATGATTTAGAAAAATATGATAATTTAGGTCAAAATATGGATGTCGTACACATGCATGGTATGGTATAAAAAAGTGACTTTTAAATAGTGGTTTTTAGAAATGCCTATTGAAACTCAATTTGTACAATTTGGGTATTAAAATAAATTACATACTTGGAAACTAGTCTCCGAGTACTACATTTTATGATTAGTGAGTTTTTTGAAGATTCCATCTCTAAGTACTTCAAATTTTAAGGTCAAATGTGTCAAATTCTAAAAATCAGGGAAAACATTTCCACTTTTTGGCCAAAAAGTGGACTCAACTTCTTGCCAGGACCCTTTAGTGATTTTTAATGGATAAATTAGAAGTGATTTAAACATCACTCAACCCTTACAAGATGAAGAGCATGCATCACCACCCTCACTCATCATTAGGTGGGTCTCAACATTTTATGCTTGGCACATTCATATGAAATATAAAACATTAAGATCAACTCAGATGGTCACCTACAATCTTTGGTAATCATACAAGTTGATAATAATATAGCAAGGAAATATTCAATGGTTGGTCGTATGGCCACTACCATGTAGGTTTAACATTCATTTGGGTATAAATACCCACCTTGGGCATAAACCCTGCTTCCCTTCATAGGGATTAACAAGATTTTATAGAGCCATCAAGGCGATTCAACCCAAAAAAGGGCTATACATAAATTGACAAGAAAGAAACATAATAACCCAAATGTCAAAATACATGTTAAGGCATAAATAATACATTTATGTTTCTATCTTTTACAAGATAAGAAACTCATTTGAAAAACAAAGGAAACTAAATGAAAGAAAATTCAAATACCTCAAACATAGCTTGCTCAATGATTTCTCCTCTAATTTCCTATTGTTTTGTCTTCCTTCTTCTACTTTTTCCTCCTTTTTGCTAGCTTTTTTTATTCCCCTTAACATGATAGATTCCCTACTAATTTTGGTGAGATTTTGGTCTTAATTCATTGTCACCTATTTTATTATTTTGGTCCCCCACTCACTCCATTAAGAGAGATAACCAAATATTTTTTCCATGACTGGGGGTCGGCCCCTATCCCATTTATGGTGGAAGTTGCAAATTTTCAAATTACACTATTCCATTATTCTTATGAAGAATTTAATTTAATTCGAGGAAAGATTTCACACACACACACACACACACACACACACACACACACACACACACACACACACACACACACACACACACACACACACACACACATATATATATCTTAGTATATATATACATTCATATATTTGCACATACACATTCAACTTGTCTCCATGAATTCATATACATATATGCAAGAATGAAATAGCTTTTCATACAATAATTGTGTATGATCAATTGAATTTCTTATTCAATTTTCCTTGAATATAATGTTTAAACAAACATAGTATGTTGAGAATACACCAATTTGTTTTTGTTTCACTAATTTATAATTCTCATACCAAGTATAATGAAACTCATCAAATTTTAAAGAATATGAAGATGTCATGATTCTATAGTGCTATGTGAGATTCCAAATTCCATTCTTACTTACCATGGTCATCCGACTAAGCATGCCTACCTCAATCAAGTTATTTTCCTTCAGCCTCCTCTTGCACACGCATTCTTACACTTGTCCACTTCTCAGTAACCTTTAACCAATAATCTCATGAAATAATTTATTAAATCAAAATATTGCATAATTCTCATTTTCAATTTTTCCACTACATTTATCAAATCCATAAAAAAATGATAAATTTCATTTTCCATATTTTCCAATTTTATCAATATTTAAAATGTAAACAATGAAATCAAGATATGACATCCTTCCCCACTAGAAAGAGACATTGTCTCGATGTCTGATTAAACAAAATTGGTTTGCATATGTTTACCAAATCATTTTGATTTCAACAAAAAACATCATAGCATATCAATCCAAAATAATAGACAAAAATATACGTTATTCATTAGTAGTCTATCTAAGAATGAAAATGAGCAAAAGAGCATTCTATCTCCTTTGCATCTTCCCTAGTAGCATTGTCTTCATGATACTGGACCTATTGGACTTTATACTAAACAATGAACATGTTTCGTAACTTGACATTATGTCTATCCAAAATTCTAGTGGGCTCCACTAGCACTACTCTTGGATCCTCCACCTATAGAGAATTCCATTAAAGTATATGAGACACATTTGGGTGGTATGGTTTTAACAATGAAACATGAATCACACTATGGGTTTGAGCTAGAGTAGGGGATAGAGTAAGTTTGTATGCAATCAAGTTGATTACTTCCAACACATCAAACAAGCCCACATATCTTGGAGCCAGCTTGGATGACTTCCCAGAGGTAATTGAGCTCTTATGCAGATTGACTCTTAGATAGACCTTGTCCCCAATTGAAAATTGTCTAAAGGTTTTTTCTATTGGCATGGCTCTTTTGCTTATCTGTTGCCTCTTTTAGTTTGTTCTTGATAAGCCTCGTATGCTCTTCTATTTCTTTTAGCAACTTAGGACCCATTATTATCCTATCTTCCAACTTGTCCCAATAGATGGGAGTATGACACTTTCACCAACACATAGCCATAGAAGGTGCCATACCTAAGGATGCATGATGAGATTTGTTATAAGAAAATTCTAGCAATGGTAGATACTCTTCCCATTTATACTGTTGATCCATAGAATACATCCAAAGGACATCTTCTACAAATTTATTCAATCTCTTGGTTTGACCATTAGTCTAAGGATGGTAGGCTGAACTGAAGTTCAAATAAGTCCCCAATGGTGCATTCAAGCTGGTCCAAAACCTTGCTTTCATCCATGTATTTCTGTCAGATATAATGGTCTCAGGCACTCCATGTAAGCAAAATATCTCTTGGAAAAATTTATTTTCCAAGGTCAACGATCTATCCTTAGGGTTCCCTAGGATAAAATTTGCCACCTCAGTCAACATTCTAGTGTACTACAATCTACCAAAGAATTCTTGTATCATCCCACTTAACAAAATAACACAATATTCTTTCACATTTGGTATAACCATTCATCTATTATCTTATGTAATTTCAATTCAATACTATTCCAGGTTTGTAGTTTGGTTCCATTTGCAAAACATCCATAACATGCTCAATGAGTAAAATAATCAAGATGAATAAGAAGGTATACCACATTTGCACATCCATAAAGGAATATTTATGCATGTTTACATATATGCCTAGAAATGAACATATTTTGAATAATGTGTATACATTCTAAAGAATTATATAAAATTTACCTTTCATACTTGTTTATCTTCATATTCAGTAACAAAAAAAAAAAGAATATCTCTTTAGTCAGATTAAATTACCATCAATTTCCAATGTAGACACAATTGAAAACATTTGTTTCATATTTACTTGTCTTTAACTAAGGACTAAGAACAATTTAAATGAAACCTAAATGAAATACTTCTTCTATAAAGACAATATACTTTAATTTTGTTTCAACATAATGGTCCATACTTGTTTCCTTTTAACTAAAATATTTGTTCAATTTTACTGAAAATAGAATTTATACCCTCTCCATGAAAGAGCCATCCCTCAAGGGTACTAATACACATGTTATCATCCATTGATTGCATGGGATTGATGCCTTGGGGTTTATAACGGTAGCTGATATCCATTAGGCCATGGTTTCATCGCATAATAATAGAGATTACCCAAATACATATGGAAATCAACATAACAAAATTGAGGCTTTGACTTGGTTAATAATAGGATATCAATAGTGATCAGATGTGTATATATATATATATATATGGAGTCACAAAAAAAGTAACCCTTCTACTTTTCCTAGCTTGTTTGGTCCCTCCTTGTGTGTTTGGCTTAATGTTTCCCTAATTTAGTGTTGCAATGTGGTTAGCACATTCACATTAGGTATTGGGCCCTTGTGAACTATTGGATTTTAATGGTACATTGCTAAAGTGTTGTGAAGTTTTGTAACACACTTTCAAACTTTTCTAAGGTTCTATCTAATAACTGAACATAATATACATCTTTTTAGTCAAAATAAACCTTAATCATACCTTATTTAGAGTGTTGTAAAGTATTGTAACACACTTTCACACTTCTTTAGGCTTATCATTAATAATTGGGCTCTCTTATGCTTTAATTTCCCCTATTTTGCATCCAAAAGCCTCATTTATTACATTTTTTCAAGGATAATCTTGACACCAATCATTAACCAATCATAATTTAGATTTTTTTGGCTTGTGTAGCCCAAATTTAGTGATCTGGGATTCATTTTCCACCTTGGGCTAATGGATCCCACCTAGATCTTTTAGCTTTGAACCAATTTTCACACATTTCTAAGAACTTTTGGTTTTGGTCCCATACATTATGTCTAATGGGTCTCATTTGCTACCTTGGGTGAATGAGTCCCATGTGGCCCAAAATCAAATTTAATTCAAATTTTTTTTGGATTTTATTCTCCTAGATCTGATATTAGCTTGTAGTGTTGTAATTTTAAGAATTCTTGCATAATTGAGTATAAATACAAGGTTATTTCACTCATATTCTCACCTAGCATTCGAGAGAGTTCACAAGAGAGTTCAAGTATTCACAAGAGCATTCAATAGCATTCAAGGGAATATTATCAAGCATTTTGGAGCATTCTTCAAGTGTCAATCATCATGTCAAATATTTCATCCATCATGTTTGATATTGTGCTAACAATTGTAATGTAGGGTTTATGATTCAAGGAAGTGTTTTATTCAAGATCTATCCAATTAAAGCAATAGTCAAGAACCATATCCATTACAGTCATTTCAAGCACATTTGTAACACCTTATTGCTAGGGTTTGGTGAGTTGCAACATTGTTATTTGTTCATTCATCATTCATCATTCTCCATTCTTATTTGATTCCATTTCAAGGATTGATTTTTGAAATGGGGTTTGACCAAGGAAAACTCCTATCCACTAACCCAACAACATTTTACTCTCTCCTTTGTGTGTGATTTGTAGGTTTAGGTTACATATTTCATAACGAGCAAGATTTAAGAAAGGTTGCAAATCATTCAATGTTGTCAAAGTTGTCATCAAGATTTGGAGAACCTTATAGAAGACCTAAAGGTTGCAAATATGAGATTTAGATCTAAAAACCAATCAGGAAGGATAGAATAGATAAATAACAATAGAATAAAATTTTGAAGTTGTAGAAAATCCCAACTAGATTGATTTTCCACTTCTAGTGAATAAGTCCTAGTTCCAGTCAGTTTTTTGGATTTTGCAAATTCAAATACCTATTCCTGCATAGTTTTCCATAAACATAATTGATTCACCCATCTTGGAAAATTAGTCTTTGTCAGCAGCAAAAGTAGATTTTCTAGTGATCTAGATCTCCATTCAATCTTCTCTAGATTCCTAGGTGCACAAATTCCTCTTTAAAGTTTTCTATTGCATTTGCATTTACCTTGCATTTAGTAGCCTTTGTATGAGTGTTTGGTGTCGTATTGCTAATAATATAGTGAGACAAAGTTTGAGACTCATTTTGTTATGTGATAACATAATCATTGTGGATCTTTGGTTGTCTATCTCTTTCACTCCTAGTATTGACACTAGTGCACTAGGAATGAACAACACCTTTAACAACTCTTTTCCTCCAAGTAGTATGTAATGCCCGTCGTGCAAAACCCAAAGGACAAAACAATGCACACATTTTTTTTTAAATAATACAAAGTAAACATATAACAAAAACATTAAAACATGTTTACATTGCACATTAACATCATAACGTTAATTCCTCTGGTGCACGCGAGGTCACATCGCATAAACAACACATAACTAAAGATTACACATATGGCTAAAACTTAACTAATCTAACATCCATCATAACCATTACAAAATATGTTTACAAAGGTAACATCCATGTATCCAAAATTATAAGTCTAAATACATTACATGATACAAACATAATGAATCTCATAAAATATGAATGGTTACAAAGGTGCATAATTACTACATCATCATTTGATACATTATATGTTCTCAATAAATGAATACAATGAAATCTCCCATACACGTGGGATAAATACATAGTACAAATAATGTCTAAATTACAAAATGAACATCAGGTACAAGCTCCAACTGAAGAATGCTGAGAAGAACAGACGTTTATGGGAACCCAACGGGTGCGGAGCACGTTCCACCAACCATGTGGGTTTTAGAGAAAACCCACTGCCCATGCTCAGAGGTGACAAGGAAGTAACCACAACCATGAAAGCCATAAGACTAACTCAAATAAGTATAACATTGTACAATAACTCCAAAAGAAACGTCAACGAATACATAGATCATAAACGACAATAACAAGGATCCACTCATAAAAGCCAAAGAGTCATAAAACAAATCACAAATAAACCAAGGAAATAACCAATAACCACGTGCCAATTAAACTGAAGAGACAATCATAATACACTTCTAGAGGCATCAAAGAAAACAAGTCATAAGGGCATCTAGTGAAGAGTGTCATCGCATAGCCTACATGGGTTATCCTGGCCCTTCTTCCAACATGGGGCACCGGCACCCATCTATGGTTATCCTGGCCCTTCCTCCTACTTGAGGCACCGACCCCATAGGGTGGCTCATGCGGAGCCGTTAACCTCTCCTGAGGACAAGGTTATGACTTTTCCGACCATGACCTTCTCAGTCTACCATTAGTCCGCGATAGCCCTAATGCATAGAAAAGGTATCCAAAATTATCTTATATGTTTTTACTACCCATCCCCCTAAGTTTTATTATTAGGTTTTCACTTGTTAATCTACTTTTACATGGGTTATCTTGAGCCCTTCCTCCTTTTGAGGCGTTGGCCCCCACAAAGAGCCACTCTCCCTGTGTCCCCCAAAACATAATAAAACAAGAGTTGTACCATAAGGAACAAGAAACTAAGTCTCAACAAATGACATGCGAGGCTTTTCCCATCTCACTAAAACACGCAATCCGAGTATCAACAAAACTCATAAAACCCTTTTCAAATTAAGAATACCAATAACTGGCAATAACCAGAGTACATAAAATGAGGATTATCGAACAACAATAAAAAAACTCTCTAGAAGCCTAAGTTTCACAAAATTCATAAACGAGTCCATAAAATCACCAGGTTCCCACATTGAAAATCTAAAACAACAATATTACAATGATAATACAAAGCAACCAAATCAATTTTATGAAATTCCACAAGAAAATTAACATGACAATAACCTCACATGGATATTATGAAACAATTTTAAATAACGCAATTTGTTTATTCCCCACACAATTTAACCATATAACCAAATTCCAATCTTTGATGGGATAATTCCAAAATAAACATAATAATTCAAGTATATAATTTTTCCAAGAACAACTACAATTATATATATATAGAATAAAAAATATGCCTTTATTTATATTTTTTATATATAAATTTCTTTTAATTTAATTCATTAAATATTTATAAATTAAATAATTTTCTACGCAATCGATTCATATATATATAAAATATACATACAACATTCAGAAATATATATACACATATATATATATATATATATGTTTAAAACAAATCAAATTAAAACATAAATATAAATCGTAGTTTTTCCACTATCGTATGGGGGACTGCACAGTAGTTTGTAGGACTGCTATGCATGGCAGTCCACGGATTGTTATGCACAACAGTCTACAAACTGTTGTGTCAACCGTTCGCGGCTATGGGGAGAGGGGGAGGTACGCCCTTCGCCGTCCTTCCCCTTCACCCAATAAAAATCACATTATTTAAATTTTTTTTTTAATAAACATTTCAACAATTCCACTTCTCAATGATTCGGCCCATAAAATTTAAATACAAGCGTCCGAATGAAAATTTTGAATAAAGTAAAATATGTAACTGTATATGTATATATATTTATACACACACACACACACACTATATATATATATGTTCATAATACATGAACTTTACATTAGTATACACATAGAAAATACAATGAAAATGTATTAAAGAGGGAAATTCATTTTCCCATAACAAAATTTTAAAGAAATCTAGAACAATTTCAGAATTCAATGATAGATTTTTATTTTAATAGCCAAATTGTAAAAAACATAGAACATTTTCAGAACCCAGATCCATTTCTTCAAAGATTTCTAAAACCCCACAAAAATTCTTTTCTTTCATAGCAAACATATTTATCTAATTTTTTTAATTTTTTTAATTTTTCTTTTGAATTAGACAACTAAAGAAGTAAGGAAATGGAACCTGGAGTCCTATGCTATTGGAAATTTGATGAAGCTTTGCTTGATCCCAATAGTCTTTTCGAAAAGCTCTCTTTCCTTTCTTCACAACTTCTTCTCCATATTTCCTTGCTCTAATTTTTCTAATCTCAATTTTCTTCGAAAGGACCTCTCTTATAGAACAATGAAAAGTTAAAATAATTTACTATAAAAGAAGAACAAGGGAAAATCCCATTTCCAAAACTCAATATTTTCTGTAACTTCTGTCAATTTCCCGTGAATGAAAAATCTCACAAATTTTCTATTAAATAAAAATATATCTCTTATTTTTTGAAAGCTCTAAAATTTCAAATGAAAATAAGTTTTCTAATTTTATTCCCAGCTTTTGAGCCAAACTCAACACCCATCGGTCCTTTTCATCTTTTCTTTCTTTTATTGATTTTTTTCCCATTTAACAATTCTTTTTCTTTTTAATTCTGATTTTGCAAGCTTTACTTTTCATTCACACAATTTAATTTATTTAATTTATTTATTTCATAATTATCCTCAACATGCTTATATAATTAAATTATCAAAATACTAAATTTTAAATCATTTAATTTACACTTTTAAATAAATCACGTGACTTTTAATAAAAGACTTATATATTTTAATACAAATTATTCCAACACTATTATAAACATTTATTAACATCATTTAATTATATAAAAAACGTCATAAAAAAACATCAACGTAAAATAAATACCAAAATACACTCACACAAATTACTATAATAAATTGCAAAAATGACAAGAAAAAGTATGCACAATGCCACTCAATCAGGACGGTTTGACAAACATGGGACGGGGTGACTTCCTTGTCATCTCTATTTCAACATCATGCCCATTGGGTTAAATTGATGCTCACCTTGTCCTGTCGAAGCAGGTGGAATCGAGACTCTGTACCTGCAATTCTTGCATACAAACAAAGTTGTGTACAACATGTATATATATATATAATCAACACATCACATCATGAGAAGGAATTACAGCATAGCAGAGCACTCACGAATGAGTGGTGCTACACTGTCCTCTCACCAAAACTATTCTAACAATTACAACATTAAATATATAAAATAACAATTGTAACTAATTGATCACATCATACACTAATTACTAAACCACTGCATCACAATGTATTGCTGAAATCAAATTAACATCACCAAACCAATTGTAACCATAATGTCATATCAAATATCCATGTCATCAAATGAAGTAGCACAATCATCAATCAATCTAAACTATCCAATCCACCAATCCAAACAATAACATTAACTATCACAGTCTCAAAGTACCAAGCAAAAAGCATAGAAAGATAACAAGTCCAAACAATAACATGAGGGGTATTACATAGTATGCAAGTTGAAATAAGGAATGATAGTGTCCTGTAAGAAAACATAATTCACATTCATGAGGACCTAGCAAACCTACATCATCACATGCAAAATGGCACCATTTCAACTATTTTTATCCCTATTATAGACAACATTCACAACATGCTTGAAATTGAAGATGGACTTGACCTTGTGAAAAATATAGTTCAAATCTTTGGAAAACATGTTGCATCAACCATTAGTTTTCCATTGGCTACAAACAACATCACAAGTCAAGGAGGGACTTAAATTCCTCCTCCAACAAAAATTACCTCAATACTTGCCTATACCAACCCTGAAGTCACAACAACAATGCAACAAGTTAGTAATGTGATTCCTTCCTTGGGTATTCTCGCTAGCATCCCTAGTTCCTATGTGGCATTGCATGCTATATCTCCTACCACTTTACCACCTATAAGCATCCCATTCACTTGTCCTAAAAACACATACACCCCTTTACCTTTTTCACTCCTATCTCCTAGCACAAGTAATGAACCTCTAATTAATCAAATCTTCCAAACCATTTCATCCATCCAAAAGAAAGTTTCCACCATCAATCAAAATCAAAATGGTCCACCTACATATTATGTCAAAAGAAGTCCATTGTCCTTAGAGATATTGTGAACACTGATGCCAAAAGGTGTAGAGGTGCCTAGATTTGAGAAATATGGAGGAAAGGGAGATCCTTCTAACCATGTTAATTCCTATATCACCTTAAGTAGTCACGTTTTCCTTGATGATAAACTGTTGGCTAAGCTTTTTCCTAGATCATTGAAAGACACTGCCTTGGAATGATTCTCCCCTTTACCAAACAACTCAATTAGTTCATTCAATGAACTTGTTGATGTATTTATAAACCATTTCTAAGTGCACATGACTCCTAAGATGAACTTGGATGATCTAATGAGATGTACGAAAAGAGAAGATGAAAAGATAACTTTATCTCATGCTACCAATCACTTTATTCCCAAATCAATGTCAAGGTTCTTGACCCTCACCTTCAAAAGATGTTCATAGAAAATTTTCAAAGCAAGATTCAAGACAAGCTCACCATGATGAAATTATCAACCTTCATGCACTTTTGGACTACCCTCTGTGATTATCAAAATTTATTTAGGAGTCACGATACAAATTCCACTTTTAACTAAATTGAGAAATCTAACCCCACAAACCAAAACAATTCCCATCCTTTTAGAAAAAAAAAGGGTTCCTTCAATTTAACCCCCCTCAACAAGCAACTTACAATGCCAATAACCAAGTAGCTTCCATATCCTTTAGCTATGGGGACCCGAAAAGACAATTCACTCCCTTACTTGATACCCTTCATAACACAATGTCACAAATTTTAGAAAATAAAATTATTACCTTGCTTCTCATCAAAACACCTGATCCTAATAAGCCTTTACCCCAAAGCTTTAGATCAAACTCTGATTTCCATTGTCATTGAAAAAATGGACATGACATGAAACATTGCAAGTGTCTTAAACATCTTGTGGAAGACCTCATTGATTTCGGTCTTCTTTCTGTTGGAGGTGGTAATGATCAAGGAAATAAATCCATTACCCCTCCTAACCAAAACTTGCAAATCTTTACTAGCCACATGCAAAAACATAGTATTTCATTTGTTAAGGTTAGTGAAACTACAAAGAATGATGTGATGAATGTGGACATAGGTGATGATAACAATGATTCTATTCAAAATGATCCTATCAATAATGACCTTATGGATGAAATGGTAGGAGTGACAGACATCATTCCTTGTAAGGGCCAAACTAAGAATCCCATTGACATTGATTTCTCCTCTAAGGACATACTTAAACATGCTCCTTACGGTTCTCTTTATATAGTTGGTTGTATCTATGATAAGCCCACTAATGGGATATTAATAGATCCCACTTGTTGAGAGAATGTGATCACTAAGGAATTCTTACTTTTTGCATGAAATCTATCAAGATATATATGATAAACCAAAAGCATGGATCAAGACACAATGGTTTTGCTTGCCATACGATGGGATTGATCACTCTTCCTTTGCAAATAGGACAAAATATATTAGATGTCTCATTCTTCATCATCCCATAGTCAGTCCAATTCCATGTGAAGCTAAGTCATCCATTTATTCACTCGATGAAAGTTGTCCCTTCGGTTGTGCACAAATGCTTAAAGTTTCCCTTTGACAATAAACTATTCACCATCCACCACAATGGCTTTAACCCATTTTCCTCTAAAGGTAGCTTTTCCTTATACTTCTTTTGGATCAAACCTATGGAACCGATCAAGTCACAAGAAGAATTCATTTTCTTGTCCTATCAAAAGTTCAAAGCAAAGAAGATAGAAGAACTATCCCTCCAAATCATGTCCCCATCCACCTTTGAGCCCAACATCCTTGATGAAACCATGTTTTATCCTAAACAAGTCCCAAACAACCAAGATGTAACCCTAATGAAAAACCTTCACCTACCTCATACTAAAGACCAATAGACAATGAAAACAACCCTGTCACACCTCCTATAATCAAATAGGTTTAAAAAGTCAAAGAGAAATCGGTTGAACAACCTATTGTGACTCCTTCCATTCCCTCCTTAAGGAAGAAAAAAAACCTTTGTTTGATCAACTTGCTCCTACACAAATGCAACTTGAAGACAAAACTAAAATAAAAAAGGTGCTAGAGGCATAGGCATAGACGTCGTGCCCTTGCTCGCAAGTTACATGAAGAATTAAACAAATAAAATCAAGATTCAAACTTGACTAAAGAAATGCATGATGACCCTACTCTCGCCTAAAAAAAATCCAATACCACAACCATAACTAGAGTTGAACTCTTCCATGGATATTATCATTCATCCTCCTATTGTGGTTAACTTGGATAATGATGACAAGGTTGCCAAAATTGACGAAGAGGTGCATAATGACTTGAATACATTGTTCTCCTCTTCCATTAGCTTAGATGACAAATCTTCTACAAATACTATTGAACCCGGTGCTTCTCCTCATTCATAACTTTCTCTTGTCCCTTTAGCTAGTTGTCCACCTTCGATATACAAGGAACATGACTCAGAGGCTAATGAGATGCTAGTAGGATGAATCACATGTGCTTGACTAGTCTTTTGCATTATTTGTTTCTTTTTTATTTTCTTTCATTGCATATGCATAATGTGATCCCCTATGACGTTCTATTTGATGTTATCTATATCTTTGTGACATTTCTAGAGCTATGTGTTCTTGCATTCTTCTCTATATAGTCGTAAATCTTTTACTTTTCACTTTTATCTTTTTTCATTTTTCTTGTGTTTTTTTTCTTTTGGGGATAACACAAGGCATCAAAAAATTTATGTCTCTTCCATTTTCACCCAAAAAAAATTCTTTGACTTTTTTCTTTATTTATTTGTCTTGTGTTTTCCTTTTTGGGATGACACAAGGCTTCAAGACATTTATGTCTCTTCCATGTTGACACAAAACCTTTTCTTTTACTTTTTTCTTTATTTATTTGTCTTTTGTTTTGCTTTTGAGGATGACACAAGGCATTGAAACATTCATGTCTCTTCCATGTTGACCCAAGAGGCTTTTCCTTTACTTTTCTTTTTTTCACTTTTTCATTTGTCTTGTTTTTTTTCCTTTTGGGGATGATGCAAGGTGTCGAGACATTCATGTTTCTTCCATGTTTTTTATTAGAGTTAAAATAGGTTTTGAATGGACTCGAAACCATTTAACAACATGTTTTAAATGGACCCAAAATGATCATGTTTTAAGGGGACCCAAAACCCACACTAAGATGAACAAGCTGCCCAAATGATAAAAAAAAAAGCAACCAACAAAGAAATAGGGACACAAAAAACCAACAGCCAACCAAAAGCCAACAATCTGCCCAAAAAAAAATCAAGATTACATGAATCTTAATCCCATTGGTTTTGATAGGACCAACAACCCAGTATAACAAGGTTTTAGCAGGGACCTTAAACCCAAACAACAATGTTTTGGTTGAGACTAAAAACCCAAGATAGTTGTCTGTAACAACCAAACAACAACACACCAATCCTTGAAGAAGATAAGTCTTTCCATTACACCCACACGAACTTCTTCAAGAACCATCAGCCATAAGGCCATTATGTCAAACCACTAGAAAAATGTTCTTTTGCAACACCCCCGCACCCGAAGCACTAAAACAAACCCCACCTCAAAAGGAGTTGGATCCCCTCTATAGGAGCAGATTTCAATTAGTCCCTTACCACCACTGCGATCAGCCTATAACAAGAATCTACTCCACCTTGATAGGATCTCACACCACCTCAATAAGTACTATAACAGAGCAGACTAGTAGCTAGGAAGGCTTCTCCACAAATCCACAATCCCCAACTCTAGCTCTAGAAGAGCGGGCTCCACCTCAATAGGAGTGATCTTCACCTCAAAAGAAGGCTCAGAATGGAGAAAATAGGAGAGAGAAGACCAACCAACAAAAGGTAGAAACATGACACCTGACAACAACTTGAGAGGAGGGGGCAACAAAAGAACCACATAGACAAAGCCCTCCTGACCCAAGCTTCCAATAGCAGAAAATATGGAAAAAATCCATTCCACAACAGCCCTTATGATATAAAAAACATTGAGAAACAACCTTTTGGGGGCTGGAGAAAGTAGACCACTAAAAGGTGAAAGGAAATCCCATAGCTAGAAAGATAACTCCCACCATGGAAAACAAACATCCACACCCACAAAAAGGCCAACCCAGAGAAAAATCCCCCATTCAAAAAGGATAATCAACACAACAAAAGGGGAAAAGACCAAGATCTTTAGAAAGACATACACCCCTTCTCTCAAAAAATAATCCATTAAAGAAGACTAGAGCAGGACCACATAATACCCTAAAGGGAAAAGGGAGGAAAAGCTTCCCACCGAAGCAATAATGTTGCACCATAGAGAAGGAAAACAAACCAAAATAGGATCCCAACCACAAGAGTAAACAAGAAAGACCACCAGCCTGTTGGGAACCAAGAGTAGGCCAACAAAGACTACAAAGGGGAAAGCAACCTCCAAAACCACCAAATAGGTGCTTCGAGCAACACACCGGCCAAAAATGCAGCCAACAACCCACCGCCTGTGCCAAGGAAAACCTCCAGGAGAAGAGCCACCAAGCACCGCTCCCCCTCTGATGTGAGATGCTTTCCAATAGCTCAAATCTATTGTACGAAGACACCAGAAAGCCATGGAAATAGTGGAAACGGGCCAGTAAAGAATGGCGACACCTCCAACAAAAAATCCCCCACCAACCACTTCAACCCCAGCTCCCTCGACACCCATAGCACCTGCAACACAGTCATCTGAGGCAGCCTCAACCCCACAAAAAATTGCATCCCCACCTAGATCGTCTTCATCATCATCTGATTCTACAGTTCCATCGGCTAAAAACTCGCTTGGATTCAAAATATGCCCTACACTCCCGCCCCTGCCCATTGTTTATCTGTGTTTCTTGATGATAGAGATTTAGTGTTTCTTCAATTTTCACCCAAAAAAATTTCTTTGTTTTCACTCTCTTTGTGCCATTCTTCTAGTTCTATGTGTATTTGGGGGATGACAAAACTTCTGAGCTCTCTAAAAACATTGCAGAAAAGAACATACTGACCCAAAAAAAAATTCTTTGTTTTCAATCTCTTTGTGCCATTCTTCTTGTTCTATGCATATTTGGGGGATGAGGATACTTATGAGCTCTCTAAAAACATTGCAGAAAAGAACATACTGACCCAAATCCATAAATCCTTTATGTGTTTGGTGTTTTCATTTTGGGGGAAACCCCTCTCTTTTTATTTTTCTCTTACTTGATGTAGCTTTAGTTGGAAACATATGACTTGGCATAGGGATTTCCAAGTTGGCTCTAATGTCTTCTTTGTTTGTATTTTGTATTTTTGGACTTCTCACCTAGCCAACAGCCCAGATTTTCGTTGCTGCAGAGTGAGTATGCATTTTTCACAAAAATAGCCTAGAAAATATCCACATTGTGATGGAAAAATGGTTGAAGCTTGATCCAAATCTATTTTATCTTTTATCTTTTCTCGTTTTCATCTTTAAGCGTGCATTCTTGTGCTTTTTTGTTGCTCTGTATATAATTTTCATATGTGTTCTTTTGTGCCTATGTTGGCTTGCCATGGGATCTTGATCCTAGGGGATTCATCACCCCTCTTGATCATTGTCATCTCATCTTACTAGCATTGGTACACTTGGACCCCTCTTGATGCATACTTTTCTACTTTAGTGTGAGTTTGAAGAAAATTCATACTCTCACTAAAGTGGAGGCTAGATGGAGTCACAAAAAATGTAACCCTTCTACTTTTCCTACCTTGTTTGGGCCCTCCTTGTGAGTTTGGCTTAATTTTTCCTTGATTTAGTGTTGCAATGTGGTTAACACATTCACATTAGGTCTTGGGCCCTTGTAAACTAATGGATTTTAATGGTACCTTGCTAAAGTGTTGTAACACACTTTCACACTTGTCTAAGGTTTTGTCTAATAATTGAACATAATAAACCTCTTTTTAATCAAAATAAACCTTAATATTACCTTATTTGGAGTGTTGTAAAGTATTGTAACACACTTTCATAGTTCTCTAGGATTTTCATTAATAATTGGGCTCTCTTATGTTTTAATTGACCCTGATTTGCATCCACAAGCCTCATTTATTGCATCTTTTCGAGGATAATCCTGACAAGAATCAGCAAGTAATAATAATCCAGGTGTTTCTTACTTTTCTAGCCTTGATTTAGTGATCTGGGACTCATTTTTACCTTAGGAAAATGGGTCCCACCTAGATCTTTCGACCCCGAACCAATTTTAACACATTTCTAAGAACTTTTGGTTTTTGGTCCCATGCATTATGTTTGACATGAACATTTGTCACCTTGGGTGAATGAGTTTTGTGTGGCCCAAAATAAAATTTAATTCAATTTTCTTGTGGTATTTTATTCTCATATATCTGGTGTCAGCTTGTAGTGTTGTAATTTTGGGAATTCCTGCATAATTGAGTATAAATACAAGGTTCTTTCACTCATAGTCTCACCTAGCATTAAGGAGAGTTCACAAGAGAATTCAAGCATTCACAAGAGTATTCAAGAGCATTCAAGGGTAGATTATCAAGCATTTTAGAGCATTCTTCAAGTGTCAATCATCATGTCAAATATTTCATCCATCATGTTTGTTATTGTGCTAACAATTATGGTGTAGGGTCTATGATTCAAACAAGTGTTTCATTCAATCTATCTATCCAATTCAAGAAAGATTCAAGAACCACATCCATTGCATCCATTGCATGCATATTTGTAGCACCTTACTACCAAGGTTTGGTGAGTTACAACATTGTTATTTGTTCATTCATCATTCTCCATTCTTATTTGATTTCATTCTAAAGATTGATTTCCAAAATGGGGTTTGACCAAGGAAAATGCATATCCACTAACCCAAAAACATTTTCCCCTCTCCTTTGTGTGTGATTTGCAAGTTTAGGTTGCATATTTCATGAGGAGAAATATTGGAGAAAGGTTGCAAATCATTTGAAATTGTCAAAGTTGTCATCAAGCTTTGGAGAACCTTAGAGAAGACCTAAAGGTTGCAAATCCAAGATTCGGATCCAAAAACCAATAAGGAAGGACATAATAGATAGAGAAGAATAGAATTAGCTTTTGAAGTTATAGAGAAGCCCAAATGGACTGATTCATCAATTCTAGTGAATGCTTCCTAGTTCTAGTCAGTTTTCAGGATTTTGCAAATTCATATACCCTTTTGGCATAAACATGTTCTTGCACAACTTTCTAGAAATAAGACTAATTCCCCCAATTTGGAAAATGAGTTCTAGTTAGCAATAAAAGCATATTTTCCAGTGATCTAGATCTCGGTTCGGCCTTCTCTAGATTCCCAAGTGCAAACATTTTGTTTTACAATTTTTTGTTGCATTTCATTCACCTTTCTAGGTCTTTTAGTGTTATTTTGCATTGAATTACGGTTTTTCATTTCATTTAGCATTTCATTGCCTTTTCCATGTTTACACTTGGTGGTGAACCACTCATTAGATCATCTTCAACCCCTAGGACAACCCTATTACAAGATCTCTTTCTCTCTTGCATTGAGATCTCTAGGGTTATCCTTGAGTGGAATAGCTTGGAAAGTGGGTGTGATTGCACTTAATCCTCATCATCTATGACACCATTTTCTATAGTTCCAATAAATATAACCATGCTCACCATTCAATTTTTCAAATTCCATGGCTTGAGAAGCCTATCATGGGTATCACAAAGTTAAGATACATTGAACTTGGTACTGATAATTCCACCTCTCAATTAACAATGTTTGGTGAGTTTAATCGATAAAGAAGAAGTGATTTAAACATCGCTCAACCCTTGCAAGATGTAGGGAATGCATCTCTACCCTATAACATCATTAGGTGGGTCTCAACATGTTCTTGGAACATTCATATGACATATAAAATATTAAGATCAACTCCCCTGGTCACCTACAGGGTGTGGTAATCATATAGGTCGATAACAATATAACAAGGAAATAATCAATGGTTAGCTAGATGACCACTACCATGTAGATTTAACATCCATACATGTATGAATACCCACCTTGGGCATATATCTCGCTTCCCTTCATAGGGAGTAATAAGATTTTAAAAATCAATCAAGGTATCTTGGCCCAAAAAAGAGCTTTACATAAATTGACAAGAAGGCAACATAATCACCCAAATGTCAAAATGCACATTAAGGCATGCATAATATAGTTATGTTTCTAGTTTTTACAAGATAAGAAAATCATTCAAAAAAGAGAGGAAACTAACTGTAAAAAATTTTGAATACCTCAAACGTCGCTTGATTAATGATTTCTCCTTCAATTTCCCTTTGTTCTCTCCGCCTTCTACTTTTTCCTTCCTTTTTTCTATTTTTTTTTATTCCCCTTACCATCATGGATTCCTTGGGAATTTTCATGAGATTCAGGTCTTAATTTTCTATTAGCTATTTTATTATTTTGGTCGCCCACTCACTCCATTCTAAGAGTTAACCAAAGATTTTTTCCATGAGTGGGAGTCGACCCCTATCTCATTTATGGTGTAAGTTATAGATTTTCAAATCCCATAATTTCATTTTTGTTATGAAGAATTAAATTTAATTTGAGCAAATCATTCAAATATTTATATATGGGTATATGTATCTATACATATATATAAATCTTAGTGTATATATATATATATAGTCATATATTTGCACATACACATTCAACTCTTCTCCATGAATTCATATACATAAATTGACGAATGGAACAACTTTTCATACAATCATTATGTTTGATGAATTTAATTTCTTATTTAATTTTCAATGAATATAATGTTGAAAAAGGTATGGTATGTCGAGAATACACCAAATTTTTTTCGTCACTAATTTATAATTCTCATACTGAGTATAATGAAATTCATTCGGTTTTAAAGCATATGTAGATGTAATGATTCTACAGTCTTGTGTGAGATTCTAGATTCCATTCTTGCTTATCGTGGTCATCTAGATAAGTGTTCCTACCTCAACCAAGTTCTCATCCTTCAATGTGCTCTTGCACACACATTCTTACACTTTTCTAATTATTAGTAACCTTTAACCGATAATCTCATGAAATAATTTCTTAAATCAGAAAATTGCATAATTTCCATTTTCAATTTTGGCATTGCATTTATCAAATCCATAAAAAAAAAAAAAAAAATCCATTTTCTATATTTTCCAATTTTCTCAATATTTAAAATAGAAGCAATGAAATTGAGATATGACAAGTACAAAGGAGCACTATTATTCTTCAAATCCATCATCTACTTATGAATCTCCTTTGAAATGTGGGAAAAATAATCAAAACCCCTATTTGAGTCCTTATTTTGAATTCCCATAGCCAAGTTCGTCATGCCAACATGCATCCTTAACTCACACTTTCTACCCAACACTTGGATTAAAATAAAGTAAGTGATTTTGAAGTAATCTTAAAACTCATCACAACTAAAGGGATCAAAATCCTTTGTAGAGAACCTCATTCCATTTATTTTTAAACCTCTTCTTCTATGCCTTAGGAGCACATTATTTCTATAACCCTATTTATCCTTTTCATATTCCAAGGATAGGGTATTAAAATTGATGACAACTATTGAAGAATAATTTAGATTAAAATTGCTCACAATCCGACCCTAGTTATATCAAGAAAAGGAGTCCCTTTCATACTCTTACTAAGCCTACAATGAGGGTCATAACATTTAGAAATATCCTTGAGAAAATATACTTCCGGAAAGAAATTTGGAACCACAAGCTTGCCAACATCAGAATTCCACAAGTCGTAGGATGTGCGAGGAAAACTCTACCCCTTAAATGCATATTTGAATAATTCCCATCCACTTTTAGGTACTATAATACCACTGATTCCCCTAGCTTTATCTTGTAGGTGATCTATCAAAATTCCCGCACCTGTATGTCTCTTTTTGACTATTTTGACTCTAGGGAATAACTCCTTGAAGATTCCCCTTGAAATCATCCTCAAAGAAACAAGAAAAATCCCTCTTCACACTTTTGACTTAGACTATGTTTAAAATTATTTTAGATGTGGTTTCTTGGCCATGGGCTCTATCTTCTTAGGCTTATATATCACCTTAGATGATTCAATTGCTTGAATTATTTAGAAAATTTATATGGAACAATGGTTTCTCAATTTTAGTTTAAAACCTAGGGTTCTAATTTACTCAATGTACTATCTAGAAGAATTATGCAATAAAAACCTACTAAAACCTTCCCTAATTCAATCTAGGGCTTATAGATTTCCCTTTCGAAATTACACACAAAATTGTAAAAACCCTAATTTACAAACCCTTTTCAATTGTAAACCAATTCCCTGTCAATTTTCCTTTTATAGAAAAAACTTGCTTATGAGGAAAAAATATCAACTCACCCAAAAACCCTAGCTATTTTTCTCCTTGAAGTTTCTTTCCTAAAACTCCTCTTGCATTATTGCCTTTGAATTCTTCCTAAAATGATGAAAATTCATTCAATTTGCACCTCTATGACCTTCAAATTTGAGCAGATACGCCATTAATGGTGAAAGACGACTCATGCAAGTGAAATGAAGTGCATTGACTATTAGCCATTCAAGCTTGAATTCCAACCATCAATCTATTTGTTTTAAAACAAGATCGATGGTTATCACATGTTCTTCACACATTTATTTTTACTTTAAACCTCTCAAACATGAAATCGCGATGTGAAGGAAGGATGCGATGAAATGTGTAATTGAAACATAGCCACCTTTCAATCATGTCACCAAATCCATTTTAATATCTATCACAAATATCTTTTAGTCCCTAGCTAGGAAAATTAAAAATGTGATGTTTTATATTGGTGTGATGCAATGGAACTGTACCCATCACACATAGTAGATGAGTCTTGGTCTAATCAAAATGAAACCATTATGTAAAGGCATCTCACAATATAAGGAATATTTTGGAGCATATTCCTTCCCTCTCCATAACACATCACTTTTATAATTTTACCCATCTAGTCCATAATCATGATGTCTTAAACTTGCATGATGAGTATTAATAAAATGCTTTGAGCACACATCACTCTTTACTCCATTCTCATTTGGATGCAATATGTGATAAAAAGAATGTATGTGGTGCACCAAGAGGGTGACACCTGTATAGAATATCCTTTCAACATATTCTCATTTTTTTCTTCCTTTCATTATGTCCATTGCATATCATGTTTTGGTGTTGGATTGGTGAGTGCATAATAGCAATACAAAGGACTGATGTGATAGAATAGGATTAATTCAAGTGGCACAATCTTGACCACTAGCACATACTATAGAAATCTTTAGGCAAGAAAGAATATAAAATGAAACATAAGGAACTGTAGCGATGGAACGAGATTAGAACATGTGGTCATGGTATGAGATTAAAATAGCTATCAAAAATTGCACTTAGGAGGAAAGCAGGAAAATATGGAAATGTGAAACAATGGGGTATGTGTAGGATCATCATGGAAAAAATAGGCCCTTAAGTGGCAAAAAAATAAAAAAAATTAGAGTTAGGAAAATCGACGTAAAAATTTGAATAGAATCTTATAGAATGTAAGAATAGAATTTGCAGCAAATTGAATGTAGTTTCTAAACTACTAGGTCTATTTAAAAAAAAAAAAAATCTATTTGGTGAAAATTTGAAATTTCAATTCAATAGTATTTAAATTTTAGGGAAAAAATAAGTAGGTGTTTGTCATACTAATACAATAAAATGATAATATTTTTATAATATTTAATATATAAGTAGAAGACTCATGTCCAAATGTGGTGAATATTTTTTTGTACAAGTAAATAATTAATTATGATTTTTTATGACAACTTTTAATATAAAAACTCGTATGTTTGACCACCTTAACTTGGTCAAAACTTCATGAAATTAATTTTTCTTTAATCCTATAGTATGTGAAGCATAGAATGTGACGATATTTTGATTCAAAAAGTGTTATACCATTTGAAAGTATAGATGATTTTCGATTAGCCTATCAATCAAGACTTTAGTAGTAATTCAAAAGGAAAATAAATAATAATAATTTATTAAATTCAAAGTAAAGAATATTTTATATTGGTGGAAAGATGAGAATCTCCTATAGAAACCCTTTCCATTTCATCAATTTTGGGTAAAAGAAAAGTTGTCAACCATGCCCTACAAGTACCCATCATATCGCCACTTTTTGGCCCATCATGATCCTACACATACCCAATGACATCACATGATGTCAAAATGGGTTTAACAAAGGTATGTTCAGGATCATGATGGGCTAAAAGGTGGCAATATGATGGGTATGTGTAGGGTATGTGGCTGACAAATTTTTTCTTACCCAAAATGATGAAACGAAAATGGTTTTTAAAGGAGATTGTTAGTTTTCCACCATTATAAATAATGCTTTACTTTGAATTTAATAAATAATTATTATTCATTTTCTATTTGAATTACGACCAAAGTCATGATTGATATGTTGATTGAAAAACATCTATAGCTTTCAAATGGTATCACATTTTTTGAATTTGAACCATGTGTGACATTTTATGCTTCATATACTATAGGATTAAAAAAAATGAATTTCATGAAGTTTTGACCAAGTTAAGGTTGTCAGACATACGAGTTTTTATATTTTTAAAATTTTTAATTAAAAAAATCATAATTAATTATTTACTTGGAAAAATATTACAAAAAATTATGCATCACATCGAGGTGTGAGTCCTCTTCTTATATCTACAATCTTATAAAAAAATATTCTCATTTTATTGTGGTTAGGGTGGTAAGATAAACACCTATTTCTTATTTTTGCCCTGAAATTTAAGTAGTACTACATTGAAATTTCAAATTTTCACCAAATAGATTTTTCTTTTTTTAAAATAAACCTTGTAGTTTAGAAACTACATTAAATTTTCTACATATTCTATTGTTACATATTTTTGAAATAATATAGATAACTTATTCAAATTTTTACGTCAAGTTGCCTAACTATGATTTTTCTGAATTTTTTTGCCACTTAAGGGCCTATTTTTTTCATGATGATCCTACACATACCCACAAGCATTAACACAAATATGATGCAAGGGAGATATGCAACGTAAAATGAATCACATATCACAAATTTGTGCTTAGCGGTGTGGAAGCAAAATGTGATATGCATAAAGCTTGGACTGGTGTGACAACTTAATTGATTTAATTAGCATGTGCGAATAAGTTAATCTTAAGATGGGGCTACCTAGGTAATATGATAAAAAGATTTAACATAACCTAATACCCAAATTAGACATAGGACACAACTCCAAATATTTCGAGAAGTTGATACATTTTTCAAAAGGTCTTAGGAAAAAATAAACCACTTAGGAAAGGAACTTTTAGAAAAAATACCAAGGAAAATGGGGCCGATTAAGCATGAATAAAAGGACTTAAGTAATGACTTAATCAAATAGATACCAACTCAATAGTTCAACCATGAAATAAATCAGAAATAATAAAGACATAGTGAATTAATGTTTTCTTTTGAAGGGATGATAAATGTAGAAGTTGAAAAACCAACTTCACAGTCCCCAAGAATCACTTGCAAGAAATCACCTATCACATGCAACAAATATTCAGAACAAAAATAAGAGATGTTCTGTAAACTCTCATAGCAAATTTCTGCAAGCAAAAATCAGCATTATTGATTATTGAGAATAATGTTTTACAAATAATACAAAAGCATTCGAAAAGACAATGATGCAATAAAGCAGGAAAAAACAACCCTAATCTTATCTTGAGCAAAAAGACAGCTCAATAAGATAAGATAAGAATTAAAAGATAATTATCCTAGGAAATAAATAATTACCTAAGTAAACTTATCCTAAAGTGTAATTAAATAATTAATTACACCAATACCCCCCCATAAGTGCAACTTAGGGAGAAGAAAATTATTATGCAAATATGAGTCCCGGCAACAAGGCCTGATCAGGTACTCATGTACAAATGCAAGGCAAACTAAATCAAACAGGGTAAAGGAGAAAACCACATGGGAACAAAACTCCTCCCCATAATAGAATGCAATAAACTACCTAAGTGATGAAAAATGAAGGACTCCATAAGACCCCCCAAGGACACCATTCATCACAAAGATACATGAAAGAATCCCCCCATAAGAGAGGAAGAAAGAGACCACAGATCCCCCCCAGAATGAAGTAACTCCAAAAGAAGTGAAGAAATTGCATCTCCAGAAAGAAGTGAGAGGGAAGAGGTCGAATGAAAGAAATCTCTGAAGGTGGAATAGGTGCAGCCCAAGATGTCTCCACAGAAGCAGGTGTGACCTCAACAAATGAAGAAGCTGAAGTAGGTGAAGACTCAATAGAAACCTCCAAAGATGTATGATCAACTAGATCCTGCTGCACTAAAACAAAAGAAGCAACAGGAGGAGGAGGAGATGGAGCAGAAGGCTCGAGAACAAGATCCGAAGTGAGAACAACAATGTTCAAGAAGCCAAATCTCTCCTCTGAATGATGATGCACACGCGAAGTGTGAGGAACAGCTGTAGGAATAGAAGCACCACTAGTAGCAAAATCAGTGAAGGAATACAACTGAGAGGAGTGATCCACTATCCCAGTAGCAATGACTGCTCTACTCTGCAAGTCTATGACGATAACTGAATCAGGTGTGAACTCCACAGATCTCCCATTGCTCCCATGTGTTATCTGATAGATGGAAAGAAGGTTATGTGTCAAGTGAGGGACACACAAGACATCCTGAAAGGAGTGGTCCCCAAAACTAATAGACCCCTTCCCTAGAACACTCATGTAAGTGTTTTTTCCCATAAAAATGGGAGACATAGTGCAAGGCTCAAAGGAAGTGAACATAGACTGCGAAGATGCCATATGATGAGATGCTCTTGAATCTAGAAGCCATCTCCCTGATCCAATACCTGAAGAAGCACAAAGAGCATGTCCCTTCATACCTAATGAAGTATGTAAACCAGTTGTACCTGTGTTATGTTGCTCTGAAGAAGAAAAATGAGGAGAAGAAGATGATGCAGACATCCTAGAAGGAAAATCAATCTGATGTTTCTGAAGAAGATGTTTCAACTCATCAATGTCCTTCTTGTAACAATTATGTTCTGCATGTCCTTCCCTCTTGCAATATGCACATGTAGACTTCTCCTTCCTAAATGATTTCCCCTTAGAGGAGGAGGATGAATATGAGGACTCCTTTTTTTGCTCATGAGGTTCAGAATCCTTTTGTTTTTGTTCCTTTCCTTTTCCTGTAGAAGCCTTCTGATCTCTGGGCTCCTGTGATGCAATAAGTTCCTGTGAAGAGGAAGAAGGTTTCACCGTACCCATGCTAGCTAACTTAGCTTGCTCTCAAGTGAGAGATGAAGCAAAGTCATCAAGAGAGGGCATAGTGAATCTCGTACCAAGTGCATCCCTAGTGGCATAAAAGGTATAAACAAAAACTGAATAATCAGGTCCAAGCTTAGAAAGGATGGACAATACCAACTAAGAGTCTTCTTTCTGAACACCACACTGTGAAAACTATAATCTAAGAGACTTGAGTTTGGTGAAAAACTCTTGGATGCTTTCAAAATCCCTAGGATTTAAGCCAATAAGCTCATTCTTTAACTGAAAACCTCTCATAGTATCCTGCTTCCTAAACAAGGACTCCAAAGTATCCCATATCTCATTTGGTGTAGTGCAAGATTCAATGTGGAAAAGGAGGTCAGATGAAATAGACAGAAATAATGTGCCATAAGCTTCATCACACCTATTAAACCATTTTCTCTTTTTAGTAGCACCTGTAGGTTCAATTTCTGTACCCATGGTTACCCTATACAACCCTTTATATTTCAAGTGAATCTCCATTTGTTTTTTGTAACCAAAATAGTTGAATGGAGTAAGGGGTGCAATGTTGTGTAAATCCATGATAGAAAATAGTAGTAATATACTCTCAAATAAAAAAAATCCTCTTGGATCTCAAAAAAAACTCATGAAATCTGCACGTTTTCCAAGAAAATAACTGAAAAGGTAAAGGCTGAGATCGAACAAAAATATCAGATACCTGGTAAAAAAATCTGGAAAAATAGGTCTGAGATCTATGTAGAGCACTGAACCAGCTTTCCAACTCCTATTCATTTTCGAAAAATGGAGCCAGGACGCAAAAGTTATGCCTCTCGGAGTGAAAACAACAACTTCTGGCTTTGACAGGCGAAAAAGGTATCAAAATGGAAAAAAAATAAAAAAATCCAAGTACCACTGGAATGGCGGTGGAAGCAGCTTTCCGACGATATCTCGTTTTCGAAAAACGGAGACCATATGCTCAAGATATGACCATTTTACTAAATATGCTCATTTAGACTTTAAACCAAAATTTTTATTAATTTAAAGATGAAAAAATTAATAAAATATTTAGCTGAACCTTCATGCACGAAAATCGAGGTAGCACAGAAATCAAAATGGCACAGAAATCAATGCGGCCGTACGGATCCGTACGGATTTTTTTGCAACTGTTTTGAAATTTTCCAAAAACACTAAAAAATTAATTTTCAGAAAACCCTATCATATTTTATATGAAAATAGGGGTTTTTGGGCCTTCTGAGCGCATCCATGTAGTCCCTTTTGCACTAGCATGCACTTTTTGAGAGATAAAAGTCAAAAAAATTTAGAAAATGATGAAAAACCCCTCTGATCTAACAAAAAAATACTAGAATAAAACCCTTGCACATAAAAAGATGCTGTGAGAGAATATCTTCAAAACACGAATAGGAAGCAACAGATCTGGAGCTCTGATACCATGTAGAAGTTGAAAAATCAACTTCACAGTCCCCAAGAATCACCTGCAAGCAATCACCTATCACATGCAACAAATATTCAAGACAAAAATAAGAGATGTTCTGTAAACTCTCATAGAAAATTTGTGCAAGGAAAAATCAGCATTATTGATTATTGAGAATAATGTTTTACAAATAGTACAAAAGCCTTCGAAAAGACAATGATGCAATAAAGTAGGAAAAAGCAACCCTAATCTTATCTTGAGCAAAAAGACAGCTCAATAAGATAAGATAAGAATTAAAAGATAATTATCCTAGGAAATAAATAATTACCTAAGTAAACTTATCCTAAAGTGTAATTAAATAATTAATTACACCAATAATAAACCCTAGGCACTATATAATAAACCCCAACCATGGAAAGACCAATAAAACTTAAACAATATGAAATTTCTATTAGGGAACCACAAAATTTTTGAAGGGTCCTATCAGTGGCTCTAATTGGGTATGTTTGTTCAGCATGAACAAAGCAAGAACCCTGTAATATCCTAGTGAATTAGACCAAGCATAAAGAACAGAAAACAAGGACATGGCCGGTCTAGGAAGACAAACAAAACCATAACCAAAGCAAAGTAGGCCTATATACAAACATTTACATAGAATACATTGTACATGGAAAATATCATAATTTATGAAAAGTATTTTTTGAAGAATTGTCCATATATTGGCAACTCAAGAAACTCACCTGTTAGGCTTTGTAGGAAGAATGAGACTTCTCTATGAGTGTTGCTCACAAGATAAGGGCCTAAAAATAAAGCTTTAAACTTTCCATGCTTGCCCTTATATTGGGATTTGGAATTAAACATCAATACCATACTCCCTATCTAAAATTTCCTTGGAGATGACCTTTTTTCATACAAATATTTTACTTGCAACTATGTCTTGGAATTTTTTTTGTTTTACCTCTCTTATAGTTTCATCTATTCCATTCAAGACATTTATCATGTGTTGCGTATCATCATAGATATCATCATCATACTCTTGAACAAACTTATACATCTTCGTGAGGTTATTTGATTGAAATCTTGCTTCAATGCCATACACCAAATAAAATGGAGATTGTCCAATAGCCTTCTCGATAGTAACCCTATCTACCTAAAGAGATAATTTTAGCTTAAAGTCCCAATCTTTCTTATAATTTTCTATCATCCTATTAATGATATTCATCAAGGTCTTGTTGCTTGATTCAACTTGTGCATTCCATTGTGGATGATAAGGGGAAGAATAGGATATTTTTATCCCATATTTGTCATAGAAACTTGTAAATTCATAAGACCTAAAGGACATAACATTACCTAATATTATTTTTTGGGTGCTCCAAATATGATCAAGATATTGTTTAATAGGATGTCAACCACCACTTTTCTTATAGCTTTTTTTTGTGGAGATTGACTCAACCCACTTGGTAAATTAATTAGTGGCCACTAATATCCAAGAGTGTCCTCCATTAGACTTTTCTATGATCTCTCCATTGAAGTATATCCATCATTGTTGGAAGGGTACTTGTATTGCAATTTGTTTTAGAGGAAAATTCCTTGAGAACTTCAATTTACCCAAAAACCTTTGCATGCCTTGACTAATTTTTGTGCATCTTTGAACAAGGTTGACCACAAAAATACTTCTCTTAAGATCTTGTGAGTAGTAGTTTTGGCCATATAGTGGCCACAAGAAACAACACTGTGCATATTTTTCAAGAGTTCTAAGGCCCTTTTTCCATCAACACATTTCAATAAAACTCTATCAACACTCCACCATAATTCATTATCTACAATAACATACCTAATGGATTGCAGCTTCAATGTTCTCTTCTCATTATCAGTAAATCCTAAATGACATGAAATGTTTTGCAAATAATACACTATGTGTCTATACCATCCTGATGTTTTCATATCACATATTAGAGAAACATCAACATAATCAACATTGTTTACTTGATTTGATTCTAGGTTTGATTCAACCATCAATTTGGGTAGTCCTTGACCTCTAACCAATTTGGTAATTTTCACATCAATGTTAAACTCTTAAATCTGTGTGAGGGGGAAGATGATAGATGAAAACATGATCAAACTGCAATTGAAATTAGGATCTAAGCTAAGATCAAGCATAGAAAATATAAAATATAATTCTACACATATGAAATGAAACTAAACTAATTGAACATACGCTAAGAAACCTATGATTACCAAAATGAATGGAAGCAATAAGCACAACTTTACCATCTCGTAGTTGAGTGTATTCGCTTGATGCTGGATTGTTCTTGTCACCACAAAGCCTCCAAATTTTGTGGGCAAAAGTTGGATGAATGATGCTTGGTTGATCAAAAAGGTTTGAAGCTCTATCAATGGTGATTGTGACAACACTTAATTGCAAAAATTATGTTGATTCTCTGATCCTTATTTGTGAGGAGAGAGTTTTGCTATATAGGAAATGAGATTTTGAATCGACGATTAGGATTTCGTTGGACAAAATCCAGATCAATGGTCAAAATATGTTGAGAGGATTTAGACATGAGAAGATTGTGCAAAGTTGATAGCACAATTTGGGTGATTGGGGAATAGATTGGCCAGTTAGGAATTAGATTGATCAGTCAGGGTTTAGTTAGGAATTAGATGGTTGAGTTAGAAAAATTAGATTGCTTAGTTAGCAACCCATGATTTTATCAATCAAAAAGTAGTTGAGGAAATATTAATTAATTTATTTAATTAATTTATTCCTCTTTGTATTTTATTTTTTATAATTGATTTGAATATTTTGGTTTGATTATTCAATTTTTTGAGGAAAAGTGTCTTACTTAAGTTATTATGATTTAATAATTTAATCAACTTAGGGGAATAAGGTAATCAAATAATTGGTATTATTTAATTAATCCAAATGAAATAAAGTGATATTAGAACTTTATTAAATAAATGAAATTTATTTAAGTGGTTGAAATGATGAAACATGAATTAATCAGATAATGTTGTACTATTCAATTAATAGTACAATTAGGGCTTTCAAGACTTTATTAAATAAATGGTATTAATTTAATTTGTCAAGAATGATGAAAAAGTGAATTAATTAAATAACATTGTATTATTGAATTAATAGAGGGAATTAGGGTTTCAAATGTTGTTTGATGTTGTTTGATGGTATGGGATGATCATGTGATGATTGTGAGATGTTTTGAGATGTTCTGAGTTGATTCTAAGATGTTTTGAAATGTTTCAATTTGATTATGAGATGTTTCAAGATGTTTTGGGTTGATTTTGAGTTGTTATGAGACATTCCAGGTTGATTCCAAGTTGTTTCAATACATTTTGGGTTGATTTCAAGATGTTCTGAAACATTTCAGGTTGATTCTAAGATGTTTCAAGACATTTTGAGTTGTGACAGGTGTTAAGTCAATTTTACATGTCTACATTTTTCCCCTCTTTGATACAAAGTACTGGTTTTTTTGTTTCAAAGATTCTATTTTTAAGATTAATTTTTTCAAAAAAAATTATGCCCCATTATGCCCTAATGTTTTGTGGAATGATGGTAGGACTCTATACTGCCCCCTTGATAGATTGGCGAAAAAAATTCAAGTTTTAAGGTCAGGGTCATGACTCCATTCTATTCTAGTTCCAATGTCTTTAGATAGAAGAATTAGGTCTATAGGTCTTTCATTTCTTGTTCTAATGTTCTTGAGAACCTCTAATTTGAAAGTAGGAACCTGGTTCCCTAAGTAGAAATTAGGGTAACTTCCTAGGTGAAATTAGGGTTTCTTGAGGTTTAATATAAGAAATTAGTCCTCTAGTTAGATCATTTATGCTTGATTCTATAGCTAATTCTTGTCTCTAGATTTCCCATTCTATCAGTTTTTGAGGAGAAATGTCAATATTTGAGGGATTCCCACATCATTTCGAGCTTGTTCAGGAGGTTGGACAACCTTTAGGCGTCCATGGCTTGGTATGTACCTCCTCACTTTTTTTTTTTAATCTTTTTTTGTTCTTTTTATGCGCATACTATATTTCTTAAGTCAAAAGTGAAGTTTTGTGATTTTTGAGCATTTGCCTCGATTTCCTTGCATTTTCTAGTTGAAAGCCCTCACCTTTGACTGAAAATTGCACCTTTGACCTAAATCCACACCTTTGTTTTAAGAATTTTACCTAAAAGCTCTTCTTTGACCAGAAAGCTCGCTTTTGATTGCTCTAGGTTCTTAATCCTTTCCTTTGACCAAGATCCTTGCCCTTGTTTCCTCACCTTTGAGTGAAAGCTTGAAATTGCATTAAAATCTTGCTTTTGCTTGGTGCTTTCTGAGCATTTTCTCAAAACCCTTGCATTTGATTTATCTTGTTACATTTGATTTTAGCATTTTCTTGGAACCTTGGCATGTGTTTGTTTGTCATCCTAAATGTCGTTTTTCATCATGGTTTTTGTCATTACGTGTCAGTTAACAATTTAGTGTGAAACCTTAACATTGTGGGTTTAAAATGATTGCAGGTTTGCCTTAGATTACTACAATTGAGGAAGAGACATCCTCGACACTTGTTTGATCCTATTGTCATTTGGTGTATTGGAGGAATATTTTCTTGATGTTGTGGGACTACATTAAATTTTCTACATGCCTCCTATCAGGGCCCATACCATTATGATGAATGCAATTGTGAAACAATGACATTCAAATACATCCTTGTTTCACTTGCCTATAGGAGAGGCAACTGTTACTCTTGACGATGTTTGGAGGATACTTTACCCCCATATTCATGGAGAGCTGGTAACATACCATATTTGATACTTTACCAGTGCCATGTTGCATGGGTGCTAGATATTCGACATTTGGAGGTACACCAGTCAGAGATTGATCTATCTAAGTTGTTTGATAGTGTAGATCCTATTTTGTTAGTCTTACATTGTTTGATTTTAGGACTAGTTGTTCCTAATAAATGAGGTAAAAAGTTTCCTATATGTTGGGGAGTGCGTTTTGAGAGTATGCTTGAGTATGGTACGAGGTATGCTTGGGGTCTGTGTCTTCTTGCCCACATATATAGAGGTATGCACAAGGTCATTTATTGGGGCAGGAAATCTATTTCTACAGGTGTTTTTCTCTTGCATGTTTCGGTGTGGGAGCATATTTCAGTTACTTGACTGGATGGGATACATGATCGTTATCCTGATGATCCATATTCCTATCGCTATGAGAATTTCATGCATTATACCTTGCTTGGGGATCTTGCTTATTGGGATAAGTTTTTGATGATATGCTCAGTTTTGTGTGGAGACATTATTTTTGGTGTGAGGCTTGGCCGGAGGATTTAGATCATCTTTTCTACTATTGATAGAGTTGTTGGTTGCTTGGTCATTCTCATCGTTTTGCTAGAGCGTTATTTACCAGATCGAGTATGTCACTGGCTTGGGGAGAGACATGGTTGAGTTCATGATGCTTATGAGGCTTGTTTCGGTTAAACAACTTGGGAGGTTCATGTATGGGGTATCTAGCTAGGTATAGATATTGTTGTTGTTGAGTTTGGAGCATTTGTCCCCGTTGGTTGGTGTTGGCCAGTTGGTCTAGTAGATCTAGGTACTTCTCACGATTATGATGAGTGGTGGGCATGATGTAGACCATTGAGACTCATTGTTCCTGGGGGTGATACCAATTTGGGAAGATCATGTATTATAGGTCATTGTGGGGAGAAAAAATGGGCTATGTGCAGGATCATCATGGAAAAAATAGGCCCTGAAGTGGTGATAAAATTCAGAAAAATCAGAGTTAGGAAACTTGACATAAAATATTGAATAAGTTATCTATATTATTTCAAAAATATTTAAGAATAGAATCTATAGGAAATTGAATGTAGTTTCTAAACTATTAGGTTTATTTAGAAAAAAAAATCTATTTGGTGAAAATTTGAAATTTCAATGCAGTAGCACTTAAATTTTAGGGAAAAAATAAGAAGTAGGTGTCTTTCTGACCACCCTAACCACAATAAAATGATAATTATTTTTTATAAGATTTTAGATATAAGTAGAGGACTTATGTTCCAATGTGATGCATATTTTTTTGTAATTTTTTTCCAATTAAAAATTAATTATGAATTTTTTATTACAACTTTTAAAAAATATAAAAACTCCTATGTCTGTCCAACTTAACTTGGTCAAAACTTCATGAAATTCAATTTTTTTTTAATCCTATATTATATGAAGCATAGAATGTGATGCATGTTTTGGATTTGAAAAGTGATACCATTTGAAAGCTATAGATTTTTTTCAATTAGCCTATCAATCACGACTTTAGTTGTAATTCAAATAGAAAATGAATAATAATAATTTATTAAATTCAAAGTAAAGCATAATTTTTATTGGTGGAAAGATGAGAATTTCCTTTAAAAACCTGGTTTGTTTTATCAATTTTAGGTAAAAAAAAGTCGTTAGTCAAATACCCTACGCATACCCAACATATCGCTACTTTTTGGCCCATCATGATCCTGCACATACCCAATGTATTGAGGTCCTCACAGAGCAGTTGGATAGAGCCCATCATGTTGGGGCACAAGGTGGTCAGGATGAGCACCCACCTTGGGTGTAGGGTCATAGACAAATTCCAGGTCCTCCTCGACCATCTAGCGATGGAAACATACTGTTAGCTTAGATGATTGTTGTCAGATCTATGCAAAGATAGTGAGATAATAGGCTGCAAAGGCTCAAATAGATATTTTGAGGGCAGAGAAAGATAGCGAGAGGGGTCAATGACATGTTGCAAAAGATTTTGTATAGTTGCTCACTATAGAGAGAGATACTCTTTATGTAAAGTGTGATAATTATTTGTAGAGGTCCGCCTACTATCAGACGCAATATGATGTTGTTGTTCCAAGGGTTGCTCGACATCCACGGTTTAGAGAGCCTAGTGCTCTGAGCAATGGTGGTGATGGTATAGTTGGTGGTATAGGTGGTGGTGCAGGTGATCAGTCTATGAGACAACTAGATCATTTTGGTGGTCTATAGGGTTTTTTCATTCCTATCATGGTCTTAATTTTTCTACTTGATCTTCATGTTGTTTATTGCTCAGAGGAATACTATAGACAAGTGTTTTGTATATATATATTCACCATCCCAATCAAGGCCCCATATATACATTATGATTTTTTATATCCTATCACACTTATGATGATGTACTCTTTTTTTTTTATGATGATATAAATGAGATATACCTTCTTTGATTCATCCTTGATTTATGCCTATGTGATGACGATATATGACGATGCATGTTTATATATGTTTATATGGTGTTGATATGTGATGAATGAATGCCCCATACATGATTTTTTCCTTGGTTTATTATCATCATTATGTGTATTGAAAATATTGTGGATGCATAATGGTACTAATGATATTGCTATGCAGGGTTTACTTAGAAGAAATGTTGATGATTGATAGAAATATGATGTTAATTAGAGAAAATATTGATGATGGATAGAAATGTGATGTTACTTAGTACTTGATGAGTTGCTTTTTCTTTCTTTAAATACTTTGTAGTTTGAACAATCCTTTTCGATGTAACAAATAAATACCATGCACAAGGGTATTAATGACAAATGTGACTTTTTATCTATTGCGTGGACTTTGACTCTACAAACAAGGAGTATTCTTGCTCATACTAGAAATACGAAAACCTTATTAGAGTGTATGGGTGAGAAGCTTTAAAACATGTTGGACCAATAACACAAGAGGTATTAAGAACCTAACATGTCAGTATTACATGAAATGCTCCAAAGATGACTTCCACATAGAGAACAAAGAAGGTATTTTCCATATAACAAGACTATCTACAAACAACAAATCAAAATGATGCTCAATTTCCCCCATTCCTTCTTCTCTAAATCCTTATGGACATCCTCGAGAGATCTTAGGAATGAGTCAATATTGTAAATCAAAAAAATAAGATAATAAAAAGGTATAAAAATCCTATTATATGACTTTCCATATCTATTTGGGATGGGCCTATTATCCAATATTTATCATGTCTATCATAGGAATGGATCCATTAGGACATATCTCACGATGTTTTTGGGTCTTGTCAAAAAGATATTTAGTTGATACTTTGCCTTGTTTTGAGTTTTTTTTGCAATCAAATTCTCCTATGATTGTTTCCTTGAAGGTTCCAATTGTTTATGTTTGTTTTGTCAAAGAATGAATGCAATGATTTGTTTATTATGGGTGATGTTTTATTGCGGATTTGGATGGATGGGATGGGTCTTTTTTATTTTTCTAAGTTTCATGATGCTATTTTTGTCATTTTTTGGGGACTAACCTAGGGCCTTGGAGGCTTATCAAAGATAAGCCTTTCCTACATTGTACATGCAAAGGATTGTAGTTCTCTTGGTTTGAGTGTTTTAGAACTTTTCTGTTTTGTGAATTATGTCTTTGGATTTTGTATTTTTGACTATATTTTTGGATTTTGAATTTTTGACTAAGTTTAAATAAAGCATGTTAGAAATCTAAGGGGATTGACCTAGGATCTCGGGGGATTTTAACACCTTTTGGTGTCAATAATAGGAGTTCAAAAGGTTTATAAGGTCATTTTAATGTGATTTCATCTTTGTTCCATGAAGACATTGGAAAGTGTGTGAAAACTTGAAAAATTGTCAAAATTGTGAAAGATGTCAAATTGGGAAAATGAAGGGATTTTGTTGTTTTGAGTCTAGAAGTCTTAATAAGAGTTAAATAAGGTCTAAATGACCATATTTCAGGTGTATAAAGGTATTTAGAGTCTTAAAAGTTCAATAATGGCAAAAATGCAAAATATTGCAAATGTTGTCAAAATTGTGTTGATTTGCAAAATTAGTCATTTAAAGGGTGATTAGGTGAAAGTTGGTTGTTTTGGAGGTGGTTATGGCTTGTAAATTTTATAAGAGGCATTCTAAGGCTCGAATCAAGGTTGACGGAGGTGTAAAAAACTCACACAACAAGAATACCACCTTTTTTGGTGCATTTTCTGTGTTTTTTTTCATTATTTTCCAGAATTCTTTACTGCTGTACAGACCTGTACAGTCTCATAATGCTCTAAAAACTTTCTTGAACATGTGTATATGTTTTTACTCTCATCTTCTTTTGATTTGGAGTTCTCATTCATTTTTTTGTGAGAGAAATTGAAAATTTGCTGCAAGTACCCTGTTTTCCTTGCATCAAGGGCTTTGAAGGCAAAAAAATGAGAATTTGACGAATCCACCCACTTTTTTCTCTTGTAACTCATTGGATTATTTCAAAATGTATTAGGTTATATGTTCCAATTAATTTTTCATCAAAATAAATCGTTTCCGTGGTGAATGTGTGATGCCCTAGGGCTGAAAATGCATTTTTTCCTTGAAAAGTGATGGCTTTGAAGTGCTTTTCAATGAATTATTCATGGAGTTGAGTTTGTAAGGATTTAAAATGTCAAGGAAGACCCTATGAAAGGTGTTTGAACCATTTATTTTTTTATCCAAGTCTGGGAATGAAGATTTTAACAAAACCCTTGTTTTTGCATTAGAAAAGGAGGTTTTTAGAGTTGGGAGTGTTTCTGGCTGTATAGGTGCAAAAAAATTGTGTATTTTGTGGTTTTGGGCCATTTTATTTGCTTCCCCAAGGTTTCAAGGTGATTTTATAAGTTTGAAGGGCACTTCCTTTGTTAATTTGACCTCTTTTCCTTGTTTTTCCCATGGTGAGTGTATTGGAAGTCTAAACTGGTCCAAAGGAGTTATATCTGATATTGAAGTATGTTGTGTAAGTCCTTAATGGGTGTCTAAATCCATTATTTATTTGGAAAATATTTTGGGAAAGTTGGGTGAAAAGTCCCTTGAAGCTGTTTGGTTGTGTTGGTGGAAAGAATGCATCTAACAAGTGGATTTGTGAAGTTATTTTGATTTGCTTTGAAATTTGGGTTGACCATCTATTATTTTTCATTTCAAGTTGATTTTCACCTTGGGTCTGCATCTGCTTTCAAGCCTTTCCTACATTGTACACGTAAAGACCACGTAGTTTGACAATTTGATTCAAAGCATAAACTATTTTTTGGTAAATAAAATTGATAATCTCGATTGATATTCCACTTCTACGTCTAGAGGATATGTGGCAGTAAATCTATTTGAACTAGCTATGAGGTTCAAGCAAATGCTAATATCATAGACTGTTTGAGTGAAGGAATAACCCAACGATGTTTTGTTTTTGATATTTTTCAAAATGTTCTTGACTTCTGTTGTTTTCTAGATGTTTTTGATCTTTTGTTGTTTTTGATGTTTTTGATTTTTTTTGTTTCCTGACCATGATAGGACATTCAAAGATCCAATCCATGACCAGCTTCGAGAAGTTTCCCCCAATTGTAAACAAACTACTTTCCTTAATCAGTGACAAGCCATGGTTGGCTACACTATTTTATTATGAAATGAATGGGTGGATATTGTGAATAGTATTGATAGATAATGATGGGAGTTTTATTTAAACATAGTGTCTATTTTCTAGGTTTTCACTATGGTACCTATTCTAGGAGTGCCATAAAATGGTTTTCACTCAGAGAATTCTTTATTTCTCTTTACTATTTTTCTTGTTTTTTTTTTATAAAATTTTTCCTTTGGTTTTTCTTTTGGATTTTTACCCTCTTTCCTTGGGTATAAGATACTGAAAACTTGGATTGGTATTTCACTTTTTCTTTCTAGAGGATATGTTGTGGAAAAGCTTACTTGAACTAGATGTGAGGTTCAAGCAACTGTTGATATCTTAGAATTTTTTAGTGAAGGAATAATCCATGTTGTTGGCATCTTTTAAGGTTACCTTGGTAGTGCATTGGTGGTAGACTTTGTTGTTGGGATGAACTATTTCAAAGGTTACCCTGATAGTGCATTGGTGGGATACCTTGTTGATGGGACAAATTGTTTCAAAGGTTTCCCTAATAGTGTGTTGGTGGACTTTTACCATCTTTCTTGGGGTATAAGATGTTGACAACTTGGATTGATATTTCATTGTGTCTTTCTAGAGGATATGTTGTAGAAAAGCCTACTTGAACTAGCTATGGGGTTCAAGAAACTATTGATATCTTAGAATTTTTTATTGGAGGAATAATCCACATTGTTAGTGTCTTTGAAGGTTACCTTGGTAGTGCATTGGTGGTACACCTTGTTGTTGGGATGAGTTGGGAAGGGTACCATGTGGTACACCTTGTTGTTGGAACAAATTATTTTGAAGGTTACCTTGATAGTGGATTTGGTGGCATACCTTGTTCATGGGATGAATTGGGAGGGGTACCATGTGGTTCACCTTGTTGATTGGACAATGCATAGATCACAATGTGAGCTAGAAGGAATAGATCAAGATTTATTTTGAAGCAAGATCTAAGTACTTTCTCCCTAGTGTCTATCAATGTAGGTGATGGATTATCTTGTGATAGGATAACATGTTTGGATAGAGTATTCCCCTTTGGACAATGCCTCATGGCTTAGATAATGTTGGATAGGATAGGATCAATGATAGTGACCCATGTCAAGATGTTTTCCATAAGCAAGTGTAAAGTGTATATAAAACATTTGTTAAGATCAAGGTAAGTTGGATTTGGATAAAAATGGATTGGATTTATTATGAATCAACTAAGATGCTTCCACCTGAAATGGTGAACGCAAATGCTTGATTCTACACATGATGCCTATTTGCTAGGTTTTATCATGGTACTTGTCCAAAGCACCACCATAGTGGTTTTCACTTGAGGACAATTTTTCTCTTGACTATTTTCTTCATTTTTATGTTTTTTATTGATTTTTGATTCCACACAAAACTCTTGTTTACCAAGTTTTCATCATGGTGACAATTTTCTATTCATGTTAAACCACCTAGTGGTGCTGATGTAGACGTTGCTGGTGTTGATATGGCTATTGTTGTTGTCATGACACGCCAAAAATATCCTACTTGGAGGAATTTTTTTGCTAAGATACAAGTGCTTGAAAGTATCCCCTGATAATCCTTATCTTGTTGATACTAGAGTGAACCTTACCTTGATGCGCACATCGTGATAAAGTTCCCTTAGAGTCCTTATGACAAAGATTTGATTCCAACACATGGTCAATGTGAGATTTGGATATCATGGATGGCGAAATGTGTTGAGGGATATGATTTTTAGATGGATTGGTTGAAATTTTGGAACCTTGAACTCTACAAAATTGGGATGATGAGCGATGATGGGAGGATATGGAGATTTGATTGGGACCAAAATATTGATATACCTTGTAGGTTGCTCTTGAAGCTTTATTTTGTATTTTTGGACCTTTTTAATTGATGAACTTCCCTTTTTGATTTTTCCCCATAGTTTCTTTGACTAATGGAGTTTGATAGGGATGATTTTTTCTTTTTCTTTTGTATCCATTTGAATATTTCTTGTCCATTTTTTTTGCTGATTCATTTGCTTCAATGACTTGTTCCTTTCTTTGATATATATTTTTCTCTTGTTTTTGGTCCCAATGAGAGGGTGGAAAAGTAAGTGGATGATGATTCATGATATGGCTAGTTGTATCATTGGTAGAAATTTCATCACAAGGACTCTTCATGCTCTCTATGTTGATTCTTACATTAGATAAAGTTTCCCTTGGTATAATACAGGTATCACCGATATGTTTAGATCCTTTGCTTGTTGAATAAAAAATAACTTGATGCTTAGGATTGCCAATAATTTTTTCTAGTGCTAAGATGCCTTGTTCATGTAGGCCTAATATTTTGTCTTGATAATGCATTTATTGAAATTTTTTATTTTCTAGAGGATATGTTTTACCTTTGAAACAAGATGCTAATCCTTCTTTATTCTATTGTGGATATTCAAATATGATAGCTTTTTCATTGGTAGAATCCTCCATATTTTGGACAACTTCTTGATTGATATTTTCAACTTGATTATGTGAAATATCATATTTTGATGGCCCTTTAAAATATATTGGTGCTTCTTTGACTGTTGTAGACGTAATGCTTTGTTGCTCAGGTTTTTCCATTATCTTTCTTGATTTTAAGGTACTTTACTCCATATTTTCATGCTTGATGTCTTCAACTGGCCTGGAGGATGTTTCTAATCTCCATACTTCTTCTTTATCATTTTCTGATAGGTCTATAGATTCTGCTATCTCTTGATAATGTGTACAAATGTGAATAGTAGGTGACTCTTGTTCCATGGTAATGATATCAAGAGTATGAGATGTTTTTTTGGATGAAGGTCATCTATATGTTCATTAGGAGTAAGCATCTCATGGGTAGATGTATGTATGCTTTGCATATGGATGTGTTCTTTTGGAAATCCTTGGATGTCTTGGAAGATATCTACCAAGTCATTGTAGCATTTTGATGATAAGTATTCTTGATCTTGAATCTATAGTATCAACTTTGATATGCTTTGGATTAGTTTCTTGACATGGATCAATTTCAAAGAAAGTATTTCCTATAAAATATCCTTGGGTTTCCTCAAATTGTGGGCATATGGGTTATAACTCTTGGCTTATATTTTCTACATTGCATAAAAGTGTTGTCTTGGGGTCTCTTGATCATCAATATGTACTTTCATGAGGTTGGATGATGTTAATATATTTTGGACTAAATCATTGCTAGCCTTGAGTGATTGAGTTTGACCATGCTTGGGAATAAATTCTTGATGCATGTCCTCCTACTCACTGGATGATGTAGAGACATTATCAATGTGATTAGTGATAGATAACTCTTGAGGTTGAGACATTTTCCATGTTGTCATTACTAGATGGACATTTAATAGTTATTTCTCCTTCACCAATGGGGTCTTGGATGAGATTTTTGAGTGTAGGACATATGTTCATTCGGTGAACCTTGATTTTGTGGAACTCACATTGTTCGTACTTGTTATAACCAAGGGAGTTTAAATTTTGGTTCACCATAAATTAGATTGTCATTGATCTTCATAAGTTCCTATTTTACTAGTTCATGCATGATTACCTCTAAAGTTTCTCCCAAAGGGGTGAATTTCCTTCCTGGTTGGTAATTTTTCCTATGTGGCTTTTCTCGATTATTTTACTCTTGATTTTATGGAACTCCTTGATACTATGTTTAAGGTATATTTCAATATTTCACTTAAGGTACACCTCGGTGTTGCAGAACTTCTTGATATTGCAAATATTGGAAGTGTTGTTGATGTGGATATTGGGGTGCTTTTGGAATAATGTCTACTTGTTTTGGATATGTAATCTTTTGACATTTTGCATGGAATTGGTGATACATCATATTTCAATTTCATTTAATTTCCTCAAGATCTTTCTCAATTTTATCTAAGGAAAATTGATGTTATGGATTTATTCCTTGATGGTAATTTTGAAATCCCTATTGTTGTTTCCCTATTTGATGGTGTGACCCTTCATAAGAGTAATTTGTGTAATAGATCAACATGCTTTAGGGATGTTTTGATACTCAATACCCTATCATAAGGTCACTTGGTTTATATCCTCATTAGTCTCTTCCATTGTTTGTGGGGTTTGATGGTGGGATGCTATCACTTATTTTCTTGGCTTCCATGTTTTTTCAATGTTGTTGAATGGGACCAGCCAGATGTAAGATTGTAATAAAGTGTAATGGTGTTTGAGATGGTTGCTATGAAGATCAACACCCTAGAGTTTGAATAATGTTCTGAATGTGGCTACCTTTTTATTGGAAATCAAAATGTTGATGAACGAGGGTTGATATTTCACTTCCCTATCTAGAGGATATGCTGTGGGAAAGCTACTTGAACTATCTGCGAGTTCCAAGTAACTATTGATATCATAGATGTCTGAGTGAAGGAATTATCCTAGTGTTTTGTTTGATTTTTATTTCAAATAAGTAGTATGGAAATAATGGATGAGAGACCCTATGGCCTATCTAATTTTTTATTTGCTTTGTTCAAATAATAACCCTATAAAAAACTTTAGTTTCCTTTCCCCTAAGTGTCAACAAAATGTTCAAGATTGTGAGTTGGAATGGTAGTTTGTAATTTCTATGTGTTTATTTACTTTTTATTCTTGAGTATGGAAAATGATAGAATATCACTGGACTGACTCAAAAGCATGGACTTTATGTGACCTCAATGTCTATAGCTCAAGTTGTGAAATCACAACACCCAAGCCATAGTTACGAAATTTTTACTTTGATCAATGCAACATGAAATAAAAGCCAGATTATTCAAAAATATTTTAAGGTTAAATCCTGTCAAGGAGTGAAAACATAGGGCTTCTTTCACAAGTATACACTAATTAAAAGGGTTTGTGATTTATCCATCTCATCTAGTTTTTGTTTTGATGTGTTGTTTTTCTTTAAATCAAACATAGAATTTGATGTCAGAATTGTTTTTAGAATGTAATTAACAAGTTTTAAAAAAATAGGCATTTACAACCCTAGTGGATAGGAACCATTCTCTTAGGTGGGCCCACCGCATGCTCCAAAGAGATGATTTTACATGTGAATTATGTTGTGGGCCTATAGTTGGACTTGGCAAGTAACTTCTCAGAAGTAAATTTTGATGCACCACTTTTAAAGAATGTTTTGGATAATAGGGTGGCTTCTAAAATAATTGGCTCTTAGTATAACTATGAACATGGAAATTTGACACTCACTCACTGGCCACTTAAGGCTCTTTAATTATTTCCATTCCACTTAAGGTGTGAGACCATTAGGTGCAATTTTTTGTCAACATGGCTTGAAGCTACTTTCTTATAATTTCAAAACCTTTGATATTACCTAACAGGAAACATGCTTCGGGACCTTGCAATGTGTTCTCCAACGTGGGATTTTTCTCAAAGCAAGCCCCCTCTCTAAGGTAAAATTTGAAAAACAAAACTTCAAACCTCACAAATGTTCTTTTCTCACCCAAGATCACCAAAAAAGGTGCAAGTGGAGAAGAAAAAATATGTTAGCTTTCCAATCAATGTATGCACAGAAAACACTTCATTAAAAATTGATTCTTTTTAAATAGCTCAAACGATATTATCCCCAAAAAAGTGTGAATAAAGCATAACAAAGTTCTTTTTATTTGCACCAATATGAAGTATTCAAGACATCAAGTAGTTAACATAGCAATGGCGTAATACAGAAAGAAGCATTTTTTTCATTTTTTTTAAACCCAAATCCAAGTGTTTTCTAAGAAATCAGTCTTGGTTCTAACTTGGTCAACAAAAGTAAATCTATCATGTGTCAACAAAATGGAAATTTTATTGCACTCTTTTTATGCACCAAAATTAAAGTTCCTAATTATGAAAACATGAAATTTGTTCATTTTTAGAGCTCGAAATTGAAGTGTTTTTGTTCTTTTTAGGCATTAAATGAGAATTCCTAACATAGAAAAGCTTAAAATTTCTTCATTTTAAGAGCACCAAAATGACAAATTCATTTGTGTTGTTCTTTTCAAAGCATCAAATAAGAATTCTTAATTTAAGAAAGCTTAAAATTGGTTCAATTTTTAATAGTACCAAAACCAAATGTGAGTTTGTATTTGTTCTCTTTAGAGCACCAAATGAGAGTTCCTAACTTAGAAAAGCTTAAAATTGGTTCATTTTTAATAACACCAAAATCAAATGTGAGTTTGTGTTGTTCTTTTTAGTGCACCAAAATCAAAATTTTCCTACAATAATTTTTTTAAAAAGGTAGTGGGCTATTCAAACCCTTCATCATTATTTTGTAGAAGCACTACAACAGTGGTATGGATGCAGTAAAATAAAACAACTATAAAGGTTTGGAGAAGTTAGAAGACTACAAAACTAGACCCTCTTTAATGTCTTGTTTTATTTCTTTGAAAGCTCTACATGGTTCCTGATTCCAATCTATCTTTTCCACTTTCTTCATCATTTTAGAGATTGACCTGGTTGTCTCTCCAAAATTTTCCATAAATATCGTAAAGAAGTTGATTTTTCCAAAGAAGGATTGAATTCCTTTCACATTCTTTGGCTAAGGAATCTTATCAATAGCAACCAATTTTTTTGGATATATTCTTACTCCCACTTTGGATGCTATATACCACAATAATTTTCCTTCTTTGACTCCAAAGGCACACTTGTTTGGATTGAGACTTATCTGATATTATAGGGCTCTAGAAAATATTTTTTCTAGGTGCATGAAGTGATCTTCCTCCTTTGAGTATGTAGTCAAATTTTCCTTATACACCACCATCAATATTTCTATGAAATCTTAGAAGGCTACATCCATAGCCCTATGAAAAATGGCACCAACATTATTTAAGCCAAATGGAATTATAACATAGACATAGGTTCCCCAAGGATTCATAAATGCAATATTATACTACTTTGACTCCATAACATTAAACCTAGTTATATCTAGAAAAAACATCCATCATGGACAATAATTCACAACATATCAACTTTTGTATTGGGTAATGGATAATTGTCTTTCAAAGATGACATTTAAATTTTTGAAATCAACTCATAGTCCAATATATCACTATTTATCTTCCTCACTGGCAACAAATTTGAGACCCAAGTTGAGTGTCTAATGGGCTTAATAATTCCCCCATCCCTCAAGTTCATTAGATCCCCTTGCATTTTTGTGGTAGGTTTGGATTGACAGGCCTTTTTCTATTCCCAAAATGCTTAGCATCTATTTTGAGAGGTATTGCATGCTAAAGTATCTCCTCTATATAGGCCTTAAATTCATCATATGACTTGGAAAATAAATGCATGTAATTCCTCAATAAAGAAATCAACATTTCTTTGATCTAGGGCTTCATCTTTTTTCCCACATAAAAATACTTCAAAGTATTTCTATCCCAATATTGACCTCTTCCAAGTCATATTGATGTCTATAATTCTCGTTAACAGTGGTTTTGTCCAAGCCATACTATTCCAAAAATGCTTAGCATATATTTTGAGAGGTATCACATGCTAAAGTATCTCCTCTATATAGGCCTTAAATTCATCATATGACTTGGAAAATAAATGCATGTAATTCCTCAATAAAGAAATCAACATTTCTTTGATCTAGGGCTTCATCTGTTTTCCCACATAAAAATACTTCAAAGTATTTCTATCCCAATATTGACCTCTTCCAAGTCATATTGATGTCTATAACTCTCGTTAACAATGGTTTTGTCCAAGCTATCAAAAAAACTTTCAAGAGAAACTAGACCCTTGGGAATTTTTTTTAGTTTTCAATTAAATATAACGTCATTTCCAAACAATGTCTCCTTTCTAGAAATGATTTAAAAAAATCCCCAAAATCAATTTATTGGCTCTCATAGTGATCGATACATTGAAAAAATCTCAGTATGTCATTATCATCATTTAAAAAATTGCTAGTTTTGAATTTTTTCAGGAACTTCTAGCCTTGTTTGTATGTCAACTTTTGAGATACGAAAAAAAATGATGTCATTAGGCCTCAATGCTATGTTTTCAAGAAGATTTTTCACAATATTCTTTCTTCTTTCCAACCATTCCATACTGAAAGCATTTTTTTTGTGGAATCCTAGACAATATTTCTATACTATTTCAATCTCTTGTTCTTTAATACAAATTTAGATCTGACCTAGGACACAACTAATTTAGAGTCACCAATGAATGAACTTATTGATTCCATTCTTCTCAACTAATATCAATCCTAGTAGCAAAGCTTTATACTCAACTACATTATTTGTACATACAAATAGTAGATAGAATGAAAACATGAAGTTCTTAGCATTAGGAGAGATAATAATTACTCCTACCACTGATCGTTCCCTTGAACAAGCACCATCAAAGTAAATTGTCCATAGCCCATTGTTGTCAGCTTGTTTTAAAACATCCTTCTCCAAAGGTGTAGCTACCTTGTCCTCTTCTTCATGTAGCTCTTCTACCATAAAATTATCCATGTCAATGTCAGCAAAGTGGATTCCCTTTTTAGGGAACATGTCTTCAATAATATGTGGGGATATTGGCTCCCTAACAAGATTTATGTCTTTACCATCAATTGGAAAGTTAGCAAAAGATATATCACATTAAAAAATTCCCCCAATTTAGCAACTCCATTTTTTGGATAAAAATATTTCATATGTAGGGGGTATGTCTACCTATGATGCTCATAAAAAACTCCTTATTAGGGAATGCAGAAAGTCTCAAGGCTACATCCTTAATAAATCCAATTATAGGTACCTCCCTAGAATCCATATCATAACATTTTCCATATTCTTTATTTATTTATGATCCCATTTCTTTCATGATATCAACTAGCATTATTTTGGGTGAAGCTCCAGAATCAATCAAATAGTTCTTCACCAAATTCTCATCAATAATTAGAGTTACAAAGAATGGATCCACCTGGCTAGGACAAGTCATAATGGTGGTACCCAACTAAATCTAAGGGATATCACTAAGTACCGCTTCTACATCATCATCTTTAAATAATTAATTTCTACTCACTTTAGGTGGAGTAGACACCCTTTCATCATCATAGGATGTAATTGCACCATTGATATGGGAAACTGCCTTTCGTTTATGCTCATCAATCCTCATGATTTCAAGTAAAGGGACTATAACTTTGATTTGTGAAAGAAAATGAAACATGTCCATAGAAATGTATTTAGGAAAGTAATAAGATACCATACCTTGTTCTCCAGTCTTATCATTCCGTTGCTCATATTTCTCTTTAGCTTTTTGCTCATAATTATTTTTTTTTGTTCAAATTTTTATTTTTGATTCTTTCCTTATATAGCTAGAGAAACAATATTATCATCATCCTTAGTTGCTTCATTTTCCTTGTCCTATATCTTAGCATACTTTCTCTATCTAACCTTAGCCTCATCCATTTTATTTTCTACTTTTGACCCCTTCTTTTCTACATTCTACTCTTTAATGAATACATTGCCAACCATACATTGATAACTATTCACAACTCTATTTATCAAATGATAAGAACTCTTGGATTGTGAAAATATTGTTGATGTTAGTCTCTCAACCTCTTCATCTAATGGTATTATTATAAATACACTTGGATCATATATTTCCAAAGTACAAATATTTTGATCCTTCTCAATATCTTCATAAAAAAAAACTTGTTGATGGCAAGCATTTGATTTCTATCTATGATCATATACATCGAACTCATGTGACTCTTCATTAGAAGAAAATGCACCATTAGAAAAATCTATTGTTTTCATAAACATATGTTTTTCCCAATCATTTTCATGGGATGAATCATAGTTACCAAGTGTATTTTGTTCTTCTTCCAAGGATATTGCTACTACACATTGGGAAGAAAAGTGCGGTAATTGAAAAGCTATGCACTATGGGGCTTCATTAGTAAAATTCGTAGAATTATTTTGTAATAGGTCAAGAGTAACCTTACATTGTAGATTTTTTTTGGTTATTGTGGATTTTATTACCATTATGCCAATTGGTATTGTAAGGATAATCTTGAAATCTAGGGAATCTTTCATTCTTCTAAAAACTAGGGTTCTCATTCCCTAATCCCTTTTCTTGTTTGGCTAGTCTATAGTTTAAATCCTACATGGTGCTCATTATTTTATCCAATTTATCATTAGCAGAAGATCCCTTCTCTATAGATCCCTTATCTTTTTTTCCTTTGGGATTCTTCAAGATCTTCACATCCTCTCTTTTATCCACTTTACCCGCAACTCTTCTATTGCTTTCAATGTGTAAAGAAACTTTATAAGAATATCTAAAGGTTTGAGGATTCTTATCCCTATGAAGATATCCCATTTTTGAGTCAAAGGCATTACTTGGTGACCAAACACACATGTTCATTTGGCCTTAAGTAAGCATGGATTCTATACATAGCCTTTTTGAACGTTGTGTTGAAATCATAGACCATTTTATTATGCCCCTTTGTGATGGTATTAAACTTATTTAGCATGAATCTAGGATTAGTTTTATCATACTATTTTTCCTTTAACACCCTCTTCAATTCCTCCCATGACCCAATAATTTCCATTGGTAGATCTCTATACCAGTCTTTGGAATCTTCACTAAGTGACTACATAAAAAGCTTCATCATCACATCCTCAGTATCAACCTAAAAATAATCCATGAAGTTATTGAATGACCTTAAGTGATCTTGTCGACTTATGGAATTATTCCAAAAAAATTTCACTAGCACATTTTATATGTCATTTGGGAAAGGATTTGGATAACTAAGTATCCCATTAAAGAACAATTTCCTATATCGGTCTAACTATATAAGCCTCCTAGAAAATTGGTCTCCTTCACTTGTGTGGGGCCCACCACCACCTTGCCCCATAGTATTCTAATTTCCAGACTATGTATTCTTCCCTCCCATATTTTGATCTCCTTGCTGATTGAAAGCACTTCAATTGGATGTTTTTGTTTGGGAATGATGAATATATTGGATAGAACTAGAAGGAATATGCATGCTAGTAGTTGGGGTGGGTTGTGGTGGAGAATGAGGTGGAATTTGAGAACTAGACGGTGAAGGATCTCAAATGGATAACTTTAGGAAAGCATTTTTCTCTACATATTTGTATTAGTAGGAAGGATCTGTATCGTATCTATCTCTCTTTACAATTTCTCTTTTTCTAACTCTAGTTTTAGGTTTGTAGGGTTGGGAACTATGTTTGTAGTAATAGTACTATATGGCACATATTTGTACTTATTCTTGACCCCTTAGATTGACCTATACATATTTTTCATGTATCCACAAATTGAGAAGGTTTACTAGTGGAGGAAGGAGTTGCAACTAAACTTGTGATAATGGAACTAGTCCATGTGCTTGTGGTGGTAGTCCCTATAGGGACATTCACAGTAATTTTTCATGATTAGGGGTAAGGACAGGCTAGTAAGTGGTGGTTGGAGTAGGATTTTCATTAACCATCAATTTCATTCTCTCTACCCTTCTCCTTAATTAGTCTCTTTCTTAGATAGTAGCCTTTAGTTTCTCCTTGTTCTCCTTTTTTTTTTTCCCTCTTAACTAATCAAGCCTTAGGGATTCATCTTGAAGTTCCTTCATATCTTGTATTAAATACTCATCATCTTCCAAAGTAAGCTCTAAATTTGTATGCTCAGTAGTGTAATTTGTAAGGTTTAACACCCCCCCTGTGAAGAAGGATCATGGTTTCTAATTTGAGTACTTTTGTATGGGTCAAATCCATGAGTATTGTAAGTGGAAGTAGATCCAATATTTTACCTCTAAGCTACTAGGGTAGGATCAAAATGCCTATCCTAGAACTTCCTTGGATCAACTATTTTTGAAATCAAAGGATTTTAACTAGCCTATCTACTACTAGTAGTATCATCCGTAAATGGATTTTCCTCATTATAAGGGGGAATACCATATTCATACATATTATTGTTAATATCTTCATTCAAATTTGTAGATCCTAAAGTGAGAGGATTGACAAAATTACTTGTTTCTACATTCTTTTGTGTCCATGATTGCTTAGTGTTTCACGATAATTCTCCTTCTAGCTTCTATTTAGGATGCTTCTTGAGATTACTTCTCATCTCTCTCATGGATTTAACTACCTCTCACAATTCTATCTCACTTTCCTTCTTTAAATTTTATAATGCACTAGCACAAGAGACTCAGAGTAGCCACCCACTTAACGGGGAATTCAAGAATACTTGATAGAAATTCTTTGAGAGATTTGTAAATATGGAGAGAAATGAACACAACCTTCAACACGACCTCACAAAAAAATAAAATCAAACCAAGAACTTTGATTCATGGAATGCAAATTAAATATGATGATATTTTTTATGAAATTGTTCTTAACACAACAAAGAATAATGAAATTTATGACTTTGACTATGTAAGATCTTGAACTAGAGATTTTAAACAAGCTTATCCCTAGCATATTTGCCCATCTATTAGTGTTTTTTTAATACCAAGTTGATCTCATAGATAACCTATGGATTTTTCCATTTCTAATGGTTAGATACCTAGAGGGATTGGCCAATGAACAGGCGAAAGTTTTGATAACTTTCCCTCTACACTTTGGGATCTTTAAAACCTAAGAGGGCGATTTCTACAATGTAATTAAGATAGTCTTGTGCCAATTTACCTCATTCATTATAAATAAAAAAATATATTCTCCTAGATGCTACTTGATAGATGAAATACATCAAAGATCTAGCTAATCCTATACATCATTTAACATTCTAAAGCATGAGAATATGTATTTACATGAATCTTCCATGAATTTAACTTCAAACTAAAATTAAATTTTTTATTTATTCTTTTGAATTGTGAAAGATCTTAGAACTTACAACTTATGATACAGATCTTAGATTAGTGCCTTAACCCTTTGGCATGGAGGAAAATTCAATACAATTCCTGATCCATAATAGCATTTAAATCCTAACATGGTAGATCTTTTATAATATTACATTGCAATATTGCATGCAATATCCTAAATCAACTCTTCTTATAAAATCCCTGCGCACAAATACATAAACCTATCCTTTCATCAAAGTATTTTAACCAATTCTTTGAATTAGAACATTGAAAAATGCATACATCCATTGGAACAATAATGGAGATCAAATAAAATATCCTTGATCATTTTCATTAATGATCCATGAAAAGTGTACAATAAGAGACAACTGGGTTAGAAATATATCAATTCTTATATTTAGATGCTAGTACTATTATACAACATATGTAAAATGTAGAATCAACAACCTAAGAAAAAGAATTGACTTCTATTCTTTGTGATTACACTACAAAATTATTTGGTAGATCAATCATCTCACTCAAATGACCATGAAATCCATGTTATAAAAAACAAGGAAGCATTAAGAATCCAACCATGTACACATGTCACATTTTCATTTGACATATAGTTGCAAAAGTAAAAGAGCTCAATCAATTACGAGGGAATATCTCAAAGAAATTACAATCAAGTCATCAAAGAAAATTTCCATATCCCTTAGAAAGTGCACATTGAGGGGGTAGTTTGTACTTTTGAAAATCAAATATTCCCCATGTTGAAGAAGACACTTTTACCTTCCAAAAGGCAGCTTCTTGAAGAAGATTATTATACAAAAAACCAATTATTCTTTTTTATTCATTTTCGTCTGCTCCCAACACCTTAGGACATAAAGAATAAAAAGAAGAGACAAAGTTTTCCATTGACATAAGAAAACTATATCAACACTTTTACAATCTAGAGGACACAACGTTTAAGACATTTCCCAACAAAGTCTTAATTTGTAAAAAAATTGAGCCATGTGTTGTACTCCTCCTCACTTGGCCATTGAGTATACATCCAGTTACACACTTGGAAAATAAGAAAGTTGTATTGAGAATTAATTATTGTCCTATCCTCTTTTACAAAAACATCCTAATCTACTTCTATTCTGAACATATCATCAATAGAATTTATTCAGATCTACATAATTAAGCTTCCTTGAGATGTGAACAAATATTTGGAAGAAAAGGAGCAGGCCTCCAAATACTTCCTTCAAGGTGGTGAAGTCCTTTTGCATTCCTTATTCATTCAAAATATTTGGCACACCCTTCTCTTCCATTTCTCTAAACATCTTTACCTTAGTTTTTAGTTGCATGCCCACATTGCAATAGAAAGTAGAAATATCACCCAAAAATTAAATTTCATATATCAACTATGGAATATTAGTAGGTGCTTCCAGATCACCCTCCATATATGTCATTATTTATTTCAAAGATCAAGCTGAATGAACAAGAAAAATGAGAGGGGGGTGAATTAGTTGTATCAAATTAAAACATCAAAATCCTCAATAGTAAACAAGTCCACAAGAATTCATTAAATCCTTATTTTTTATAGTGATTAATAATGAAATGTAGATAATAGAAATTGAAACAACAAAACCATACACAAGAGGACACCATATTTACATATAAAACAAAATTATGGAAAAACCATGTTGAGGATTAGCTCACAATATAAGTAATTGCAAAACTTGTACAAGGGCTCACTACCAATATAGAACACACTATCCAATAGGGCTCATAGCCAAATCTCACTATTAAAATATGAAAAGAAGATAGAAGAGAAATGTTACACTGAGAACACTGTTTCAATTCAAAATGGGATCCAACAAAATTACTTCAACACTTTTGCATCCTTGTTTGAAAGATTACAAACACCTTCAGCTCACTACCTTCAGAAGTCCAACACTTTGAATTTTGCACTCTTGTGAGCTCAAATTCCCATGCTATTCATCACTTATACTATCTCACATCTATCTTGATATCTTCCAACAAGATCACTCATATTTATATCATCCTCAACCTTAAAACCTTCTACAAGGTCAATAATGCATCCTTTACATTTACAATTTTAGGTTAGGTTGGCACCCAAACATTCCTATGATGGATAGAAATGAAGGTGACTCATATAAATCCTTAGTTAGGAGCTAAATTTTTACTGACACACCTCAACACACTTCCATAAATTTTGAAGCCTTCATATATAGTGATAATTCTTGTAAAAATGAAAGTATTGTGGAAATATTGAAGGTGTTTTCATTGATGTCAACCAGTCAACTGGTTATCTACTAGTTGATGTTGGTTGTATCTGTTGAGGATATTGAGAAAATTTTAATAAAGATATGTTGCATGTGTTTAGTGGTTGCTCTGAGTTTTGCTCCAAATTTTATCTTGTGATTGTGTGGTTCAAATATATTTTTTATGGTTGTTAGAATATACTATATTCAAATTTTTGGTTGCTAATTCGTTGTACAGTGCAAGTTATGTTCACTAGATGTGAACTATCATTTTTGGTGGTTCTAGTTGAGGTTTGGGAGAAATTTTGTTGGTCTAGATTTTTCTTTGATGAAGTATTTTGAAATGTGGTTCTAAATTTGAGTTTCCTTGATTGTATTTAAGTTAATTTTGGCATTTGGAAAGTTTGTGCTTAATGTTTCTATGTGTTTTGCACTGGTTTGGCTAACCTTGTGTGAAATACTACTTTCAAGGATGATGAAGCATGTTAGATCTTTTTAGATCCGTTGAAGTGTGTGATTGGGTTTCCCTCATTCTAATTCCACCATAGGATATTTTGGAATTGACCTAATTTGGATTTGGATTTGGATAGCCGACTTTGGATATTGTTTCAAAGTGATGAGTTAATGAAGAAAGATACGAGAGGAAAGAGTGAAGAAAAAGTGCAATAAAGAGAAAAGAGAAAGTATAGTTTTGGTGTGACATTGATTCTATTAAGTGTGTGTGTGTGTTGAGAGTGTGGAAAATCAATGTGAAGCTTAATGATGAGTTTCTGGATGTAGTGAGCAAAAAGTGAACTCTATCATTCATGCATGTGTGGGAATTATTGTGGTGAAAACCTTTGTTGCATTGGGATTGTAGTTTCTCTATAACAACACTTCTTTATCTTCCTTGTATCTCTGTAGAAGTGACCCCTCTGAGTTGTAGCCTTGTTGGAGAGTGAGTCCTTGTTCTGGATAGTGAGTCCTTGTTTTGGACATTGAGTCCATGTTCTAGACAGTGAGTCCTTGATTTGGATAATAAGTCCTTGTTTTGGACATTGAATCCTTGTTCTGGATAGTGAGTCCTTATTCTAGACACTGAGTCATTCTTCTAGATAGTGAGTCCTTATTTTAGGCAGTGAGATTTTTGTAACCAATTTTGATATTCTCTATATTGTGAGTTAATCGTCACCATGGTTTTTCCTTTATTGGGTTTCCCACGTAAATCTAGTGTTACTTTTTTTATGTGTCATATTTAAGTTTCTGTATTGGCATTTGATGATTAATCATGTATTCATTATTAAGGATTAGTTATAGTGATTGAATTAAAGGTTTAATTTTGTGACAATAGATTCACGCCCTCTCAATTGTCTTATTCAAAAATTGGTATTCGATATTGGTTCCTTGGTGAAGAGATTAACCATTGAGGAAGGTCTAGGATGGCTGGAAAGATGGTTGTTTATTATCCAAGATTTGATGGAACTGATTATGGTATTTGGAAAGTATTGAAGGAAGAATATTTGGAGTATTGTGGATATGATGTTGATAATGCTTACAAAAATCCTTACAATCCTCCTACTAATGGTCCAAGTACACCTAAAGAGATCAAAGCACATGAAGAAAACAATAAAGTGAAACTTATTTTGAAGAATAGTCGGGTACATTCCAAGTTGATTAAGGTTTAGAATTTTAAAATGACTAAGGAAGTCTAGGATGCTTTGGAAAGAGAGCACGATGGTGAATAAATAATTAAAGAGGAGAAACTAAAAAATTTGGAGACATAATTTTCTCTTCTACATATATCCAAAATGAGAATGTTAAAGCTTATGTACAAAGATTGGATGAGATAGTGGTTGGAATGCGAGGACTTGGTCCTACTATTGATGAAACAAGGATTGTAAAAAATATTCTCAAAACTCTTCATGATGCTTATAGTGAGAAGGTGAGTGCTATTGAATAGACTATAGGTTATAAGACTTGTACTAAGGATCCGCTGTTAGGATTTTTGACATCTTATGAGATGAGGAAGTCGAGTATGAGGAATGGAAGTATATTAGAGACTCCCTTTAAAGCTACAAAAGTTGAAGATCTGGATGAAGAAAATTTTGATGAAATAGAAGGTAAACTTTGTAAGAAGAATGAGGAAAGGCTCTAGTAAGTATGAAGGTAAGTTTCCCTTTAAATGCTTTAGTTGTGGAGAAATAGGTCATTATGTTGCAAAATGTCTTAAAAAAGATAAATGGAATAAACAAAGATATGAGAAGGAAAAGAAAGGGAAGAATATTAACAAAGCTTACTATTGGAATGAGAATGCTAGTATATATTATGAGGATTCATAATATGAAGATCCAGATGACAATGAATGCTTGTTCTTGGTGATTAAGGATGAACCTACTTATGGTAATTCTAAAATACGAGTAAAAGAAAGCCCTCTAAAGAAGGAAAACGAGAAAATGAAGATATGATTATCTCTTCCCTACATGCTAAACAAGAGAAAAATTATTGGGTAGTTGATAGTGGTTGTTCACATCACATGACTGGTGATAAAAATTTGTTAAGCTCCAAAAATTTGATGGAGGCTTAGTTATGTTTGGAGATGATATTGGTGCTAAAGACTATGGGATAGGTTTAGTAAGTTTTGATGGAAAGCATCATACTGATGATGTTTACTATGTTAAGGGTTTGAGGCATAATTTTTTTAGTGTTGGTTAGATGTATAGAAAAGGATATGATCTTGTGTTTAAAGATGAGAAATGTGAGATCCAGAACGGATTTAGAACATTGATTGCTACAATAAATAAATCTTAAGGGAATATTTATTAACTTAAGGGTCTTGATGGACGATGGTTTATGAATCAGATAAATGATAATTGGTTATGGCATAGGAGAATGTGTCCCATGAATTTTGATAATTTGACAAGGATCGGTTTTGTTCAGGCCATGAGAGATTTATCGAGAATTAAAAAGCCTATTAATACTATTTGCAGGAATAGTCAGTTTGGAAAGAAAGCAAGAAATCATTATAGATTGAAGAAATAGTCTATGTACTGGACTATTGGATTTAGTTCATATTGATCTCTATGGTCCTATAAGGGTGATAAGTCTACTCGGTGAAAGGTAATTTATGCTTTGAATTGATGATTATTCTAGATATTCATGGGTTACTTTTATTAGAGACAAATCAGATGCATTAGATATATTCAAAGCATTAGATAGGTTGAAAATGAAGTGAATTTGAATATAAAAGTCTTAAGATTTTATAGAGGTGGATATTTCACCTCCCATGATTTTAATATGTTTTTTGAAGTGCATGGAATAAAGAGATAGTTATTTCCTCACAGAAATCCTTAGTAGAATGGAGTTGTTGAAAGGAAAAACATAATATTTCAAGAAGCTACTAGGTCAATGATTACTGAGGTTGGTTTACTGGAAGTTTATTGGAAATAATCTATTCATAATGTTGTTTATGTCTATAATAGAGTTCAAGCAAGAGAAAATAGTACAAGACTCCCTATGAGCTATGGCATGGAAGAATTCCTACTATTAACTATTTCAAGGTATTTAGAAGCAAATTTTATATCAGAAGAGATGAAGAAACTTTGGGAAAGTTTGGTACCAGAAGTGATGAAGGAATAGATTTTCAAGAAAAATTTTCCCCTGTAGTGAGAATGGAAGTTATAAGGATGTTCTTGGATTTTTCTGCTCATAAATATATTAAGGTCTATCAAATGGATGTTACGTCAACATTTTTCAATGGTGAAGTAGAAGAAGAGGTCTATATAAAAAATTTGGGAGGATTTCAATTGACAGATCAACTAAATATGGTGTGCAGATTGAAAAAAGCTTTATATGGGTTAAAGCAAGCTCCTAGAGCTTGGTATGTGAGGTTAGATAAGTATTTGATTCATAAAGGATTTAAAAAAGGTATGATGGATATCAATTTGTACTTTAAGATTGAAAATGACAAAATATTGATTGTAGTAGAATATGTTGATGACATTATCTTTGGAGGAAATGAAAATATGTGTAAGAGGTTTGCAGAAGAAATGTAGAAAGAATTTAATTTTATTTTTTTGGGGGAGATGAATTTATTTCTTGGGCTACAAGTTAATCAAATAGAGAAATGAATTTTCATTAAAAAGTCTAAGTATATGAGAGTAATGTTGAAGAAGTTTGGGATGGATGGTTCCAAACTAGTAAGTACTCATATGGTTATTGGTTGCAAATTGGGTAAAGATGATAATTCACCTAAGGTTGATTAGAGGAAGTTTAGATCTATGATTGGTGGACTATTTTATTTGACTATGACTAGACAAGATATCATGCATCCTATCTATCTTGTGGCTAGATTTCAAGAAGATCCTAAGGAAACACATGCAGTTGTAGTTAAAAGAATATTCAGATATTTGAATGACACTCTAGATTATGGATTGTGGTATCCTCAAGATACTAACTTTACACACAATTCTTATATAGATGCAGATTGGCATGGATGTGTAGATGATAGGGAAAGTACAAGTGGTGGTGCATTCTTTCTTGGATGTAGATTGGTCGCATGGTCGAGTAAGATGCAATATTCAGTATCTTTGTCTACTACTGAAGCCAAGTATATTGTTGTTGCATCTTGTTCTACACAATTTCTATGGATGAAACATACATTGAAAGATATCATAGTGCTATATGATGATCCCATTTCTATTTTCTATTATAATACAAGTGAAATTATCATTTCAAAGAATCTTGTGATGCAGTCGAGGAGGAAGCATATATCTATTAGACATCACTTATTGATGGAGAAGGTCATGGAGAATGCAGTAAAGATTGAGTATGTTTCAACGAAGGATCAAATTGTTGATATTTTCATGAAGGCTCTTCCTAAAGATACTTTTGAGTATCTCTGAGAGAATTTGGGGGTTATTTCCCCTCCTTTCTTGAACTATATGCATATGGAAATGCATCAGTCTAGTGGATCTATGGATCTATCTTTCTTTTGGACTAATGTTTTTGTTGGCTACCTCTCAAGGGGAGTAGGTAGTATCAGGTGTTTTCATTATGTGTGTTCGGTTTGTCATGTCAAAAGGAGAGATTAGTGGAAAATATTTTTTTTCCTTTTCCATTGATGTCAAAGGGGGAGAGAAGAAGTATGTGAAAAAGAGGGAGAGAAGAAGCATGCTAAAAAGAGAAGAAGAATAATGAGAAGAAGCATATAAGAGACTATCTTATAAGGGGGAGAAAATAGAAAAATGTATTCAAAGCTAGTAAGTTTTTTTTGATGGGTTTTCATATCATCTGTTTCCATGAATGAAAAAGGGGGAGATCGATGAAAGAATGAAAGTATTGTGGAAATATTAAAGGCAGTGTCATTGATGTCAACCAGTCAACTAGTTATCTCCTAGTTAGTGTTGGTTGTATAGGTCGAGGATATTTAGAAAATTGTAATAAATATATGTTGCATGTGTTCAGTGCTTTCTTTCAGTTATGGTCAGGATTTTCTCCTATGGTCGTGCAGTTTAGATATGTTGTTCATGGTTGTTAAAAGGTACTATATTCATATTAATGGTTGTTGATTCATTGTAACGTGCAAGTTGTGTTTACTAGTTGTGAACTATGGTTTTCTGTAGTTTTGGTTGAGCTCTAGGAGAAATGTTATTGGTCCAAATTTATCTTTGATGAAGTATTTTTATATCTGGTTCTAAAGTTGAATTTCTCTGATTGTATTGAAGTTAATTTCAACATTTAGAAAGTTCATGCTTAATGGTTCTAGGTGTTTTGCACTAGTTTGGTTGACCTTGTATGAAATACTACTTTTGAGGAGGATTGAGCATGTTCGATCTTTTAGGGTCCCTTAAAGCATGTGATTGGATCACCCTCATTCTAATTCCACCCTAGGATGTTTTTTCACTAACCTAATTTGAATTTGGATTTGGAAAACTGAGTTTGCATATGTTTCAAAGGTGAAGATGGTATAAATGTAAGATGAGTTAATGAAGAAAGATAAGTGAGGAAAGAGTGTAGAAGAAGTGTGATAAAGAGAAAAGAGAAAGTATAGTTTTGGTGTGACATTGATTCTATTTAGTGAGTGAGTGTGTTGAGAGTGTGGCATATCAATGCGAAGCTTAATGTTGTGTTTCCGGATGTAGTGAGTAGAAGGTGAACTCTATCATTCATGCATGTGTGAAAATTATTATGTTGAAATCCTTTTTGCGTTGGGATTGTAGTCTCTATGTAACAACACTTATTTTTCTTCTTTGTATCTTTGTTGTAGTGATCCCTTTGGGTTGAAGGCCTATTGGATAATGAGTCCTTGTTCTGGACAGTGAGTCTTTGTTTTGGAGAGTGAGTCCTTGTTCTAGATAGTGAGTCCTTTTTCTGGAAAGTGAGTCCTTGTTCTAGATAGTGAGTCTTTATTTTAGGGAGTTAACCTTTTGTAATCAGTTTTGGTATTCTCTATACTGTGAGTTAATCCTCACCATGGTTTTTCCTTTACTGGGTTTTCCACATAATTATAGTGTTATTGTGTTTATGTGTTGGTTTAACTTTCTACATTGGCATTTTATGATTAATCATTTATGCAGTATTAAGGATTAGTTTTGGTGATTGAATTAAAGGTTTAATTCTATGAAAATTGATTTAACCCTACCCCCTTTGAGCTGTCCTATTCAACAATAACACCAGGTCGATCATTACCCTTGCTAAAAACCATAAAACTATTAAGTACACACTTCCCACTTGATCAGGATGACACGCAAACCACACATCTTTTACATGATCTACAAAAATACATGAACCACCTAAGATCTAGCAAATAATTTTTCCAAACTTGCATCATAGAGATACTTCATCCCAAAACATCTAATTAACCTTCTACACACATTGACACATGAAACACACACTATACTACACTAAATCATGAGAAAGTTTGAATTTTGAGAGACATAATAAACATAAGAAACTTCCCAAATCCGCATAACCTGAAATGAAACTATGAAGAAATGCAGAGTAAATGAATTTCTCCTAGAACACAACAAACAATACTAAAAAACCTAGTTCACAAACTGGTGAATATATTTCACTCTACACAATAATCTAGAAACCCAAAATCTAGATATAGAAACTATTGAAAACCCTTAACAACATATCAGATCCACATAGGCATATCATATACAAAGAAGAAATATTAAGCACATCCCAGAGCATGTTTTGAACATTAGCACAAAATTATTTTCTCTATTTATCAATGTTTCTCAAAAGTAGTTGGAAACTAAGCACTTGAGACACCATCTTGAAACAAATTACATTATTGCAACATAAATATAGCTCCATGTACTCACAACACTTCCTTAATATCTCAACTATACATGCACAAACATGAACAAATTGTTTCGCTCTTTTTCTCAAATTTTTGAACATCCTTGACATCTCCATCATGCAACAACCTTCCTCAACACAGTTGAAATCAATGAAAACACAATATTGTGAGCATCTATGAAAATATTGGAATACTTGCAACAATATTCCCCTTTTTCATTGATGGCAACACGTGATGTGAAAAACCATGAAAGATGAAAAAACTCTTAACATATTTGTTTTTCTCTTTACACACTCTTCCATGATTTTCTTTCACTTTCTCTCCCCCTATTTAGATAGAATTTTTACATGATTCTTTATCCCCCTTTCACATAACTAGTGAAGGATAAAGTATTTTGCATTTTTGTCCCCCTTTTACACTGTACCAAGATACTTACTCTGAATACTCCTGCTTGGGAGTACACTCAACCAAATCAACAACTCTGGACAATGACACTACCTACTCCCCAATGTTGAGATGTAGCCACCAACACTTTTCTAGAAAATAAATGAATCCATAGATCCACTGGATTGATGTATCTCCATATGCATCTAGTTCAAAGAAGGGGCAATAACCCCTAACTTCTCCCAAAGATACTCAAAACTATCTTTAGGAAGAGCCTTAGTGAATATGTCAACAATCTTATCCTTTGTAGGCACATATCCAAGCTTTACCTCATTCTCCATAACCTTCTCTCTTAGAAAGTGACCTAATTTTTATACACTTTGTCCTTGAATGCATCACTAGATTCTTTGAAATGTTAATTGCACTTGTATTATCACAGAAGATAGAAATAGGCTCATCATACATTACTCTGATATCCTTCAATGTTTGTCTCATCCATAATACTTGTGTGTAGCAAGATCTTGTTGCAATATGCTTAGCATCTATAATGGATAAAGAAACTAAATCTTGTTTCTTACTTAACTATAACACCAATCTACATCCAAGAAATAATGCATAACTAATTATACTTTTCCTGTCATCAACACAACCAACCCAATCTGCATCTATGTATGAACTTAATGTGAAATTAGTATCCTTAGAATAGCATAAACCATAATCTAGGATTTCTTTTAAATATCTAAATATACTTTTTAGTGGTACAACAAGCGTCTCTTTAGGATCTTGAAATATAACCACAAGACAAACTACATGCGGATATCTAGTCTAGTAGCAGTTAGATATAGAAATCCACCAATCATAGATCTATACTTTCTATGATCAGCCTTATGGGATTCATCATCCTTACTCAATTTTCAACTAGTCACCATAGGAGTACATACCAGCTTGGAGTCTTACAATCCTAAATTTTTCAACATCTCTTTGAAATACTTTGACTGTGAAATGAAAATGTCTTTATCTGTTTGATTAATTTGTAGCCCAAGGAAGAAATTCATCTCCCAAAAAATTGACATCTCAAATTCTTTTTTCATCTCTTCTATAAATTTCATACACATTGCTTCATTTCCTCCAAAGATAATTTCATCCACATACACAACCATTATCAAGATTAATTATCTTCCTCAATTTTGAAGTAAATATTACTATTTGTGGTGCCTTTATTGTATCCTTGTTTTATCAAATATCTTCCAAATTTATCATACCAAGCTATAGGAGCTTGCTTTAATCCATTTAATTCATTTTTTCAAATTACAAATTGAACCGTTGAATTTTGGTTCCTTGGGCTTCTCTAACTCTTTTAGGGTTTTTCACCTAAAAGGAGAGAAGTAGCCCAAAAATGTTAATCGTTCATTTAGTTTAATGTTATGTGTTATGTTTTATAGCCTAAATGAAGTTAAATAAATTCAATTGACCGATTTAAATGAATGAAAATGAATGCAAAACTAAGATTTTCACTATGTTTGAAAACACACTGTGATATGCAAAAAACTAAGTAAATGAAGAAATTATGCAGAACAAAAAGGAAAGCGATGAATAAGAATTCACCTGGATAAAATGTGATGATTTTGGAGTGTTATAGATTCTTATGGAAATTACTAATTTTTCATGGTGGGACTCATTTGCCTAGGATGGCGATTTAGTCCTCTTGGTGAAAAACTATTTGAAGCACGTTTCTCTCTACCAAGATCAGGAATCTAAACAAATTAAGATTTTCAGTCCTAAGGTGGGAATCATTCACTCTAGGTGGTGAATCAATCCTCTCATAATTTTTTGAAAAGTCTGGAGACAACTCTCTAACACTATATCTGGAAAGGTCTGCTTGTCGAGTTGTTGAAATCAATTTTGCAAAAAATGGACATAAAACCTCCTCCAAGCTTGAAATAGACTTAAGTTGACTTGAAGCACCTAGTTGACTTATAAACCAATCTTCAATATCAAAAATATTGTCAAATTTGCATACCTAGGTCTGCAAACAAACATGCAATGGGGAAAAATGGTTGAAGGTTAGTGAATAGGGGTTTGCCTTAGTCAAACACCATTTTGGTAATCAAACCTTCAATAAAATAATGAAATCCAAAGGAATGATAAACTAAGAACATGAAATTGCTATTAACTTACCAAACCCTTGATGATGGAATTCTTAAGTAATGTCAATGGCTCCTTCAAAGTGCTTGAATAGTGCTTGAATACTTCAGTGAATAGGTGGATAAGTGATCTTGATGAATTGGGGTTAGAATGAGATAAAAATCACTTACTTATACACACTTGTTCCTTAGTTACCCATTCACACCTCATCATAGGCCGACATCAAGTGTTTTTGAATAAAATCCCGAGAGGAAATTTAAAATATTTTGAATTTGGGGCCAAGGGGGACTCATTCGCCATCCATGGCGAATGGGTCCCACCTAGGACCTAAAAAAAAGTGTTAAGAAATATGTTGTATTTAATGTTCTTTGTCAGGATAATACTAAAAAATATAGTTAATTAAGCATGTTAGGGCATAAAGGGGTCAAATAAAGCATGAAAAGGGATAAACAGTGAAGATGTTCCTAGAAAAGCATGAAAGCTTGTTACAAGAATTTACAACACTTCAAAATAGGACTTGTTGATGAGTAAAAAGGTGATTTTTAGGTGAATTGTAATTAATAAAGTCTAAAATAATGTAGAAATGTTTTACGACACTTCACAACACCTTCACAAGATGTTGTTATTTGAGTTTTAGTACCTAAATAAGCATGTTCAAGCCATGTTACAACATAAAATCAGAGAAACATATTTCCAACACCATGAAACAAGATCTAAATGGCCATGAAAATTGATGAGCCCAAAATGTGCTCATAGTCTAGATACTATGATGAACTTTTAATGCCTTTACTTTTATTATTCGTGGTTGTTTAAAACTCTTTTGGAACCTTTTATGGGGATATCCTCCATAGCAAAACACTTTCATGTTCCTGCAGCTTATTGAGTTGACCTGACTGCATTTATTACCCTCTTGACTCCCTAAATGACTAGTATATCACATATAGTTTTTGAATGATGAAATAGATTTAAATATGTGATCAATGAATAGATATTGTGTATATGCCATACACCTTTTTTTTTGCATCTGTTACCTTTTGTATCGCAGGTTGTTGAAGAATGATCGAGTCAAGCGCAACCGATCTCGGCCTTGCAGTAAAGTCCATTTCCTGCACGACTTCAAGGAAGCTCCGGCGAAGACTCTTTGAGTGAAACCGTTCGGAAAGATTTTTAATGACAGTCAGTCTGGAAAAAGTGGAGCACTAGATTCTCTCCGGATCTGGTTGAATGCATAAATTCATTTATGAAGTTTGTTCCTTGATTCTGGGATACACTTTACTTCCATGTCTTTCTTTGATAGGGTTAGTTAGTTAGTTGCTCTCCTGATTTTAACTAAAGTTCTCCTCTTGCACGAGTGAGAGGAGAGATGATAGTTAGAGTAAGATAGAAGCATAGTGATAGCATATATCATGTAAGAGTCAGTATGATGATGAAAAGCAGAATCTGTTTGACAAGAGACATAATTTGTTGTTAGTTTCTATATCAACAAAGCAATGTATACCATTCTATTTTCATGAATAAATTTTGATGAAGTTCTGAGTTCAGCACCTACATAATCAGTAGATGCTTGCTAAGGGGGCCCACTTAGTAAGTATCTGTAGCTAGTTAGTTAGCTGTTCTTTTCTGTTGATCTTCAGTTAGCTTTCATCTTTGAAGTTTTCATACAAACTCAGTCTTGTATTGCTCCTGCAGCATGTGGAATCCATCCCTGTGCCTATTCCTGCAGCATAAGGCCAGTTCTTAGTTTGTGTTTTAGTCATAGCTGTTATGGTTTCTATTTTAATCAACTCATAGTTGAGTTAAAAGAACTTTTCATTACCTTTCCTATAGTGTGGATAGAATTCCCTTCTAAGTATTTATTTCTGCTATGTTTTGACTGAAACTAGTTCTTAGTGCATATATTTTGCCGCGCCATTTAAAGTATACATCCCCTGGTTTGACAAGTAAATGAACGTCCATAGATAGATATTAGTCACCTGTTGGAATGTCTAATTCCTAGGAAAGGTTTTACTATGATTATCATATCCTTTTATGGGTGCGACCATTTTTGGCGCCGTTGCCGGGGATGGCGTTAAGCTAAGGATTTCTCAGAAGTCATTTTTAGTATTAGTTTAGTTTGTTAGTCAAAAAATTTCAAAATATTTCAAACCACCATTCATCGTATTGCATGCATAGAAGAAGAAGAGATGCATTGGGAAGGTTCCTTCCTGAAAACATATTTGTTGAACTACCATTTGACCCAGCTAACAACGAACCTGAGGAAAATCCATTCGCTCTGTTATTCCAGCAAGCAAACATGGAAAATAATCCACCTAATAATCCACTTCCTGCTTTTGAGTTTCCCATTGTTTCCCAATAAGATACTGACAATCTTAAGAATATACCTTCTTCACTACTTCCAAAATTCTATGGCCTAGTCACAGAGGACCCTGAAACTTTTCTGTTTGAGTTTGATGTCCTTTGTCGTAGTTATGACTACAATACAGATGCCCATAAGTTGAAGTTATTTCCTTCCACCTTGAAGGAGGGAGCTCTCAGATGGTTCATGAGTCTGGGAAGAGGTGTTGTTGATAGTTGGGCAGCCATGTAGAAGAAATTCCTTGAGAAGTATAAGGAATATTGTAAGAGTGCCAGTAAAGGAGATGACATATTCTGAATTCAGCAGAAGGAGGATGAAAGTCTAGAAGATTATATTTCAAAGTTCTTGTTTTCACTAAAGAGTAACTCAAACCATACTCTCAATGAGGACTCTCAGAAACTACTCTTTCTAAGGGGAATCAGTGATGCCTGTATAGATGCCTTGGACCTGATGGGAGGAGGTGATATAGCCCAACTGTCTTGGGATGATATAAAGAAAATATGTCTTAACTACTCTCAAGCAATAGTTAAGAAAGGTCGAGGTCATCATGCTACAGTGGGGAAGTCTTCTTCTGGTGAAGTTTCTAAGATGGAGATAACAAAATTGATGTCTGACTTCAAGCAGGACATCATTAATAATATGGCTTCACAACTAGACACTATGCAAGCTCGGAAGAAACATGACGAAGCTGAGGCATTTTTGGCCGAGTTCTGTCCATATTATAGACAGAAGAAGTGTGACTGCAGATGCAAGATGGTGGCTAATTTGGAAGCTAGGAAACTACTTACTAACTTCAAGCCAGTAGAAGGTGATAATGATCAAGTGTTCTTTGTTGCACAAAGGAGACCATGGGCCCAAAGACAAGGTATGCCTCAAGATCCTTTAACTTTTGGTAATCCTTATTCTGGCTATAATAACCAATGGCAACATACATATGGACCACCAGCACCCTGGAATCCACCTCAACCAAGTTGGCCTAATTATCAGACCCCGCAATGGCAATCTCCTCAAGGAAGTTGGCAGCAGCCACAAGGAGAATGGACACCACCTTCAGGTAATTGGCAGCAAAATCCTCAATGGAGAGGTCCTCAGCAATGGCAAAACTAGTCCTTTGGATTCCTACAGCTTCCACAGACACAACAACAGGCCCTTATGCCACCTCCTGCAGCAACTGCCACAAATATTGGACCTCCAAAACAAACACCTATGCCTGCCCAGCCACTGCCAAATCCCAATAATAGGCAACAGCAGCAGCCACAGCAGCCTACGTATCTTTTTGAAGCCAACCAATATCAAGCTTATGCCTTAGACGTTAATGACATCCATTTGAGGTCTGGAACCACTTTAACTGCACCAAAATTGCCTCTAATTACTGAAATACCAGATTCTTCCCTTGAAGAATCTACTGCACCTGTTGATCTTCCTGAGCATATGCCTATACCTGATACAGTTTCTAAGGAGTCTGTTTTGCAAAGTCAAGACAAACCACCTTTTCTTCAGAGGTTGCAAAGTACTGCATTTACATCTATGGAAGAACCCACTTTTGACATTCTGGATCAACTCAAAAATGTACAAATTCAAATCCCCTTATTTTAGGCTATTAAAGATGTACTCATTTTTGGAAAAGCTATTAAAGAGGCCTGTTTGAAGAACCCTGGATGAAAGAAAAAGGATCCCCAAAAAATTCATGTCTTAGGGAAATTGGCTGATATAATGTTGGGAAATGTAGTCATTCCAAAGTATATTGACCCTGGAAGTCCTGTAGTGCAAATACATATAAATGGCCAAATTGTAAAAAATGTTTTGATTGACTTAGGTGTTGCCATTAATGTCATGACAAAGCATACTATGGACTCTTTGAACATTTCAAACATTAGGTCTACACCCACAGTTCTGCAGCTTGCAGATAGTTTCACAGTTAAACCTGATGGGATGGTGGAAGATGTAATTGTCACTCTTGAATCTTGGGAGTATCCAGCTGATTTCACAATATTATTAGTTAAGAAAACTTTAGGAGGGTATCCAGTTATCCTTGGTAGACCATGGTTAGCAACTGCTAATTCTTTTATAGGATGCCGCTCTGGAGATATGACCATTTCTGATGGACAGTCCACAAAAAAATTGGCTCTGTATCCGCCTACTAGACCTCAACCAGATTTGTCCCAACCTGTTTGGCCAGATGAGGGGGAAGAAACTGAAGAAGCCAATTCTTTGACTCAATTAATGAAGCTTCAAAATGATCCATTCTCACAACTTTAGAGTGAGGATGCTTTGCTTTTTCAAATTCTACAGTACAACTCTGATATGGGTAGTTCATCTAATCCAAATGGCAGCCATCTACAATGTTTCCTGCAGCAACCAAATTCTAAGAGTTCACTGCCTAAACTTCCAGCAATTTTTCATCACTTGCTTCCACAAGAAGTACAAACATCACCTGTAGATTCTATGAGTAATCTTACTAAGCAGATAGAATTATCTCCAGGTCACTGTTTGAATATCAATAGCAAGCAGTCACAATCTCAACAAGCTATCTTATTAAAAATGCTACAAGATCAGGATAAAGCTTTTGCATGGGAATATGGAGACATGCAAGGAATAGACCCTCGAGTTTGTACTCACAGGATATATATCAAAGAAGATTATTTACCAGTTGGACAACCTCAAAGGAGAGTAAATCCAGCACTTAGAGAAATAGTTAAAAGTGAGCTTCAAAAATTGCTTGATGCTGGTTTTATTTATCCAATCTTTTACAGTCAATGGGTTTCTCCATTAGTTATTTTTCCCAAGAAAGGTGGAAAATGGAGAGTGTGTGTAGATTACAGAGAGTTGAACAATGCCACTAAAGAAGATCACTTTCCACTACCTTTTGTAGACCAAGTACTAGACTCACTGTCTGGCAAAAGATATTTTTCCTTTTTAGATGGTTACAGTGGGTACAATCAGATAAAAATTTCCCCTGAGGATCAAGATAAGACTAGTTTTACCTGTCCATGGGGAACATTTGCTTATTCGGTCTTGCCTTTTGGTCTATGCAATGCGCCAGCAACATTTTAGAGAGCAATAATTAGTATCTTTGCTGATATATCTCATGACTGTATGGAAATTTATATGGACGATTTCACCACCTAGGTCATCATATTTCTAATGATGGAAGAAGGTATTGTTCTAGGTCATCATATTTCAAAAAATGGAATTCAGGTCGACCCTGCTAAAATTGAAGTTATTCTGCATTTATAAACTCCTGCAAAACAAAAAGATGTCAGAAGTTTCCTTGGCCATTCAGGGTATTATAGAAGGTTTATAAAAGATTTCAGTAAAATTGCCAGTCCACTTTATACCTTATTAACTAAGGATTCTCAATTTGAGTGGACAGAGGCCTGTGAAAAATCCTTCCTGCAACTAAAGGACCTGCTTACTCAAGCCCCTGTTCTTCAAGGTCCAAAATAGAATTTTTCTTTTCACATACATGTTGATGCCTCTGATTTTTGTATAGGAGCAGTTTTAAGTCAAAAATAAAATTTAGTTGAGCATGCCATCTACTTTATCAGCAAGAACCTTCAAGGTCCTGCGCTCAACTATACTGTTTCAGAAAAAGAATTGCTTGCAGTAGTGTATGCTTTGAATAAATTTAGGCATTATGTCACAAGTTATCAAATATTCATCTATACTGACCATACAACAATCAAGTATCTGATGAACAAACCTGCCATTTCTGATAGATTGGCAAGATGGCTCCTGTTGTTACAAGAATTTGACATTACAATAATTGACAAACCAGGAAGAGCTAATGTTGTAGCTGACCTTTTATCAAAACTTCAATCAGCTACACCTAATGAACACGAGGTCATTGATGATAGGTTCCCAGATGAACACTTGTTTTCCATTACTGCACATACACCATGGTATGCAGATATTGCCAATTATCTAGCAGCAAACAAAATACCAGTTCATTTTTCTCCAAAAGAAAAGAAATTGTTAATAGATAAAAGTTTCAACTTTTCATGGATTACAAATTGTCTGTTTTATACTGGACTTGATCAAGTGATGCGAATATGTGTAAGAGAAGATGAGACTTATGATATCTTGCATGCTTGCCATGATGAACCATGTGGGGGCCATTTTGTAGCAAAAAGAACATCAATGAAGATTCTTACAATAGGGTACTACTGGCCAACATTACACAAAGATGTTGTGGCCTATACAAGGAAATGTAACAGATGCCAACGTATGGGAAGACCAACCAAGTCAGATGAAATGCCACTATATCCACAGGTAATAGTCACCCCTTTTGATAAGTGGGGAATGGATTTTGTGGGACCAATTGATCCACCATCAAATGGCAAGTCATACATTTTAGTTTGCACGGACTATGTAACAAAATAGGTTGAGGTAAAAGCTATGACTCATGCTCGAGATAACAAGGTTGCTAAATTTTTGTATGAACTAATTTTCACTAGATTTGAAGTTCCAAGAGAGCTTGTAACTGATTAGGGAGCTGAATTCACATCGAATTTGATCACTACACTAATGAATGACTATAAGATCAAACATAGGAAGTCCAACCCCTATCACCCTCAAGCCAATGGTCAGGCGGAGGTAACAAACAGGGAAATTGAGGTGATCCTAACAAAGACTATGCAGCTCCATAGAAAATATTGGAGCAATCAACTTCTTGAAGCAGTTTGGGTCTACAGAACTACGTGGAAGACAACAACTGGGTTTACACCTTTTGAACTACTTTATGCGAAAACAATAATGTTGCCCATTGAATTTGAACACAAAACTTTGAGGACAACTCTTGAACTCAATATGGAAATATCTGAAGCACAGAAGGACCGTCTACTACAGCTAAATGCCTTGGACGAAATGAGAAAAGCAGCCCTGCAGCGCACGGAAGCAATCCAACAGTAAAGGAAAAAATGGCATGATCAACACATCAAAACCAGGAAATTTTCTGCTGGTGATTGGGCTCTGTTATATGATTCCAGATATCAAGAGAACCAAGGTAAGCTCACAACACGCTGGCTTGACCCCTATGAAGTTGAGAATGTGTTTGACAACGGAGCTATACAGCTGGCAACAATTGATCCAATCCGTTTCAAAATGCTAGTTAATGGCCATCGACTTCGGTTGTACCATAAACCAGTTTCAAAAGAAGAATTCATGCATCAGTTCGTTCAGATTCCTCCCACTACTCTTCCTCCAGCCGAAGGCTTTAGCCTTTCTCCTGCAGCTTCACCGTAATTTTAAAAAAGCATGCTCATAATAAAGGTTTTCTTTTTAAAAGGAAACACCTTTTTCTCCATTCTCATTTATCACCCCCACCTCACTTCTCTATCTTCCATCCATCCATCTCATCCATTCATCTCGTCCGCCCACGTCACCCATCCACTTCATCCACCTGCATCACCCTTAATTAAGATATCATTCCTAACTGTCAACTCATGCAGACGCCGTCATCTTTCTTCACACATACGTGCAAATATCAAAGGTACGCCATATCTTTTGTTATCGCATATTTGATTTATTTTATTCTATTCATTTACTGCTGTGCATGTACCGATAATTATTACCTGATCTCCTTCTTTTTTTTAGTACATGTGAGGACACATGTCATACTCTTAGTAGGGGGGGGTAATCCACCTTTTAAAACCTGTCTTTTCGCCGCTACCATAACTGTGCAAATAACCTTTCTTTATTATTTTTCTAGTACTTTCTAAATATGATCGCATGTCCTTTATTGCATGTTTTTCTTGTAAATTACGATTAAGACTGCTTGTTTAAAAAGTTCATTTTTTGAAAAGAAAGAAATGTGACAGTACAAAAGAAAAAAAAAACAAAGCAGAAAGGGAAACAGAGAATTTGAATTCTCAGTAAGGAATTGAGTTCAGAGGAAAACTGTGAACATGGGTGGTTAGCTGGTGTGACATGAGCCTGTAGCTCTTGAATTATTATTGCAAAATCCTCAAACAGTCCACACATTCAACATCTGTGGATGGTTAAACTATTTTTTGAGCTTAAATGCTTTTGATGAGGAGGCTGCTGGAGAATTTTTGAGAACCCTTTCTAAAGGGGAAGCCACTGTATGTGGTCTAACGATTGTTGCAACTAAGGACATAATTGCTGAAGTAACTGGGCTTCCAGCCGTTGGAGAAAAATTTATTCAGATGCTGCCACTGCAAGGGCTGAGTTTTCAATGCCCACTTATGGACCTTTGGAAGTCTCCAAGCAGGGATGCACGCGGGTAACGTTGCCTCCTCCTTATTCAGAATACACCACTTACATAATCAGGTATTTAACCTGTGAAGGTCGTTTCTCATACCTGCATTCTTATCATTTCAAATTATTAAGTCATATGAGGCATGGGTTAGTTGTAAATGTTCTGAATTTCTTTTTCAAATTTCTAGAACAAAGTGCCCATGGAACCCAACAAGGGAAAGATAATTTTGTTGCTCACCATGGCCTTATCAAATTACTGATTGAATGTTCTTTGAGAGATGTCTCACCTCTTTCCTGGCAACAATTCGTTGCCCAAAAGAGCTTGCAAATTCCACAACCCCCTAGGGTACTTACCCGACGGCCTCAGAAAAAGAAGAAAGAAATTGCGTCTACCAGTAGAACAGGGCAAGGGTCATCTACTCCTATAGCACTTGGTCCTGTAGTTCCCCCACTGGAATCTTCTGCTGGGAGACAAACTAGGTCTCCCACTAGGAGAGAGAAGGGAAAAACAAAGGTAGGTGAGTCATCTGGGGCAGAACAAACCCCAGAGTCTGACCCTCATTCTCGAAAAAGGCAATGCTCTTCTCCTGCAGCACCTTCCCCTGTAGCCATCTCTCCTACAACAACACCTATTGCTAACACCAATTCATCATCATCCTCTGGCAGGGCAGAGCCCTCTAAGTAGACCAGAAAAAGGAAGGCTACCAGAACATCTCCTGCAGCTGCACCAGTGCCAAGAAGAGTTTCCACAAGGAAACAATGTAAAACCTCCCCTGCTTCACCTCAACCAGAGGTTATTGTAATCTCAGAAGGGTCTGTAGAGTCTGAATTTGATGTTTCTCAGAATGTGTCTGAAAATGCTACACGAAGTTCATTCGTTCCTGAAGAGGAACAAGTTGAGACAAAAGAAATAGGGCATAATGAGCAAGGGTTACCAAATCTTGATGACTTGGCTACTGCTGCTATGCAGTTTTCGGAGGAAGCACAGTCTTCTCCACTGCAACAACAAGAATTCATCTTGCAGCAAAAGCAGGAACTGACTAAATAATTAAATGTGCCTAGTGAAGCTACATTTCACCGTGCAACTTGTAAAGCCATTGTTGTTTATAAGAAGACGTTTTTGATTGAGTTTCTGGAATATGTCAAAGCTAACTGGGAAACAGTTACATTGGAAACCCTAACTTTCTGGCACATAGCCCAAACTGATATGCAACAAAGTCTATGGGAGGTAGAAAGGAAGAAACTGAAAAAGGAAATTGAAAGTCAGAAGCAGGAAATTGTTGAGTTGAAAACAAAAATGGATGAAATGTTAAAAGTAACTGGTCAGATTATGGAATGCAAACCACCACCCAGAATTTATGCTCTGTGGCTTAAGGAACAGTTTTTATGGTTCCAACTAATGAGAATTTCTAGAAATCAAGATCCTATACTTCACACTGCTAAAGAATTTTACGAGGCATATCAGGCAGCCCCTAATTGGTTAATAAATTCTCTGTGTGAATTTTATTTATATGGCTTCTTAATTCCATCAGAAACAAAATGGAACCCTCTTCTATATATTGGTGATATCCATTTGAAATCATTTATGTCATGGGCAGCAAATGAAGCAAATTATGGCAGGCATTGGAAAATATATGAGGAAGCTGAGAGAAATGAGCATGTTCCATTATGCTCTCAAAGTTCAAACCCCCATGCAATGTTGAAAGACTGGTTTGCTCTGACATATGGCATTAATAATATTCCAGCCAGAGAGAAGATATTTGATATCAGGAAACAGGTATATGATGAATTTCAGGAACAGTCATATTCATTTTGGAGACTGGCATACACCAGAAGTGAGAAAAGGTGGGAAAGATTAACCGTTGGACTAAGAAGATCCGAACCTCATAGTCCCCTAAATTTCACAGCAGCTCTTAAACGATCAAACAGATATATATAGTTGGGACTTCAAAAGAGATTTGAACTATGGTTGGCATTGACATTCAGACCTCCTGTGCTAATGAGGCCCCTTTATCCTCACCAAGCGACAAATCTTAATGATGATTTAGAGGACCGTAGGTATGAAAGGTGTCGGGATTTCAGAGGATTTTATTACAGGTTTGGAAATCCATTTCAGAGTCATGCAGCAACCACTGATTTTAGATAAACCACCAGAAAAGTTAATGCTGGAGGACCAACATTAGGCTAAGTAGGGGGCAGTGATGAGCCCAAAATGTGCTCATAGTTTGCATACTATGATGAATTTTTAATGCCTTTACTTTTATTATTCGTGGTTGTTTAAAACTCTTTTGAAACCTTTTATGGGGATATCCTATAGCAAAACACTTTCATGTTCTTCCAGCTTATTGTGTTGACCTGACTGCATTTATTACCCTGTTGACTCCCTAAATGACTGGTATATCACATACAGTTTTTGAATGATGAAATAGATTTAAATGTGTGATTAATAAACAGATATTGTGTATATGCCATATGCCTTTTCTTTTGCATCTGTTACCTTTTGTATCGCAGGTTGTTGAAGAATGATCGAGTCAAGCGTAGCCGATCTCGGCCTTGCAGTAATGTCCATTTCCTACATGACTTCAAGGAAGCTCCGGTGAAGACTCTTTGACCAAAACCATTGGGAAAGATTTTTAATGACAGTCAGTCTGGAAAGAGTGGAGTGCTAGATTCTCTCCAGATCGAGTTGAATGCATAAATTCATTTATGAAGTTTGTTCCTTGATTTTGGGATACACTTTACTTCCACGTCTTTCTTTGATAGGGTTAGTTAGTTAGTTGCTCTCCTGATTTTAAATAAAGTTCTCCTCCTGTGCGAGTGAGACGAGAGATGATAGTTAGAGTAAGATAGAAGCATAGTGATAGCAGATTTCATGTAAGAGTCATTATGATGATGAAAAGCAGAATCTGTTTGACAAGAGACAGAATTTGTTGTTAGTTTCTATATCAACAAAGCAATGTATACAATTCTATTTTCATGAATAAAGTTTGATGAAGTTTTGAGTTCAGCACCTGCATAATCAGTAGATGCTTGCTAAGGGGGCCCACTTAGTAAGTATCTGTAGCTAGTTAGTTAGTTGTTCTTTTCCGTTGATCTTCAGTTAGCTTTCATCTTTGAAGTTTTCATACAAACTCAGTCTTGTATTGCTCCTATAGCATATGGAATCCATCCTTGTGCCCATTCCTGCAGCATAAGGCCAGTTCTTAGTTTGTGTTTCAGTCGTAGCTGCTATGGTTTCTGTTTTAATCAAATCACAGTTGAGTTAAAAGAACTTTGCATTACCTTTCCTATAATGTGGATAGAATTCCCTTCTAAGTATTTATTTCTGCTATGTTTTGACTGAAACTAGTTCTTAGTGCATATATTTTTCTGCGCCATTTAAAGTATACATCCCCCTGGTTTGACAAGTAAATGAACGTCCATAGAGAGATATTAGTCACCTGTTGGAATGTCCAATTCCTAGGAAAGGTTTTACTATGATTATCATATCCTTTTATGGGCACGACCATTTTTGGCACAGTTGCCGGGGATGGCGTTAAGCTAAGGATTTGTCATAAGTCATTTTTAGTATTAGTTTAGTTTGTTAGTCAAAAAAATTCAAAATCTCTCAAACCACCATTCATCGTATTGCATGCATAGAAGAAGAAGAGATGCACTCGGAAGGTTCCTTCCTGAAAACATATTTGTTGAACTACCATTTGACCCAGCTGACAACGAACCTGAGGAAAATCCATTCGCTCTGTTATTCCAGCAAGCAAACATGGCAAATAATCCACCTAATAATCCACTTCCTGCTTTTGAGTTTCCCATTGTTCCCCAATAAGATACTGACAATATTAAGAATATACCTTCTTCACTACTTCCAAAATTCTATGGCATAGTCACAGAGGACCCTGAAACTTTTATGTTTGAGTTTGATGTCCTTTGTCGTAGTTATGACTACAATACAGATGCCCATACACTGAAGTTATTTCCTTCCACCTTGAAGGAGGGAGCTTTTAGATGGTTCATGAGTCTGGGAAGAGGTGTTGTTGATAGCTGGGCAGCCATGCAGACGACATTCCTTGAGAAGTATAAGGAATATTGTAAGAGTGCCAGTAAAGGAGATGACATATTCCAAATTTAGCAGAAGGAGGATGAAAGTCTAGAAGATTATATTTCAAAGTTCTTGTTTTCACTAAAGAGGAACTAAAACCATACTCTCAATGGGGACTCTCAGAAACTACTCTTTCTAAGGGGAATCAGTGATGCCTGTATAGACGCCTTGGACCTGATGGGAGGATGTGATATAGCCCAACTGTCTTGGGATGATATAAAGAAAATATGTCTTAACTACTCTCAAGCAATAGTTAAGAAAGGTCAAGGTCATCATGCTATAGTGGGGAAGTCTTCTTCTGGTGGATTTTCTCGGATGGAGATAACAAACTTGTTGTCTGACTTCAAGCAGAATATCATTAATAATATGGCTACACAACTGGGCACTATGCAAGCTTGGAAGAAACATGACGAAGCTGAGCCAGTTTTGGCCGAGTTCTGTCCATATTGCAGACAGAAGAAGCATGGCTACAGATGGAAGATGGTGGCTAATTTGGAAGCTAGGCAACTACCTACTAACTTAGAGCCAGTAGAAGGTGATGATGATCAAGTGTTCTTTGTTGCACAAAGGAGACCATGGGCCCAAAGACAAGGTATGCCTCAAGATCCTTTAACTTTTGGTAATCCTTATTTTGGCTATAATAACTAATGACAACATGCATATGGACCACCAGCACCCTGGAATCCACCTCAACCAAGTTGGCCTAATATCAGACCCCGCAATGGCAATCTCCTCAAGGAGGTTGGCAGCAGCCATAAGGACAATGGACCCCACCTTCAGGTAATTGGCTGCAAAGTCCTTAATGGAGAGGTCCTTAGCAATTGCAAAACCAGTCCTCTAGATTCCTGCAGCTTCTACAAACGCAACAACAGGCCCTTATGCCACCTCTTGCAGCAACTGCCACAAATACTGGACCTCCAAAACAAATGCCTATGCCTGCCCAGTCGCTGCCAAATCCCAATAATAGGCAACAACAGCCACAATAGCCTACGTATCTTGCCGAAGCCAACCAATATCAAGCTTATGCCTTAGACGTTAATGACATCCATTTGAGGCCTGGAACCACTTTACCTACTCTGAAACTGCCTCTAATTACTGAAATAATAGATTCTTCCCTTGAAGAATCTACTGCACCTTCTGATCCTCCTAAGCATATGCCTATACCTGATACGGTTTCTAAAGAGCCTATTTTGCAAAGTCAAGAAAAACCACATTTTCCTCAGAGGTTGCAAAGTACTACATTTACATCTATGAAAGAATCCACTTTTGACATTCTGGATCAGCTCAAAAATGTACAAATTAAAATCCCCTTATTCCAGTCTAGTAAAGATGTACCCATTTTTGGAAAAGCTATTAAAGAGGCCTATTTGAAGAAGCCTGGACGAAAGCAAAAGGATCCCCAAACAATTCATGTCTTAGGGAAATTGGCTGATATAATGTTGGGAAATGTAGTCATTCCAAAGTATATTGACCCTAGAAGTCCTGTAGTGCAAATACATATAAATGGTCAAATTGTAAAAAATGTTTCGATTGACTTAGGTGCTGCCATTAATGTCATGACAAAGCATACTATGGACTCTTTGAACATTTCAAACATTAGGTCTACACCCACAGTTCTGCAGCTTGCAGATAGTTCCATAGTTAAACCTGATGGGATGGTGGAAGATGTAATTGTCACTCTTGAATCTTGGGAGTATCCAATTGATTTCACAATATTATCAATTAAGGAAACTTTAGGAGGGTATTCAGTTATCCTTGGTAGACCATGGTTAGCAACTGTTGATGCTTTGATAGGATGTCGCTTTGGAGATATGACCATTTCTGATGGACAGTCCACAAAAAAATTGGCTCTGTATCCGCCTGTTAGACCTCAACGAGATTTGTCCCAACCTGTTTGGCCAAATGAGGGGAAAGAAACTGAAGAAGCCAATTCTTTGACTCAATTAATGATGCTTCAAAATGATCCATTCTCACAACTTCAGAGTGAGGATGCTTTGCTTTTTCAAATTCTACAGTACAACTCTGATATGGGTAGTTCATCTAATCCAAATGGCAGCCATCTACAATGTTTCCTGCAGCAACCAATTTCTGAGAGTTCACTACCTAAACTTCCAGTAATTTTTCATCACTTGCTTCCACAAGAAGTACAAACATCACCTGTAGATTCTATGAGTAATCTTACTAAGCAGATAGAATTGTCTCCAGGTCACTGTTTGAATGTCAATAGCAAGCAGTCACAATCTCAACAGGCTATCTTATTAAAAATGCTACAAGATCATCATAAAGCTTTTGCATGGGAATATGGAGACATGCAAGGAATAGATCCTCGAGTTTGTACTCACAAGATATATATCAAAGAAGATTGTTTACCAGTTAGACAACCTCAAAGGAGAGTAAATCCAGCACTTAGAGAAATTGTTAAAAGTGAGCTTCAAAAATTGCTTGATGCTGGTTTTATTTATCCAATCTTTGACAGTCAATGGGTTTCTCCATTAGTTATTGTTCCCAAGAAAGGTGGAAAATGGAGAGTGTTTGTAGATTACAGAGAGTTGAACAATGCCACTAAAAAAGATCACTTTCCACTACCTTTTGTAGACCAAGTACTAGACTCACTGTCTGGCACAAGATATTTTTCCTTTTTGGATGGTTACAGTGGGTACAATCAGATAAAAATTGCCCCCGAGGATCAAGATAAGACCACTTTTACCTGTCCATGGGGAACATTTGCTTATTTGGTCTTGCCTTTTGGTCTATGCAATGCACCAACAACATTCCAGAGAGTAGTAATTAGTATCTTTGCTGATATATCTCATGACTGTATGGAGATTTATATGGATGATTTCACCACCTACGGAATCACATTTGAAGAAGCACTGGTGAATTTAGAAAAGGTATTGAAAAGGTGCATAGAGAAAAATTTGTCTCTAAACAGTGAGAAGTGTTTTCTAATGATGGAAGAAGGTATTGTTCTAGGTCATCATATTTCAAAGAATGGAATTCAAGTCAACCCTGCTAAAATTGAAGTTATTCTACATTTACAAACTCTTGCAAAACAAAAAGATGTCAGAAGTTTCCTTGGCCATGCAGGGTATTATAGAAGGTTTATAAAAGATTTCAGTAGAATTGTCAGTCCACTTTATGCCTTATTAACTAAGGATTCTCAATTTGAGTGGACAAAGGCCTGTGAAAAATCCTTCTTGCAATTAAAGGACCTGCTTACTCAAGCCCCTGTTCTTTAAGGTCCAAAATGGAATTTTCCTTTTCACATACATGTTGATGCCTCTGATTTTGGTATAGAAGCAGTTTTAAGTCAAAAAGAAAATTCAGTTGAGCATGCCATCTACTTTATCAGCAAGAACCTTCAAGGTCTTGAGCTCAACTATACTGTTACAGAAAAGGAATTTCTTGCAGTAGTGTATGCTTTGAATAAATTCAGGCATTATGTCATAGGTTATCAGATATTCGTCCATACTGACCATGCAACAATCAAGTATCTGATGAAAAAACCTGCCATTTCTGGTAGATTGGCAAGATGGCTCCTGTTGTTACAAGAATTTGACATTACAATAATTGACAAACCAGGAAGAGCTAATATTGTAGCTGACTTTTTATCAAGACTTCAATCAGCTGCACCTGATGAACACGAGGTCATTGATGATAGGTTCCCAGATGAACACTTTTTTTTCATTACTGCACATACACCATGGTATGCAGATATTGCCAATTATCTAGCAGCAAACAGAATACCAGTTCATTTTTCTCCAAAAGTAAAGAAATTGTTAATAGAGAAAAGTTTCAACTTTTCATGGATTGTAAATTGTCTATTTTATACTGGACCTGATCAAGTGATGCGAAGATGTGTAAGAGAAGATAAGACTTATGATATCTTGCATTCTTACCATGATGAACCATGTGGGGGACATTTTGCAATAAAAAGAACATCAATGAAGATTCTTACAACAGGGTACTACTGGCCAACATTACACAAAGATGTTGTGGCCTATACAAATAAATGTGAGAGATGCCAACGTATGGGAAGACCAACCAAGTTAGATGAAATTCCACTATATCCATAGGTAATAGTCACCCCTTTTGATAAGTGGGGAATGGATTTTGTGGGACAAATTGATCCACCATCAAATGGCAAGTCATACATTCTAATTTGCACGGACTATGTAACAAAATGGGTTGAGGTAAAAGCTATGACTCATGCTCGAGATAACAAGGTTGCTGAATTTTTGTATGAACAAATTTTCACTAGATTTGAAGTTCCTAGAGAGCTTGTAACTGATCAGGAAGATGAATTCACATCGAATCTGATCACTGCACTAATGAATGACTATAAGATCAAACATAGAAATTCCAACCCCTATCACCCTCAAGCCAATGGTCAGGCAGAGGTAACAAACAGGGAAATTGAGGCAATCCTAACAAAGATTGTGCAACTCCATAGAAAAGATTGGAACAATCGACTTCTTGAAGCAGTTTGGGCCTGCAGAACTACGTGGAAGACAACAACTGGGTTTACACCTTTTGAGCTGCTTTATGGGAAAACATCAATGTTGCCCATTGAATTTGAACACAAAACTTTGAGGACAACTCTTGAACTCAATATGGAAATATCTGAAGCACAGAAGGACCGTCTACTACAGCTAAATGCATTGGACGAAATGAGAAAAGCAGCCCTGCAGCACACAAAAGCAATCCAACAACAAACGAAGAAATGGCATGATCAACACATCAAAACCAAGAAATTTTCTACTGGTGATTGGGCTCTGTTATATGATTCCAGATATCAAGAGAACCAAGGTAAGCTCACAACACGCTGGCTTGGCCCCTATGAAGTTGAGAATGTGTTTGACAACGGAGCTATACAGCTGGCGACAATTGATCCAGTCTGTTTCAAAATGCTAGTGAATGGCCATCGACTCCAGTTGTACCATAAACTAGTTTCAAAAGAAGAATTCATGCAGCAGTTCATTCAGATTCCTCCCGCTACTCTTCCTGCAGCCAAAGGCTTTAGCCTTTCTCCTGCAGCTTCACCGTAATTTTGAAAAAGCATGCTCATAATAAAAGTTTTCTTTTTAAAAGGAAACCCCTTTTTCTCCATTCTCATTTATTGCCCCCACCTCACTTCTCTATCTTCCATCCATCCATCTCATCCATTCATTTCATCCATTCATCTCGTCCGCCCACATCACCCATCCACTTCATCCGCCCGCATCACCCTTAATTAACATATCATTCCTAACTGTCAACTCATGCAGACAGCGTCATCTTTCTTCACACGTACATGCAAATATCAAAGGTACGCCATATCTTTTGTTATCGCATATTTGATTTATTTTATTCTATTCATTTACTGCTATGCATATACCAGTAATTATTACTCGATCTCCACCTATTTTTTTAAGTACATGTGAGGACACATGTTATACTCTCAGTAGGGGGCAGGGTAATCCACCTTTGAAAACCTGTCTTTTCGCCACTGCCATAACTACGCAAATAACCTTTCTTTATTATTCTTCTAGTACTTTCCAAATATGATCGCATGTCCTTCTTTATTGCATGTTTTTCTTGTAAATTATGATTAAGACTGCTTGTTTAAAAAGTTGATTTTTGGAAAAGAAAGAAATGTGACGGCACGACAGAAAAAAAAACCAAAGCAGAAAGGGAAACAGAGAATTTGAATTCTTAGTAAGGAATTGAGTTCAAAGGAAAACTATGAACATGGGTGGTCAGCTGGTGCGACATGAGCCTATAGCTCATGAATTATTATTGCAAAATCCTCAAATAGTCCATGCATTCAACATTTGTGGATGGTTAAACTATTTCTTGAGCTTAAATGCTTTTGATGAGGAGGCTGCTGGAGAATTTTTGAGAACCCTTTCTAAAGGGGAAGCCACTGTATGGGGTCTAATGGTTGTTGTAACTGAAGACAAAATTGCTGAAGTAACTGGGCTTCCAGCCATTGGAGAAATTTTTTCTTCAAATGTTGCCGCTGCAAGGGCTGAGTTTCCAATGCCCACTTATGGACCTTTGGAAGTCTCCAAGCAGGGATGCAAGCGGGTAACGTTGCCTCCTCCTTATTCAGAATACGCCACTTACATAATCAGGTATTTAACCTGTGAAGGTCATTTCTCCTACCTGCATTCTTATCATTTCAAATTATTAAGTCATATGAGGCATGGGTTAGTTGTAAATGTTTTGAATTTCCTGTTTAAATTTCTAGAACAAAGTGCCCATGGAACCCAACAAGGGAAAGATAATTTTGTTGCTCACCATGGCCTTATCAAATTACTGATTGAACGTTCTTTGAGAGATGTCTCACCTCTTTCTTGGCAATAATTCATTGCCCAAAAGAGCTTGCAAATTCCACAACCCCCTAGGGTACTTACCCGACGGCCTCAGAAAAAGAGGAAAGAAATTGCGTCTACTAGTAGAACAGGGCAAGGGTCATCTACTCCTATAGCACCTAGTCCTGTAGCTCCCCCACCAGAATCTTCTGCTAGGATACAAACTAGGTATGCCACTAGGAGAGAGAAGGGAAAAACAAAGGCAAGTGAGTCGTCTGGGGCAGAACAAACCCCAGAGTCTGACCCTCATTCTCGAAAAAGGAAATGCTCTTCTCCTACAACACCTTCCCCTACAACCATCTCTCCTACAACAACACCTGTTGCTAACACAAATTCACCATCATCCTCTGGCAGGGCAGAGCCCTCTAAGCATACTAGAAAAATGAAGTCTACCAGAACATCTCCTACAGCCGCACCAATGCCAAGAAGAGTTTCCACAAGGAAAAAATGTAAAACCTCCCATGCTTTACCTTAACTAGAGGTTATTGTATTCTCAGAAGGGTCTGTAGAGTCTGAATTTGATGTTTCTCAGAATGTGCCCGAAAATGCTGCACAAAGTTCATTCGTTCCTAAAGAGGAACAAGTTGAGACAAAAGAAATAGGGCATAATGAGCAAGGGTTGCCAAATCTTGATGACTTGGCTACCGCTGCTATGCAGTTTTCAGAAGAAGCACAGTCTTCTCCACTGCAGCAACAAGAATTCATCTTGCAGCAAGAGCATGAACTGACTGAACAATTGAATGTGCCTAGTGAAGCTACATTTCACAGTGCAACTTGTAAAGCCATTGTTGTTTATAAAAAGATGTTTTTGATTGAGTTTCTGGAATATGTCAAAGCTAACTAGGAAATAGTTACATTGCAAACCCTGACTTTCCGACACATAGCCCAAATTGACATGCAACAAAGTCTATGGGAGGTAGAAAGGAAGAAACTGAAAAAGGAAATTGAAAGTCAGAAGCAGGAAATTGTTGAGTTGAAAACAAAAATGGATGAAATGTTAAAAGTAACTGGTCAGATTATGGAATGCAGACCACCACCCAGAATTTATGCTCTGTGCCTTAAGGACAATTTTTATGGTTCCAACTAATGAGAATTTCCAGAAATCAAGATCCTATACTTCACACTGCTAAAGAATTTTACGAGGCATATCAGGCAACCCCTAATTGGTTAAGAAATTCTCTGTGTGAATTTTATTTACATGGCTTCTTAATTCCATCAGAAACAGAATGAAACCCTCTTCTGTATATTGGTGATATCTATTTGAAATCATTTATGTCATGGGCAGCAAATGAAGCGAATTATGGCAGGCAATGGAAAATATATGAGGAAGCTGAGAGAAATGAGCCTGTTCCATTACGCTCTCAAAGTTCAAACACCCATGCAATGTTGAAAGACTGGTTTGCTCTGATATATGGCATTAATAATATTCCAGCTAGAGAGAAGATATTTGATATCAGGAAACAGGTATATGATGAATTTCAGGAACAGTCATATTCATTTTGGAGACTGACATACACGAGAAGTGAGAAAAGGTGGGAAAGATTAACCGTTGGACTAAGAAGATCCAAACCTCATAGTCCCCCAAATTTCATAGCAGCTCTTAAACGATCAAGCAGATATATACAGTTGGGAATTCAAAAGAGATTTGAACTATGGTTGGCATTGACATTCAGACCTCCTGTGCTAATGTGGCCCCTTTATCCTCACCAGGCTACAAATCTTAATGATGATTTAGAGGATCGTAGGTATGAAAGGTGGCGGGATTTCAAAAGATTTTATTACAGGTTTGGAAATCCATTTTAGAGTCATGCAACAACCACTGATTTTAGAGAAACCGCCAGAAAAGTTAATGCTGGAGGACCAGCATTAGGCTAAGTAGGGGGCAGTGATGAGCCGAAAATGTGCTCATAGTTTGGATACTATGATGAACTTTTAATGCCTTTACTTTTATTATTCATGGTTGTTTAAAACTCTTTTGAAACCTTTTATGAGGATATCCTGCATAGCAAAACACTTTCATGTTCCCGCAGCTTATTGTGTTGACCTGGCTGCATTTATTACCCTGTTGACTCCCTAAATGACTGGTATATCACATACAATTTTTGAATGATGAAATAGATTTAAATGTGTGATTAATGAACGGATATTGTGTATATGCCATACGCCTTTTCTTTCGCATCTGTTACCTTTTGTATCGCAGGTTGTTGAAGAATGATCGAGTTAAGCGTAGCCGATCTCCGCCTTGCAGTAAAGTCCATTTCCTACACGACTTCAAGGAAGCTCCGGCAAAGACTCTTTGAGAAAAACCATTGGGAAAGATTTTTAATGATAGTCAGTCTGAAAAGAGTGGAGTGCTAGATTCTCTCTGGATCGGGTTGAACGCATAAATTCATTTATGAAGTTTGTTCCTTGATTCGGGATACACTTTACTTCCACGTCTTTCTTTGATAGGGTTAGTTAGTTGCTTGCTCTCCTGATTTTAAATAAAGTGATCCTCCTGCGCGAGTGAGAGGAGAGATGATAGTTAGAGTAAGATAGAAGCATAGTGATAGCAGATATCATGTAAGAGTCAGTATGATGATGAAAAGCAGAATCTGTTTGACAAGAGACAGAATTTGTTGTTAGTTTCTATATCAACAAAGCAATGTATACCATTCTGTTTTCATGAATAAAGTTTGAAGAAGTTCTAAGTTCAACACCTACGTAATCAGTAGATGCTTGCTAAGGGGGGCCACTTAGTAAGTATCTGTAGCTAGTTAGTTAGCTGTTCTTTTCTGTTGATCTTCAGTTAGCTTTCATCTTTGAAGTTTTCATACAAAATCAGTCTTGTATTGCTCCTGCAGCATAGGGAATCCATCCCTATGCCTGTTCCTACAGCATAAGGCAAGTTCTTAGTTTGTGTTTCAGTCGTAGCTGTTATGGTTTCTGTTTTAATCAAATCATAGTTGAGTTAAAAGAACTTTGCATTACCTTTCCTATAGCATGGATAGAATTCCCTTCTAAGTATTTATTTCTGCTAAGTTTTGACTGAAACTAGTTCTGAGTGCATATATTTTGCTGTTCCATTTAAAGTATACGTCCCCTGGTTTGACAAGTAAATGAACGTCCATAGAGAGATATTAGTCACCTGTTGGAATGTCCAATTCCCAGGAAAGGTTTTACTATGATTATCATATCCTTTTATGGGCGCGACCAAAAATGATAAGGGGCCATTTTTCTACAACACATTTAGCCCCCACTTTAGTGAGAGGATGAACTTGCTTCAAACTCACATTAAAGTAGCCATGAACATCGAGGGGAGGGTTCAAATGCACTTATGTTAGCAAGATGGAATGACAATGATCAAGAGGGATGATGAAACCCCCAAGATCAAGATCCCATGGAAAACTAAGCATAACGAAGGAACACACAAGTGTTGAGATGAATCAGATGAAGAAGAGAATTTGTAATTACTATGGGGAAAAGAACACACAACAATCCACCGGGTGAGAAGGCCCAAATGTACTCACTCTAGGGCCATAGAACTAGTTGTTTGCAGGGTGGGAAAGCCCAAAAGGTAAGATACATATGCTAGCTAGTATGCAGTCACAAACACTAAAGTGGCTATGGGGAAAATTCATGCCACTATGTGGGCTTCCCGCTCAACCATGATGAAAAAGTTATACCCATTGATAGCTTTAACAAGGCGCCACAAGGAAACAAATGCTATGAAAAAAAAAACAAAGTACCATAGTCATGCAAGTTGTGTTATGGAAGGTGGCAAAAATGTAAAAATGTAAAGTGCAAAAATGTAAAGGAAGTTCAAAGGAATCTTGTTTAGTTCATGCAAGGTCAGTCATTTAGGGAGCATTGTGTGTAATGTCTCCAAGAGAGAACCAATCAAAGAATAGTATATTCACAACTTAGGGGATGCAATCCATTCATCAAGCCACTAAGAGGAATGTAGTATGCATAGAAAGATCATACTTATGAAGGACATCATACCCAATGTCATCCACAAAGTTATGAACACATCATGTATAGGATAAAGTTACACTAGGAACCAAGAATGCAAATGAATTAATGGCAATGTATGCCCCCCACTTTAAAGGAATTTCTATACATTGTTCTATGAACAATTACTTTAAAGTAGAGAAGAAAAGAAAATGCAAAAAGAAATCAAGACATGAGATCCAACTTGGAAAGCCCTATTCCAAGTCATATGTTTCAAAGTGAGGTTGCGTCATGTCAAGGAAAAAGGAAATAACAAGGAAAGGGAGTTGCCCCCAGAAAAGAGCACACCAAACACATAAGGGATCTATGGATTTGGGGTCAGTATGTTAGTTGCCACAATGTGTTTATGAAAGAGCACGTAGAACTGGAAGAATAACACAAAGAGACTAAAAAAAAAAGAAAAATAAAGTTTGTTTGGGGTCAACATGGAAAAGAAATTGTGGTCTCAACACTTTCCATCATACCCAAAAGGAAAATAGAAGAAAAAAGAAAATGAAAAGGCAAAAGAAAAGTGAAAAAGATTTTGGGTCAACATGAAGGAGATAGTTTGGTCTCAATGCTTTGCATCATCCCCGAAAGGAGAACACAAAACAAAAGGAAAAAAATACAAAGACCATTTGGGTCAACATGGAAGAGACATAGGGAATCTCTATGCTTTGTGTCATCTCCAAATGGAAAACACAAAACAAAAGGTGAAAAAAAAATGTACGACATATAGAAGAAGAGAGATAAGAATAGAAGTGTACGAAGAGAGGGAAACATCAAACGCACGATATGGGGGAACACAATACACACATGAAAATGAAAATGAAAAGAAAAAAGTAATGCAAATTGAAGTCAACTAGTAACTAAGTTATTGGTTTCTCAATCTGAAATTGATAAGCGGAAAAGGAATAAAAGAGTTAAGACACAAAGACAAATACATTACAAGGACAAGGCCAACAACTTATTTTCCTCCACAAAGTGTAAAGAAAAGAATGAGTCGAGGTGAGTGATGGGAATGAATAAGGAAATAGTAAGATTAGGGAATTCTACAACTATGGCATGATGAGGGGATTATAGTGTTTTAAGGTATGACAGGGAAGCAATCGGTATTAGTGAAATAATACTTATCCAGTATTTCCTTGAATGTCTGACATTCTTCAATACGATGTCCAAGAATGCAATGATATTTGCAAAATGGTATGTTAGAGTATTTTAGACGAATAACCAACCTATTCATAGGCGGTAAAAGTATAACACCTTTGTTTAAAAGTAGTTGAAGTATCCTTTCAGATTCATATGGAGGATGTGTGAGAAACTTAATCTTTTTGAGTTTGTAAGGTCATTTTCGCTTTCTAGATTCACCTTGTTCATGAATAGAAGGAGGGAGAGGACCCATACGGATCCTAAAATCCTTTTCATTAGAAGGAGATGATGGTTGCTCATGTGGAAGGAGAATATTTAAGTTAGGAGGAGAATTCAAGATCATTTTTCCAGTATCCCAAAGTCTCCTAGGTTGAAGAGGATGTCTATGAGGATGAGAAGGATCTTGATATCCTAGTCCTGTTGTGTGTGATTCAATTGATTATTGTTCAAGAAGTTGATGGATTTCATTTTCATGTTTTGTGTCATGACCTTGTTTACTTAAGATGGTGAATCCTTTACTATATGTCTCTTGAAGGTTAATAGAAGTGTTTGTGACTTTGAGATCGTAAAAGGGTTGTGAAGTTGAGTGGTTAGAGGGACTAGGTCCAGTTGTGGGATGAACCATAGGTCCTATAGTGACTTAGGGATGTAAGTATGCAAAGTGATCAAGAGGTGCAATAGTGGGAAGGTCTTGTGACTGTATGGAGGAATAAAAGGCTGCATTTTCTTCTAGGTTATCAAGGCAATCATTGTAGAACTTTTTCATGCTAGCATCATCTTCTACAGTGATGTCTACATCATGTGGAGGAAAATCATGAGGATTTCAAGGAGTATGAGCTTGTTCAAGGTCATTTAGGTCATAGCCAAAGGAACAACTGGACATGTCTACCAATGACATTAATGAATTCCAAAACTTATTGAAAGAGAATGCCATGATGTAAATAAACTAAAATGCATTAAATGATGAAAAATAGAGAATATGTAAATGATAATAGAATGAAAGAATAGGAAACTATAATGCAGAAAAAATGCCAAAAAGATGACATAAATGTTGTTTAAAAAGTGCAGAGGGACTAATTCACCCTGGGTGGCGAATGAGTCCCAGTATGCAAATTTTTTGTATTTTTCAAAAATTTAATGATGATTTTAATGTTCTACAGAATGTAAACAATGATGTACAATGCAAAATTTCTATTTTTTCAATGAGATGCAATGCAAAATGAAATCTAAATGAAGCTTTCACTAATGCAAGATAAACTATTATAGAATGCAAAAAAAAAACAATGTACTAATTGAATGTTAATGGAAATCCAAACTAGGATGCGATATGAAATTAGAAATGCAAAGTGCTAAAAAGTTAGGTTCACCAAAATGAACCATTGATTTTTGATTTCTAGGGCTTCTCTAACTCTTCTAGGGTTTTTCACCTAAAATGAGACAAGTAGGCCAAAAATGCTAATGGTTCATTCAATTTAAGGTTATGTGTTATTTTTTCTAACATAAATGAAGTTAACTAAGTGCAATTGGCTGATTTAAATGAATGAAAATGAATGCAAAACTAAGATTTTCACTATGTTTGAAAACACACTATGATATTCAAACAACTAAGTAAATGAAGAAATTATGTAGAACATAAAGGAAAGGGATGAATCTGAGTGCACCTAGATGAAATTTGATGATTTTGGAGTGTTTTGGATGCTAATGGAAATTACTGAATTTTCACAGTGGGACTCATTCACCCAGGGTGGTGAATTAGTCTCCTCATGGTGAAAAACTATTGGAAGCAAGTTTTTGTTTGTCAGGATCTGAAATTTGAAAATTTTAGATTTTTAGTCCTAAGTGGGACTCATTCACAACAGTTGGTGACTCGGTCCTCTTCTAAATTTTTGAAAAGTCTGGAGACAACTCTGTAACACCAGATCTGGAAAAGTCTACTTGTCGAGTTTTCAAAATCATTTATGTAGAAAACTAACAAAAAACCTCCTCCAAGCTTGAAATAGACTTAAGTTGACTTGAAGCACCTAGTTGACTTATAAACCAATTTTCAACATCAAAAATATTGTCAAATCTATATACCTAGGTCTACAAACAAACATGTAATAGGGAAAAATGGTTTAAGCTTAGTGAATAGTGATTTTCCTTGGTCAAACCCTGTTTTGGTAATCAAACCTTCAATAAAATAATGAAATGCAAAGGAATGATAAATGAACGACATGGAATTTCTATTAACTTACCAAACCCTTGATGATGCAATTATGAAGTAATGTCAATGGTTGCTTCAAAGTGCTTGAATAGTGCTTGAAAGGATGTTGTAAAATACTTGAATACTTGAGTGAATAGGTGGATAAGTGATCTTGATGAATTAGGGTTAGAATGAGATAAAACTCACTTATTTATACACACTTGTGCCTTAGTTACTCATTCATACCTTATCACAGGCTAACATCAAGTGTTTTTGAATGAAATCCTGAAAGGAAATTTAAAATATTTTGAATTTGGGGTCAAGGGCCTGGACTCATTCGCTACCCATGGAAAATGGGTCCCACCTAAGACCTAAAAACAAGTGTCAGGAAATATGTTTTATTTAATGTTATTTGTTGGGATAATACTCAAAAATACACTTAATTAAGCATAATTGAGCATAAAGGGGTCAAATAAAGCATGAAAAAGGGATAAATAGTGAAGATGTGCCTAGAAAAGCTTGAAAGCTTGTTACAAGACTTTACAACACTTCAAAATAGGACTTGTTGATGAGTAAAAAGGTGATTTTTAGGTGAATTGTAATTAATAGAGTCTAGAAGATTGTATAAATGTTTTACAACACTTCACAACACCTTCACAAGATGTCATTCTTTGAGTTTTAGTACCTAAATAAGCATGTTCAAGCTATGTTACAACATAAAATCAAAGAAACCTAGATCCAACACCATGAAACAATATCTAAAAGGCCATGAAAATGATAAGAGGCCATTTTCCTACAACAAACAAACCATTTCGGTTGATATGATAATTAAAATCCTTCTGGTAGTTCCATGCTTACCTCTTTTTCCAATTCAACATTCAAGACTTCACATCCATGTGATAAACTTTAATGTCTTTATGTGCTACAAATTCCAAATACATCCTAATTGCTTCCATTGTAGCCACCAAAGAATTTTTTTCCTAAAATTCTATTCCTTCCTCTTGTGAGTAATCCTTATGCACAATCCTTGCCTTGTTTCTTACTAATTTTCCATCCTCATTCAATTTTTTTTTGAATACCCACTTAGTTCCAATTATGTTCTCGTTTTATGGTCTTGGGACTAGTTTGCAAGTCTTATTTTTCTCAATCTACATAAGTTCTTCCATTTCCTTCATCCAATGTTCATCTTTACATGCCCCACTCACTCTTTTAGGTTCAATTTTAGAGAGTAAACATATATTTACCTTGGCTTCAGTAGATCTTCTTCTTGTCAATACTCCTTTCCTATTGTCTCCAATGATTTATTCTTACGAGTCATTTCTTTGCACATACTTAGGGGTCATAGAGGTCTTTTCCAAAGTTTCTTCCTCTTCATTATGTAGTTCTTTTTTCCTTAGATTCTTCTTGTTCTTCTTCTCTGCAAGCAGATTCATCTAACACATATCCGTTTATAATAATTAAATTATGAAAATCTTCATCAACCTTAATATTTGAACTTTCAAAAATATTTCTTAGCCTTGTGTTGTAACATCTGTAAGATTTTTTTTACTATAATATTCAAGGAAGATACCTTCATTAGATCTTGCATCAAACTTTCCTTAGTTTTCTTAATCTCTTTTGATATAACATTTTCTTCCAAATACTCTAAAGTACTTGATAGTGGGAATTATTCCATACCATAGCTCATATGGAGTCTTTGTTCTACTTGCTTTGGCTTGAACACTGTTAAGTATGTAAAAAACATCATGGATTTCTTCTCTACAATAGACTTCTAGTAGATTAGCTTCTTTCATCATAGTCCTTTCATCTTCTTGAACAGTCTTGTTTTTCCTTTCAAACACTCCATTTCGCTAAGGATTTCTAGGGGTGCGGACAAGTGCCTCTTTATTCCATGAACTTCATAAAAAAAAGTTACTCATTGGAGGTAAATTCTCCACCTCTATTAGACCTCAAACATTTTATTTTCAAATCCATTTCATTCTCAACTATAGCTTTAAATTCTTTGAATCTATATAAAGCATCATTTTTTTCTCTCAGAAAAGTAACCCATGTCATTCTAGAGTAATCATCAGTCAAAAGCATGAAATATTTGTCACCTTGAAGAATAATCACCCTTGTAGGACCAAAAATATTTGTATGTATTAATTCTAGTAGTCTGGTAGCAAATTTTTCTTTTCCTTTGAAACTACTCATTATTTGTTTTCCAAATTGATAATTTTGTCAAATGACATTGATAGGGTTTGTAATTCTAGGTAGGTCTCTTACTACTTGTAATAAACTAATTCTAACTAAATTGTTAAAATTCATGTGACACATCCTCCAATGCCATAACCAACTATAATTAATCTAAGTCACAAAGAGATAACCATCAACACCCTTGAGCTGATAGATATTTTCATATGTCCTCTTACCAACAACAATCACAGTTCTAGATCTTTTTTTGATCTCACATATTTCATCCTAAAATATAAGATTATATCATTTGCTACAAATTTATCCAATACCCAAAATATTAGGCCTTAAGCCTTTAACATAGTAAAAATCTTCAGTATTATGCTTTCCATCAAAATTGATTGAACCTATTCCACAAGTCGTAGCTCTTAAATCACCTCCAAATTTATCTGATCCCACATCATACCTTTCAATTTTAACAAAATTACTTTTATCTTTGATCATGTGATTAGAGCAACCACTATCAACAACCTAGTAGTTCCTATCCTACTTAAAATGAAAAGTAGAAACAAAATTACCTTCAACCTTATCTTTCATTTTTGAAACACTTTCATTCACACAAATTTCAGACTTAGTAGAATTAGATTCATCTTTTAAAGAGAAGAAGAAGCATTCATTTTCATCAACATCTCCATAATCAAATTCAACATCAAAAATACCAACATCTTCTCTAACATAGTAACTTCTTTTAATCGTATTTCCTTTTTTCTCCTTAGTTTTATTGTTCATAGCTCTATTTGGAAACCTTGAAGCATAGTGACTTATATTTTCACACCCTAAACATTCAAAAGGTATTTTACCTTTGTACTTACTGGTGCCATTTTTTATCCTTCTTACAAATTTATCTTCCATATTATCAAGATCATCATTATTTGAATCTTCAACCTTTTTCTAATTTTAAATCGTTGGAAGCAGTCTCCACTTTTATACCATTTTTCAAATGAACTTTTCTCATTTCAAATGAAGTTAGTGTACCAAGCAACTTATCTCTAAAGTGATTATTAAAATTTGCAACTTCCTCAATAGAAAATATATTTTCATTGTAAGAATCAAGAAGAAATCTAAGAAATTTCTTTACCACTCTAGGTTCTTTAACTTGCACACCAAGACCTCTCATTGCACTTACCAACTCATCAACTCTCTACATGTAATTTGTAACTATTTCATATTTAGACATTGAAAGGGTCTAAAATTGTGCCTTAAAATTCTCAACTTTTCTTGTTTAACCTTATCATCTCCATGAAAGTTGTCCCAAACTTCTTTAGTAGTCTTCAAATTAAAAAAAATTAATAAATCATAATTTGAAAGCCTATTCAACAAACTGAACGTTTCCTTACCATTTACATCATGGGTTGTCAAACTTAGGGACATCTATCTTGTTTTTCATCCCACAACTACCCCAAGCGGTTAAGCTTTTCTCCAAGGAACATTGCTCTAATACCAATTTTTTAATTAAAAATACAACTAGGAGGGGGGTGAATGATTTGTATCAAATTAAACATAAGAACCCTCAACAATAGTCAAGTCCACAAGCATTCATTAAATCTGTATTTTGTTATAGTGATTAATCATTAAACATAGATAACAAAAACTGAAACAACACCATACACAAGTGAATAATAAATTTTCATGGAAATCCCAATGAGGGGAAAACCAATGAGGATTAGCTCACAATATAAGTCATTGCAAAATCAGTACAAGGGATCAATGCCAGAGTGGGAGTCACTATACAATAAGGCTCACAACCAAAGCTCACTACTAGAATATGAAATGTAGATATAAGAGAAATGTTACATAGAGAACACTATCTCAATGCAAGATGGAATCCACCACAATTACTTCAACACTTTTTCAGTCTTTTTTGAAAGATTATGGACACCTTCAACTTACTTCTTCAGAAGTCCAATGAATTTGAAGTTCAAACTCAGACTCTTCACGAGTTCACACCTTACTCATCACTTATATCTCTCTCACGTATATCTTGAGATATTCTAGCAACACCACTCTTATTTATATCATCGTCAACCTTTAAAATCTTCTCCAAGGTCGACAATACACCCTTTACATTTGCAAGTAGTGTTAATACTAAATTGGCTCTTACCCTTGCTAAACACTATAAACTTTTAAGTACACACTTTCCACTTGATCTAGATGACATGTAGACCACATAAATATCTTTTACATGATCTAGAAAATCAACGAACCAGCTAGGATACAACAAAAAATTCATCCACACTTGCATCATAGAGATACTTCAACCTTGAACATCCAATTAACCTTATATGCACACTGATACATTAAACACACACTGTACTACAACAAATCATGAGAAAACTTGAATTCTAAAATATAAAATCAACATAAGGAACTTCCCAGATCTACACAACTTGAAACAAAACTATAGAGAAATGTGGAGCAAATACCTTTCTCCCAAACCACAACAAACAATAATGAAAACCTAGTCCACACATTGGTGAATATATCTCGCTCTACACAATGATCTAGAAACCATAATTTTGTATATAGCAACTAATGATAACCCTAAGCAACATTCCACATTTGCACATGCATAGCATCAACATAGAATAAATGTGAAGCACATCCCAGAGCATGTTCTGAACATTTGCAGAACAATGGTTTCTCTATTTATCAAATTTCTCAAAAGAACTTGGAAACCAAGCACTAGAGACACCATATTAGCATATTACATCTTTCCAAAAAATCTTTAGAAACTACAACATAAAGATAGCTCCATGTACTCACAACACTTCCTCAATATCTCAACTATACATGCACATTGTTTCCCTCTTTTTCACAATTTTCTCAATATCCTTGACATCTTCATCATGCAACAACTTTCCTCAAAACATAGTTGAGATCAATGACAACACTATCTTGTTGACATAAATAACAACACCAACATACTTGCAAAAATTCCATCTCCTATACTTAATTTACTCCAAACATTCTAGAAATTTTCTTGCACCTTAGAATGTTTTTGGTGGTCCTCATAAATTTTCTTGTACACATCCTACACATTATCCAACTTGTGTAAAATACAGGGAATTCTATGCCCAAAGAAATCATCAATTATTTTAGTGGAAACCTTAGAAGTCTTCACCTTATCATTTTCCTCGTTTTCTATGGCTATCTTTGGCTCCTGCAGTCTTTGAACTTAGAGAGACAATGTCCCTCTATCCTATGTTGAGAAATGTTGAGTTGAGGTAGGAGGTGGAAGGGATTTCATTGCTATTTTTTTCCTGGGAAGTAGTGGCCTTTAGCTTGTTATGTTTATCCATCAATTTTTCATACTTGTCTTGTGACATCTTTGCAGTGTTTGCACTCAATATGGTAGCATGTACAATTAGTTTGGATACTTGAGTGGGTGTCATTTTTTAAGTTCTCTTTATTACCATGTCCCTTGTTATGTCACCAATATATCTAATTACCCATGGCTTCCCTATATTTCGTCCCATAGACTACATTTCCAATGTATGAAACTTTGGGCTAAAACAAAAACAAAACACCTTATCATATTGCTCCTCTAATATGAATACCTCAGCATCATTTCTTATTGCATCGAGGGAAATTTCTAAAGATAGATCCTATCCAAGTAACAAAAGAATACCACTATTCTTAACAAATCTTCTCCCAACAAAAGAGATGATTGTAAAAATTTCATGCATGATCTTCTCTTCTTCTCAAGAAATTTCTTGCATGATCTTCTCTTCTTCTTGTTTTTCTACTTCTTCATGCAATGATGGATCCACTCCTTCTATAGCCTTCTGAATCCTTTCTTTTATGCCATTACTCTTGATTTGGATTATAAATTCTCTAAAGTCATTTTTTTGTACAAAGGAGTCATCATCCTGAACTCATGAGATGCTATGATTCTAATGTCATCATCATCCACTACATTCTCATCATAAACAATTGTAACAACCCTCTCAGTAGGCAGACAAGAATCCAATGCATTATCTAGTTAAGAGGAAGGGAAATTTGTCTACACTTCTTGCTCATTTGGCATATTTTTTTTATATTTCACATCCATTTCATCTCCCCCTCTATGGCATAATGGTCAACAAGAGGATCTTCAACCAGTGCCTCCTCAATCTCCATCAATTGAATAGATGGACCCTGGGTAGATGACTACGTGTCACAACCCTCCTTGCTGAAAATCTAATTTATTTCAGATTTATTTTCTAAATTAATCTTATCAAGTAAATGATATTTTGGATGTAATTATAAATAATTAAGTTCTTGAAAATGAATAATTATTTAATATTCTTGATAAATAAATATTATTATGAATACTGCAAATAAATAAATAAATATTTATCAAATTAACATCTATTATTGAGATGATTTTTAAGAAAAATAAAATAAAAAAATAGATTATTAAATACTTGGTGAAAGAATTAACGCTCATAGTTTGAAGGTTAAATATTTTTTTGCTCATAATGTTTAATACATTTTGAAAATCAAGAAAATTAAGAAATAAAAAGGGAAGGATTCTAGTCTAATTGTATTTTGATGTCATCTATTGGTTTGGAAAATTGAGGAGAATTATTTCAAGAAAATTTGATTATAAAATAGTTTCATAAGAAATTATATTGATTTTTTTGAAGTAAATGGATTACTCAATTAAATATGATTTAATTCCATGAGATTAGTGTTATTTAAATTGGTTCAATAGACTTAGGTTGGTAAAGGATGTTTTAACTATAATTCCATATAGGTAATGGAAAAAAAAAATGATAATTTAAATGCATTAGAAAATATATTTATTATTGTAAAATTATTCAAGTTATTTGAATTTATTGAGTAAGTGACTTGAATTATTTAAATGATCCTTTGAGAGAAAGAAAAAAATAGCTTTAAGTTAATTACATATGTCTATTTTATGTGAAAAGAAAAGAAATAGAAATGGAAATAGAAAATAATTAGGAAATGAAAATGGTATAAAGGGAAAATTCAGGCTGTTTCCTTGGGGGGAGATTAGACAAAAATCTGAAAGTATTTTAAGAGAAAGTAGTTCAGTCAGCCATTTGGGCAGTGTATGTGTATTGCAGATCTATTACAGATCCATTTATACTATTGTTTGAGTTGCCAGTTAAAGGGAAGAAATATAGCAATAAAGGTTTGAATGTGGCATCTTTTGAACCTGAAGTTATTGGGTTTACTATTGCCTTGGCATATTGCCTGCACAATGATCTTCCCTTCTCAGCCTATGGAGAAAAAGACGAGCAGCCTATTAAAAGGGGGCAAGGAACAAGATGCGGGGGGAGAAAAGCCTGCGCAAGTGATCAGATCGCAATCCAGAATGAGCACTTTACATCGGTTGATTATCTAATGATTCTATACGCCTGTTCTAGATACGGAGAAGGAGCGTGATAAATGCTGGAAGTAAATTAATTATCAACATGACATTGTCGGCATAGACCAACCGATCAGTCTCTTCAATCTGTCCAGAACCATCCAGCGCCGACTTCTTCCACCGTCCAACACTTTCTAGAGCCGTCCAAATTGACCAGTGTTGTGCTTAGCCACCCACGTTGCTCACGCTGGACCTGTACATCATAAATGATCCATCTAACTATTTGTTATAGTGAGCATAAAATTTAATATGGGTCTTTCTATAAATGTAAGGGATGAGCTTGAATTCACCAGCACTCAGATTTCTGAGTTCTCGATGTTCTATTTTATCTTTGTTTGTCTGTCCTTTGAAATCAATTTCAGTTAGCTAGTGCTCAGATTTGCTGAGTTCTTAGTGTATTATCTATTTTGTTGTCTCTCCTTTTACTTTCTTTATTTTAGTAGAATTCTTCATTTTTTTTCATTGACTGCATTAAGACGTCCTGCTAGAAGTTTTTAAAGTCTTATTATTATGAAATACATTTTTGTGCTTCTCTGTCTTACCCCGGCTTCGCCTGTAAATCTCTTCTGGCTAATCAACAAATTGGTTTGTGCATATCAGGTGACCATGGCATTATAATCACTCTTCTTGAAGTGTCATACAGTGCAGTCCACGAGTTTCCTTAGTCTGCACATATTCCTTGTACTCTGATTGAGTCTATATATTCCTTAAATGAACCTAACCCCATCTCTTTAGTATGTCTTTGGAATTCAGTTTTACCAACTACCCATCTGTGTTGGATGGAATGTTTCAAAAAGCTTTCATTCAATCACATATTGTGCATATCCTGCAATAGTTGATTGTGTTTGTATAGTCTAATCTCCCGAATGTGATAAGTCTTGTTGCAAGAAATAATGTTACAGTATTACCATGTGTGGTGTTGAGCCTTTCAAGAGAACTTAATTGCGTAAAAAGATTGAGAATAGCACAATAGTGGCATAGGAAACATTAGGTGCAAGAAGTTTGTAGCGATCAATCTCTTTCCTCGTTACAATGATCCATTGAAGCTCGTGGAGACTAGGAGAGGCCGCTGTGGAGAATGGGCTAATTTTTTTACATTGTATTATAGAGCACTTGGGAGTTAAGCTTGCCTAGTTTTGGACTTCACTGATCATGTGTGGACAGAATGTTTCTCAAATCATTTTCAGAATTTAGGTAGAAGCTTGCTTATGCACTGATATTGTTGTTCTTGAATTTCCGACCTTGTAAGTGAACCACTGAATTTTCCTCTGCCATAGTATAGCCATTATAAAACTAAATTTTAGCTAGACTTATTCGCTTTTATGGAAATTTAAAACTATACTTCATTAAAAAGGAAAAGACATGCATTTAAAGTTCTTTGCTTTACTCTCACCCGAATTGCTTTTCTCTAGCCTTTCTCTTTAAAAAAGATAGAAAGTAGATAAGTTAAAAGATCTTTAGTCTTTATTTAAAAAGATAGAAAGATAGATGAGTAAAAGGATGTCTTATGTTCTTTTAAAGATTTCTTAGCTTTTTTAGAATATTTTAGGTATGCTAAATATTTAGAAAGAAATAAATTTTGGTTGATCTTTTTCTTAGAATATTTTGGGTATGTTAAACATTTTGAGAGATAAAAATCTAGTTGATTTATAAATTGCATGTAATCAGATTTAGTTATTTTATTTTATTTTATTTAAAATAAATAGTAAGTATTGAAAAATAAATAAAATAGTTTTCAAAGTAGTTCAAAATAATAGAAATTATATAAATAAATAAAAAGTGAAAAGTTAGCTGAATACATGTATACATATATAATATTTGGGTTAATTCTTATGATAATAAAATTAAATTTTCAATAATTGCATTCATCAAGTCTAATTGTGAGTAGGAACACAATTTAAATTGTCTAGTATAATAGAAAAGATAATAGTGTGAATTATCAAGAAATGTCTAATTCTCAAGTAATACCAATAGAATTTTCAAGTGATTGGTAATATGTAAAAGAAATTATGATATTAGCATTATTACTAATACTATCAATTCATAATAATATTAATAAATATAGAAGATTTTAATATTATATGGTATTTGGAAGGATACTTAATAATAAGGAGAGATTTACATTGAATTAAACCTTAAAACATTACAATTGAAGTATTAAAACCTTGTTATCATAAGAAGATTGTTTGGTTTAGAAGTTTTACTTTTGGTATGTATATCAATTAGTATTTAATTAACATTTAGTAGAATTGGTTCATCTTCTATTTGTATTTAATAAATTTTACAAGGGACTAAGAAGTGAGCAAGTAAAATGAAATTCCATTAGTTCATGATAAATGAATTAGATTTATAATATATGGTTACTTTTGAATTAACCATGATGCACGTTCATGATCTTATAGTTTGATTATCTTAGATAGGAATTGAGATGCATTACTTCAAAAATATTGTATGATCATTATTATATATTATTCGCAAATTAGGTATTAAAGATTGAACAAGATAATAAATGTTTTAAATTCCACAATGTGTTGTATTCCATCATCTATAGTTATGTTCTACATACATTATGACTCTATAATTTTCTATAAATTTATGTCATGGTAATTTGATAGAGAATTCATTATGATTCAATTAACTTGCAAAAGGGGTAATTAGAGATCCACTATTCAATTCACGTGACAATCAAGAATTATGTAATATTTCTTTTCAAAAACTTGAACTAATGGTGACTTGGTTCAGATGCAGAAGGGGATGATAGTAGTATATCATTAACCTTCATTAGTAAATACCAACGATACCCAATGGCCATTACATGGAGGATCGGAAGAGGCATGAGTTATATTTAAATTCTTCTTGGTAATGAATATTCTATTCTATGACCATTACATATGAACCTTTAGACTTTGGATTCCTAATATTACTTAATAATTGATGCGGGCACAGCCTGAGACACAGAAAATAACCCACAAACAAGAGAATAATTTTATTATTCAGAAAATGCAGCTTCTTACATGCAGAGGATCTCAATCCCCATGTTCTACAACACATGCAAGTTACAAAAAGCTATAGAATAACCCTTTCGTAATATGCGAGGACTTGATGAGGGCACAGCCCGAGACACAGAAAATAACCCACAAACAAGAGAATAATTTTATTATTAAAAAAATGGAGCTTCTTACATGCAGAGGATCTCAATCCCCAAGTTCTACAACACATGCAAGTTACAGAAAGCTACAAAATAACCCTTTCGCAATATGCGAGATTGTCCCCAAAAAGCTACCCAAAAATTAGAAACCCGCCCATAAATAGAGCTCCTCATTAGTTTGGAGCCAAAAATACATTCAAATTTGAGTTTAGGTGGTTTGGCAGTGAAAATTTATAACATGAAGTTCAAATTTCAAAAGAGCATTTGCAATTGTATCTTCTAGAAAGTGTGCCAACTTCCTGGGGCCATAACTTTTGATCCGGGACTCCGATTCACGAATCGTTTGAACCGTTAGAAAGGTCTCGAAGCCAATACGCGCTTGAAATTGGCTATGCCGATTTCGACATGTTTCAAGGCTGTTATGGGAACTCTAAGTGCTTCAAATCTAACTTGAAAGATTTTTAGGTACAAATCTGGGAAATTAAAACTGCAATATCTTTCAACCCAGGAATAGAAAATAAAAATCATAAATTGGGAATTTCATTATGACGAAAAGGGTATCCAAAAATGTAAAAACATCTAAGAACTGAGAAACTTGAAATTTAACTATTTTTGGGTGATGCAAGATTGCCCTTACACCACTAGATGCTCTTGCATCAGACACCCAGGGTAATTTGAGAAGTGAACCCATCATGTCTTAGATGGTGGAGGAAAAACCCAAACGGTCAACCTCTGCCTTAGGCAACTAGGATGAATCTTCAATAGGCCTTCCTTTCCATTTCACCAGATATTTTTCATACAACCTGTTCCTAGTACTCCTTCCCACACGACTATCTAGGATTTCTTCAATCTCCTCATTTTTTGAAGTAGGTGTTGGAATCCCACAATGTTCCATCGTTGGTACTTCCTCTGTGCCACCTTCATGATACTCTGTCAAATCTGAAATGTTGAACACAAAGGAAATGTTGAATCCATCTGGCAACTCTACCTCATATGCATTCCCTGAATCATGCCTCTTCAAAATTTTACAGGGACCAAACTTCTTCATCTTCAATTTGTTACATGTTCCCACTAGAAACCTTTCTTTCCTCAAGTGGACCATCACTTCATCACCAATCTGAAACTCTTTATACCTCCTCTTCTAATCTGCCTTAGCCTTATACTGTATATTCATCTTGTTAATATGTTCTCTTACCTTATCATGTATATCCTTGATGTGTTCTGCAAAATCTTTGACTTCAACACTTATTTTCTTCTCTTGGTCCATCTTCCTCAATTCTGGAGCTATTTTGGGGCTACCTCCATACACAATCTGGAATGGTGATCTACCAGTGCTTCTGTTGATAGAATTGTTGTAAGAAAATTCTACCTAAGGTAAGATCAAGTCCCATCCCTTGGGTTTATCTCCTACCAAACATCTCAGTAGGTTACCCAGACTCCTGTTAACAACCTCTGTCTACCCATCTGTTTGTGGATGGTGTGCAGAACTGTACTTCAACTCTGTCTTTAGCTTCTTCCACAAGGTCCTCCAAAAGTACCCCACAAATTTGGTGTCAATGACCAACAATACTTCCCCTTGGGTGCATCATGTAGCCTCTCACCACCTCTTGAAGAACAAGTCAAGAATGTGGACTGCATCATGGGGTCCTCGGACATGAATGAAATGTGCCATCTTTTGTCCTATCAACCACCACAAACTAAATCATTTCCTCGCTAGGTTCCTGGTAAACTACATCAAAGTCCATACTTTATATCCTCCAACGCTCTCTGTACGTGGTATTGATATAAGTTCGTATTCTCCGCTCACTCCTCGTGAGCTATCCGACATACCTCGCAACTTTGTACAAACTTCTTCACATCTTGTGACAACTGAGGCCAATAATAATACTCACTGATAATGGCAATGGTCTTATCCCGACCAAAATGTCCTGCCATTCCTCCACTATGCTTCTCCTTTATCAGGTTCTCCCTCATGGAACTCCTTGGGATACACAATTGACTTTCCTTAAATAACATGCCATCTCCGCATTATGAAATCCAACCACCTTTGTCTTTGTCCATCAGAATGTTCCTTGCAAGCTTTCCAAGCCTTTGCAAATTAGATCTTTTCTTTACATACGCTGTCTTGAGTTCATTGAACCCACCACTTAATCTCTATCTTTGTCAATAACAATGCATGCCTCTACTTAAGGCATCCGCGAACCCTATTTGACTTCCCACTCCTATGTTTCAAAAACAAGGTATAACTTTGTAAAACTCTACTCCATTTGTATGCTCCTCGATGAGAATTTTCTAACTATTTAGGTAAAATGCAAGGGTATAATGATCAAGATATAGAACAAATTCTTCAAGAATAAATAATGTCTCCATTTCTTTAATGCTTGAACTATTGCATAAAAATTCTAATCATATACAAAATACTTTCTCTCTGGCATCATTTAACTTTTCAATCGAATAGGTAATCGGCCATCTTTCTCTTGGCCTTTAACATCGCCCACGGTACAACCACCGCATCACAATCCACCGAAACACCTTTTTGAAACTGGAAGAAATATTGCTCTGTCACCTTCTCATTTCAATAATTCAAAACTTTGCTGCTTTATGTCTAATTTGAATTCTTTTCTATCCCCTCTCATTGTTTCGGTCATGGGTCCACAAATACTACTGAAGTTTCTTATGAATTTTCTATAAAAACTATCCAAACCATGGAAAGATCTCACCTTGGTAGTAGTTCTTGGGGTAGGCCATTCCATAATAGCCTTTCACCTTCTCTCACACATTTGAGACCTTTTGCTGAGACAACAAACCCCAAGTACACTAACTCCCTCTTCACAAAACTACACTTCTTCAGATTAATCAATAGTTTCTCTTCTCTTAACTTCTCAAAGGCTCTCCGAATATGCATCAGATGCTCATCCAACATCTTACTAAAAATCAAAATATTATCTAAATACACAATAACAAAACTTCCTAGAAATTCTTTTAGTACCTCGTTCATGAGCCGCATGAATGTGCTTAGTGCATTGGTTAGCCCAAAAGGCATGACTAACCACTCATATAGGCCCTCTTTGGTCTTGAAGGCAGTCTTCCATCTATCTCCTCCTCAATCCAGACGGTGATATCCACTTCTTCAAATCAATCTTTTGTGAAGTACCGAGTCTAATCAAACAACCCATCAGTCATCCATCCTGGCGTGAGAAATCGTGACTTGATTGTTATCTTGTTTATGGCTCGAGAATCTGTGCACATCCTCCACTCCCCATCCTTCTTTGGTGCTAGTACTGCAGGTACGGCACATGGACTCAAACTCTCCTATATCAAACCCTTTCTCAACAACTCTTGAACTTGTCTGTTCAACTCCTCATTTTTGTTGGAGTCATTCTATAAGCTACCTTATTTGGCAAACTGGCCCCAGAAATCAAGTCAATCTGATGACTGATCTTCCTGCTGCGGTAAACCCTCAGCCTACATTACACGTAAACAATATCCCGCTGGAACTCATCCAACATCCCGCGTAAAAATTTTATGGAACCTTCTCTCTAATATTATCCTCCTTACTCACCTCTAGGAATCAATGCATAAATACTACATGCTTATGTTTCATAACTTTCTAAAAAAAATTCTTCCATCTAACAAATTCTAGCACTACTGCATACCTTTCTTCAGTCTCCTTCAGGGGTTTCAACTTGTGGCGAACCCCATCCTTTTTCAAGGAATAAGTGTTTGCATGGCCATCATGTATAGCTCTCCTATCGAACTGCCACGACCTCCCCAACAACATGTGACATGCATCCATGGGATGATTTCTGCAGTACCATCATGGTAGTTCTCGATCTTGAACTCTTTACTAGGCACCGCCATTGACCAAAACTTGTGGTCTTTTCTACAACCGTGCAATCTGGATAGCCGCATGCGTACCTTTCCCTCTTCAACTTTGCACCATCTCCTCTGACACCAGATTATCGGTGCTCCCACTCTCAATAAAGATATCACAACATTTTCCTTCACACTTGCACCTTGTGTGAAACTGATTCTTCCTCTATTCAGGTTCCTTTTCCTTAGTCACCAGAGATCTCCTAATCACTAGGGCTTCTCCCCTTTCAACATCATCTGAATTTTCAGATTGGGCCTCCTCATCTACATGCATAACCATTCCATGACCTTCTGGCCTTTTGTCTGCCCTTCCTTGGTGTTGTGGACATTCATAGGCTCGATGCCCTTCTTCACCATATTGGAAACATGTTCCTTTGAAACCACCTATTCCAGATCCTTGTCCATATTTCCCTCATCCTCTACCTCTTTGATCACCACTTTTTTTATCACGAGGGCAGTAGAAGTTGTCACTCCTTTGGCTTCGACTGGTACCCACATCTTCACTTTTCTTTTCATCATCATTTTAGCTTCCTAAAGGTCTTCCACTGCCCCTTCTGCTTTGACCTCCTCATCCTTTTTGCTTGCCATCAAATCTTTTGTTCAGCTTCTCTTCCACCTTCAGGGAAAACTGATACACATCCTCAATGGTGGTCATTCTGACTAGGCTTAACTCCTCCTGAATGCTCGGTCGTAACCCATTAAGATATCAGGATACTTTCTCCTTATTGGCCTTTGTGTGACCCGTTCTGATGATTATCTTGTGAAAATATTCAGTATATTCTTTCACAGATCTGCTTCCTTGCTTCAACCCTTGCAATTTCTTCAACAGATTCAACCTCGAATTAATTAGTGTGAATCGCTTTCAATTTTGATCCGACCGTGATTTTTCCCTTTGATTTTCTAATTGACCTTCACCAAATATTGGCATGGCCCTTTAGCTTCATTTTTTCATTAAACTTAACCCGGACCTCGTCCTTCATTTCATACCTTTCGGCTTAGCTTGCTGATCCAGCCGATCAACTTTCAGTTCGCACTTCTGAATAAATGGAACCTTTTGACCTTTTGAATGGCCCTTTATTACATTTGTCTTGATCAATTGCTTCTTCTTCTTCTTCTACATCTGAACCTTCTTCCTCTCCTTCATCTGCACTTTCCTCCCTCGGGTTTACCCCTCTTCTCAACTGGTCTTGTAACGCATCAATCTGTCTCTGGAGGGCTGCTAGTACATCTCTTCTACCAGCATTTATGTTGCCTCGACCACCTCTAGCACCACCATGCCTACTAGGCATCACTCTTGGAGGCATCTTTCTTGACCTCGACCCATAACCACAGTCCTGGTGGGAACTACCTCACAATCAACGATCTATCCACATGCTCAAGAAAACCTGCTTTGATACCACTTGATGAGGGCATAGCCCGAGACACAGAAAATAACTCACAAACAAGAGAATAATTTTATTATTCATAAAATGCAGCTTCTTACATGTAGAGGATCTCAATCCCCAAGTTCTACAACACATGCAACTTACAAAAAGCTACAGAATAACCCTCTCGCAATATGTGAGGACTTGATGAGGGCACATCCCGAGACACATAAAATAACCCACAAATAAGAAAATAATTTTATTATTCAGAAAATGGAGCTTCTTACATGCAGAGGATCTCAATCCCCAAGTTCTACAACACATGCAAGTTACAGAAAGCTATAGAATAACCCTTTCACAATATGCAAACTTGTCCCCAAAAAGCTACCCAAAAATTAGAAACCCGCCCATAAATAGAGCTCCTCATTAGTTTGGAGCCAAAAAAACATTCAAATTTGAGTTTAGGTGGTTTGGCGCCGAAAATTTACAACATGAAGTTCAAATTTCAAAAGAGCATTTGCAATTGTGTCTTCTAGAAATTGTGCCAACTTCCCGGGGCCATAAATTTTGATTTGGGACTCCGATTTGTGAACCATTTGAACTGTTGGAAAGGTCTCGAAGTCAATAACGCGCTCAAAATTGGCAATGCCGATTTTGGCAAGTTTTGGGGCCGTTCCGGGAAATCTAAGTGCCTCAAATCTAACTTGGAAGATTTTTAGGTGCAAATCTAGGAAACTAATACTACAATATCTTTCAACACATGAACAAAAAATAAAAACCGTAAATTGGAAATTTCATTATGACGAAAAGGGTATCCAAAAATGTAAAAACATCTAAGAACCAAGAAACTTGAAATTTAACTATTTTTGGGTGATGCAAGATTGCCCTTACACCACTGGATGCTCCTGCATCAATAATCATTTGCAAAACTTAGATAATTGTTAAAATTGTTAATCAATGGTAAGTTGGGGACTTGGTAGAAATAAACTTTGCAAAGAATAGAATTATTTTAAAAGGTACTTATTTTACCATATTGTTTCTTTTTATCTTACCATTAAATTACTGCATATTTATTTAGTAAAGAATAGTCAAAATTTTACATAACCAATATTTTTGTTAGAAGAAACATTCATTAAAATAGTTTCAGTTCTTTTTCGAATCAATATGTTACTCACATCATCACATTCCTAGTAGCAATTAATTGTATTCTTATATGAAGCCTTGTATCAATTAGATCAAGTGAAATTGTTTATTGAGTTAGTGAGTAATCTTGGGTTGCTTAAGGATCATGAAATATTAATGGTGAGTCAAGGAATTTCAAGTAATTCAAGTGACAGGGCATGGAATATCTTCTAGAGAATTGACATCCAACTAGGACATATTGGAAGGAAGGTAAATATGTAACATTATATTATAACAATCAATTATATTAGAGAAGGAAAATATAATATGATTAATTAATCTCACAACTATAAAATTTCCAAGTCAATTATTTTTATGCCTAACAAGTTAACATGCACAACTAATAAAGTATAGTCATGGATATTAAATGTCACACATTATCTGTTGATATGATCAAATATCTTAAAAGGAGGTTCCAAACCTTAGGGTAATCCTATACTTTTACATTATATTTTCTTAATCTACATATTTGAATAAGTAGATTGACAATTACTTATGAATGTTAGAATTTTTACTCATTTCGGGTTAATTTAGAATTTTCATCTAATGTTATTAAGTAATGAAATGTGTTATTATTAACTTATAGACTAATTATGTTGTTGAAATGTATTGTCTAAGGAATCCATTTTCAGTTTTACCTAAGTGGGTGGCAACCAACGAAGTACTGTCTAGGAAAAATTGAGTCCTAGAAAGGGTTGCATACCCACTATTACAATACTTAGATTATTTGGCCATCCATAATTAACCAAGTCCATACATATCTATTTCTTTCTCAGTGGGTTTGGCTAGAGTACACGTGACTTCATGATGCCAACACGGTCGGGTGGTCAGTAAGCCGTACTCGATGTATACATCATTGCAAATGTTTGGACCTTGATGTTGATATTCATTTTTATTGAGGTTGTAGTTTAAGTGTTATGTACTTATATAAGAAAAGTGGTTCTTATATAAAAAAATATTTCAACAAAAAAATTGTAGAAGTTTTCAAGCTATCTATCTTGGTTGTTACACTACACTAGCTAGCTTCTAGCCCTAGCCTCTTGCTCTTCCTTTTTTATCCTAGACTCCTCCCCAAAATTCTTAATCATATTAAAAAATGATCCCTCCTTATGTGCCTCAAGAATTTTCACTTCCCTTTTGAAAGGGTCTTCTATCTATGCATAAGTGCTAACATACATAAGGTTAACTTTAACCCTTTCCTCTTCAAATTGAAAGACATGTAACCATATCTTCTTCCTCTCAAGAACATGGGCATCGGATGGGAAGTTTCTAATAAAATCCTCTCAATACAAGAAATGGTTATATAAAGTTGACTTGCTAGATTTTTTTCTTTCTCTATCAATAAAACCCTCAAGGTCATAATTTGTCACCTTCTTCACATCCATTTTGTAATTACCTAGCATGTCAGCAAAACTATCAAATGCTTCTTTAGAGAAGACTCTAAAGTCTGAAAAAGAAAAATTTCCAAGAATGAATGATCTTTTCTTGGCACCCCTAATATGTTCCTTATCCATGGCATCTATTTACCACATTATTTCCCTAAATGCAAGTTTTTCAGGAACATAGATGGGGAAATTATGTGGTTCCACCAAGGCACTATATACCCAAAAAACAATGTATGATGAATGGAGATACCAATATCCCCAATTATGATCCAACCTAGTGTTCTACTTGAATTCAAGTGGTCTAATGATTTCTTTGATTGATATTGAAATATTGTACATAGGTTTCACCCACAAATTATCAAATATCCCCATCAACAAGCCATTTCTGAAAGCAATATAATTAGAATCAAGATAGTTCTAATCCCATATGTGGGTCCAACAATACACAAGAAAATATTTTCCCTCTTCATCTATCATTTTGAGCTTCATGAAATCAACCCAAGCCTTCCTACCAATCCATAACAACATTTGCATAAGCATAAAATAATGAGTAAAGTACAAAGGAGCACTATCATTCTTCAAATATACCAACTACTTATGAATATCCTCTGTAATATCGGAAACATAATAAATTTTTTTATTTGAGTCCTTATTTTGAATGTCCATAGTCAAGGCCATCATATCGACATTCATCCATAAGTCGTAGTTTCTCCCCAACACTTGGCATAAGATAAAGTAAGTGATTTTAAAGTAGTCTTGAAAATCATCATAATTGAAAGGCTCAAAATCCTTTAGAGAAAACCCCACTCCTTTCATTTGTAAATATCTTCTTCTATTCCTTGGGAGCACATGATTTCTATAACCATACTTATCTTTTCCATATTCTAGGGAAAGGGTTGTAGTGCCCAAAAAATGTTGTCAATGGCATTTCACACTTGTTTAGGGCCTTGTTAAAATTGAGCTTAATGGTGATTTGACTTAGTTTTGTAATGTGATTAACACACTCACATTAGGTCTTGGGCCCTTGTAAACTAAATAAACCTAATCATGCCTTATATAAGGTGCTGTAAAGTGTTGTAACACACTTTCATACTTATCTAGGGTTGTCATTAATAATTGGGCTTCTTTATGCTTTAATCGCTCTTATTTTGCATCCATAACCATCATTTAATGCATCTTTTTTAGGATGATCTCAATGTAAATCAACATCAAATCATAATTCAAGTGTTTTTAGGTTGTGTGTCCTAGATTTGGTGGTTTGGGACTCATATGCCACCTTCAGAATATGAGTCCCACTTGGGGTTTTACGTCCAAATATGGATTTTACACATTTCTACAAAATTTTGGAATTGGTCCTATAATTTATACCTAATGGGACTCATATGGGTATGTGCAGGATCATGATGGGCCAAAAAGTGGCAATATGATGGGTATGTGGCTGACAAATTTTTTAACCCAAAATTGATGAAACAAAAAGGGTTTTTAAATGAGATTCTCAGCTTTCCACCAATATAAATTATTCTTTACTTTGAATTTAATAAATAATTATCATTCATTTTCTATTCAAATTATGACTAAAGTCTTAATTGATAGGTTGACTGAAAAACATCTATAGCTTTCAAATGGTATCACATTTTTTGAATCCAAAACATGCATCACATTCTATGCTTCACATACTATAGGATTAAAAAAATAAAAAATGAATTTCATGAAGTTTTGTAACTAAGTTAAGGTGGTCAGACATGTGTGATTTTTATATTTTTAAAAAGTTCTTAATAAAAAATCATAATTAATTATTTACTTGTGAAAAAAATACAAAAAATATGCATCACATCGACATGAGTTATCTAATTATATCTAAAATATTATATAAAAAATATTATCATTATATTGTGGTTAGGGTGGTCTATCAGACATCTACTTCTTATTTTTCCCTAAAAATTTAAGTACTACTACATTGAAATTTCCAAATTTTCACCAAATAGATTTTTTTTTTAAACAAAACTCAGGTAGTCAGGAAACCACACCAATTTATAGATTTTTATTCTTACATATTTTTGAAATAATATAGATAAATTGGTTCAAATTTTTACGTCAAGTTGCCTAACTCTGATTTTTCTATTTTTTTTGCCACTTAAGGGCCTATTTTTTCCATGATGATCCTGCACATACCCATATGCCACTTTGGGAGTATGAGTCCTATGTGGCCCAAAATTAAAATGAATTAAAATTATTGGGGGAATTTTATCCTCATAGATTTGATGTCAGCTTGTAGCATTGCAATTTTGGGAATTTTTGCATAATCAAGTATAAATACAAGGTTATTGCACCTATTTTCACCCTAAGGTTTCACATATTCATGCATATAGAAAACTGGATCTCAAAAAAGCATTCAAGTGTTTACAAAAACATTCAAGAGTCTTCAAGGGTAGATTATAAAGTGATTTATAGTATTATTCAAGCATCAAGCATCATGTCAAGGTCATCATGCATCATGTTTGTTTTTCTGCTAATAATTGTGATGCATGGTTTTATGATTGAAGCTAGCATTTAACTAAAAATCTATCAAATTCAAGCAAGTGTTAAGATATAGATCCATTGGAGCCACTTCATACATGTTTGCAACACTAAGTTATTGCAGTTTGTTGAGTTGCAAGATCATATTTTGTTCGTTCATCATTTTCTATTATTATTTCACTTCATTTCAAGGTTTGATTACCAAAATGGGGTTTGACCAAGGAAAACCCCTTTCCACTAACAAAACAACATTTTCCCCTCTTTTTAGTGTGTGATTTGTAGGTCTAGGTTGAAAACATATTGAAGAGTAAGCTTGGAGAAAGTTGCCAAAGTGTTCAAAGTTGCCAAAGTTGCCACGTTGCATTAGAAATCATTGGAAGACTTATGTAGGTTGCAAATAAGGGTTTGAAATCTGGAAATCAATTAGAAAGGATAGAGTACATATTGAAGACTAGATTTAGACCTTGAAGTTCTAGAAAACCCTTACTATACTTATACACTAGTTTTGTTGTATCAATCTTAGTGTAGGTCATTTTCCATATTTTTACAGTTCCAAAAACCCTTTTGCCAAATTTCAATTTCTACCCAGAAACCCATATCTGGGACTAAATCACCTAGTCTGGTGTGGGTATGTGTAGGATCATGATGGGCCAAAAACTGGTGATATGATGGGTATGTGGGTGACAACTTTCTTTTTACCCAAAATTGATGAAATGAAAAGGGTTTTTAAAGGAGATTCTTACCTTTCTAACAATATAAATTATGGTTTACTTTGAATTTAATAAATAATTATTTTTCATTTTCTATTTGAATTACAACTAAACTCCTGATTGATAGACTGATTGAAAAATATCTATAGCTTTCAAACGGTATCAATTTTTTTGAATTTGAAACATGTGTCACATTCTATGCTGTGCATACTATAAGATTAAAAAAAATACAATTGAATTTCATGAAGTTTTGTCCAAGTTAAGCTAGTTAGACATACGAGTTTTTATATTTTTTAAACTTTGTAATAAAAAAATCATAATTAATTATTTACTTGGAAAAAAATTACAAAAAAAGTGCATCATGTTTGGACATTAGTCCTCTACTTATATCTAAAATCTTATAAAAAAATATTATCATTTTATTGTGGTTAGGGTGGTTAGACAGACACCTACTTCTTATTTTTTCCCTGAAATTTAAGTACTACTACATTGAAATTTCAAATTTTCACCAAATAGATTTTTTTCCTTTTTAAATAAATCTAGTAGTTTAGAAACTACATTCAATTTTCTACAAATTATATTCTTACATATTTTTAAAATAATATAAATAACTTATTCATTATTTTACATCAAGTTGCCTAACTTTGATTTTTATGAATTTTTTTTCCACTTAAGGGCCTTTTTTTTCCATGATGATCCTGCACATACCCATGTGTAAATCCCAGTAGGTTTTTTTTTTTTTTTTTAGTATTTCAACACTTCATCTAGTCATCTTCAAGTTTTGAGGTGCACACCTTTTATCTTACAACTTTTTATTTTGTTTTATATGTATTTGTAGGTCAGATTGCATTGCATTAGGTTTAAACATTTTGATTTGCATTTTGGTAGTCTCTCCAAGCCCTATCTTTATGGTCAACCCCTCATTAGTTTATGATTAGACCCTAGGATAGCACTATTGCGAGATCTCTATCCTCTTTGCATACTTTATATTGAGATCTATAGGGTTTCCTTCCAATGAAATGGTTGTGAAGTGTGTTGTTTTATGGCCTAAACCATAAATCAATCCATTTTTTTCACCTTTCATTTTGGTGAACCTACATTTAGAACATCATAATTCTGATTTGGAGTGCATCATAATCCTAGATCTTTTTTGCATTAACATTGCATTAGGGTTTTCATTAGTTAATTGACATTCTAGGGTTTCTAAATTTTGCATTAGTGAAAGTGCATATATGTTGCATTTTTCATCTCAAATAATTGAAAATCATATAAAATTTGTATTTGTATTTAGGTTATAGATAATAGAAACTAAAAATCATACAAATCACGTAAAATTTTATGAAAATTTTGAAAAAAAACCCTCACTGGGACTCATATGCCCCTTTGGGTGATTTAGTCCCAATGCTAATTTTGAACTGCATTTTCTATAATTTAAAACATTGTAACTTCCAATATTTTGTTTGTTGTTGATATCCTTTTGTTTCAGTTTACAAAATTTACGTTATATTCATTTCGTTGTATTTAGCTTAAATTGCATTTTCATTCATCTTGCATTTAGTAACCCTTGCATGAGCATTTCTACTTGGTT
>VDFB02075321.1:258546766-258639968 GCA_007258455.2 Sequoia sempervirens | reverse complement strand
TATATACACAAATGTATATATATTATATATATATAAGAGTATATATTCAAAACTCATTTAATTAAAAAGGGAATACATTTTTTTTTTTTCATATCAATTCATAGAAAAATTGGACATTTTCAGAAGATGAACTTCTTCATAGCCAAATTGTAAACAAAAATACAGTACATTTTCAGAAACCCGGCTTAATTTCTTCCATTTGCTTGCAACCCAGAAAGATTTCTAAAACCCCATAAGATTTCTTTTCTTTCACATAAAACATATTTTTTTTATTTTTTTTTTCTATTGAATCAGAAAACTAAAGAATAAGACAATGGAACCTGGAGTCCTGCGCTATTGAAATTTTGATGAAGCTTTACTTGATCCCCAATTTCCTTTTCGAAGAGCTCTCATTCTTTCCTTCAAAACTTCTTCACTTGATTCCCTCGACCAATCTTCTAATCTAAACTTTACTTCCGAAGAACCTCTCCTCTAAAACAATGAAAAAACTAAATAGATTTCTACAGAAAAGATCGAGAGAGAATCCAATTCTCAAAACTCAATATTTTGATGTAACTTCTATAAATTTTCCCATGAATGAAAAATCTCCCAAATTTTCTATTAAATAAAAATATATCTCTTCTTTTTCAAAAGCTCTAAAAATCCAAATTAAAAGAAGTTTTCTAATTTTATTCCCAGCTTTTTCAGCCAACACTCAACACTCATTGGTCCTTTTTATCTTTTCTTTCTTTTCTTGATTTTTTTCTATTTAACAACACTTTTTCTTTATAATTCTGATTTTGCAAGCTTTACTTGTAATTCACACAATTGAATATCTTTAATTAATTTATTTCATAATTATCTTCAACATGCTTATTTAATTAAATTATCAAAATACTAATTTTAAATAATTTAATTTACTCTTTTAAATAAATCACATGACTTTTAATATAAGACTTTTATATTTTAATACAAATTATTCCAACACTATTATAAACATTTATTAACATCATTAAATTATATAAATAACATCATACAAAACACCAATGTAAAATAAATACCAAAAGTACACTCACACAAACCACTAAAATAAATTACAAAAATGACAAAAGTCAAAGACGCACAATACCACTCAATCAGGACGGTTTGACAAACATGGGATGGGGTGACTTCCTTGTCATCTTTGTTTCAACATCATGCCCATTGGGTTATATTGATGCTCATCATGTCCTGCCAAAGTAGGTGGAATCGAGACTCTATACCTACAATTCCTGCATACAAACAAGGTCATGTACATGTATATATATAGTCAAAATATCATATTGTGAGAAGGGATTGCAGCGTAGCAGGGCACTCGAGAATGAGTGGTGCTACATTGTCCTCTCACCAAAACTATTCTAACAATTAAAACATTAAATATAAAGTAACAATTCTAACTAAGTGATCACATCATAAACTAATTACTAAACCACTGCATCACAATGTATTACTGAAATAAAATTAAACATCCCCAACCAAATGTAACCATAATGTCATATCAATTATCCATGTCATCAAATGAAGTAGCATAATCATCAATCAATCTAAACTAACCAATCCACCAAACCAACCAATAAATAGTACTATTACAATCTCAAAGTATGAAACAAAAGCATAGAAAAATAACAAGTCCAAACAACAACATGAGGGGTATTACATGTTCCATTTTTGGCTCTTTATTGCAGGTTCAAATCAAAGCTTGTTGGTGAAAATATAAGCTCACCATTGCGTCTAGAAGGTTCAAGAAAGGAAATTTTTCCTTGTTTCATCCAAATTGGACATATGAGGCCAGATCTATGAGGGTTTGAAGTTGAAGAGTGGTTGCTAGATCAAGAAGGTAGCTACATCTTTGGAGCATTTTGGGTCAAATCCCACCCTGTCATCACATCTAGAAGGACCATAAACCCTAAGATCAACTGCCAAATTGTCCAAATCGGAGCAGTTGTCCACTGAGGCAAAAATTTTTTTCCCAAGGATCCATACGACCCCCCAGGTTGCCATCATAGTCATCACTATGATTCAAAATATATATATATATTTTTTTTGTGATATGATTTTTTCAAATATTTTGTAAAAATAAATTAGTAGTTTTCTTATTTTTGAAAAGATTTTATAAAAAAAATCTTATACGTATTGTTGCGGAGTACGCAGTGTACCATAGAGGTACATGGCATCCATCATACCACATGGTGGAACACTATTCACCACCGCTGGCCACTCACCAACCACAAGCCCACGTAGTCATCAACTAACTAGTATAAAAAAACTCAACGTCTTCTCCAAAATCCCGACACCGAAAAGTCTTCAATACTGGCGGCTCTAATACAAATTGGCGAAAAAATCTCTGGTACTCTCCATTTATTTCACTAACATCAACAAATATCATATTTGGCGTCCATTTTTCAACTATTGGTGACCATAAAAAAAAATTCTGAAAAAATTCTAGCAGACCTGTCATGTTTCGAAGAATGTCATTTTTAAGCTCAATGTGTAGGTGAATGTTCCTGACGGATAAAGCATATTTCTTTTTGATTGTGGTTAAACCGTCAAATTTAATCATAGGGATTGTTGATATCATCATGCATCAGCAATGATTTTTACATGCATTTGAATTTTTTTGACCCCTCATGGTTTGCAATTTTTATTTTGCAGTCTGACTTTGAAGCTTCATATCTTGCTCATTTTAACTTCTTTTTTCAAGCAATTTTTTTTATTTGGGCTAATGTTTTGCACTCTACACAAAGGTAAAAAAAAATAAAAAATCAGCATCTATTTTTCCCAGAAATTTTAGATTCTCATGGGTGTTGCTATTTCGTCCTCATTTTGGGAACTTTGGGAGCTCATATCTTGCTCCTACGGCAACATTTTTGGGTGCAAATTTTTTTAAAGTGCATGGTTTTTTGTGTACTTTTCATTGGTATGATTAGATTGATCTCATCTTGTACCAAAATTTATACTTTATTCTGTGGCAAAATTTGGCATTTGCATGTACCAAGATCAAAGACCACTTCACTAGTTTTGGCAAGTGGCAACTATAAATGCACTACTCATAAACTGCTAAGCTCATATATTGTTGGGGGGATTTCTTGATTGAGTGATCTGGGGGGGGTAATCTTGTAGTGATTGGTTGCATTCTTTTGCTTAGTTTTTGTTCTTGTAATGGGGAAATCTCAAATTGAACTCCTAACTCCAAATAACTATGCTACATGGAGAAAATCAGTATGGCACTATCTTATGATGAAAGGTATAATAGGTCATCTAAAGGAAACCACTCAAAAACCTACTGATGCTAAAGAATTTGCAAGGAGGGAGATTGATCATGAGAAAACACTTGGATGCATATGTTTATTAGTCTCATTTGATTTAAAATTTCATATTGAATTATGCAAAACACTTAAAGAAGCTTGGGAAACTTTTGAAAAATTGTATGGTAAAATAGATAAGATTAAGGGATATCAAATTGATAATGATTTGATGAATCTTGATCCAAAATTTATTGACCACATCCAAGACTACATCTCCAAAGTCAAACAATTAAGAACACATTTGAAAGAATGCAACATTGAAAAAGAGGATTTACAATTGATTTTGAATGTGTTATCCAAGCTTGGTCTTGAGTATTCAGTGTTTGTTTATGGATTTCATCCCCATCAACTTTCTATGGGAGCATCATATGTTGATTGTAAGTTTGATGACTTTATAAATCTCCTAATCCAAGAGGAAGCTAAGTTAATAAACATGGGTCTAATCAAGTCTTCCAATTCACAAGTATTGTTGACTAGTGAGTCAAAGGGATGCAAAGAATTAGGGAATCTTGATAAGAAGCAAACGAAGAAAAGGAAAAAGCCACATAAAGAATCAAAATCCTCATCCTCATCAAAAAGATAATCATCAAAGGAGAGGCCTTTTTGTGCATATTGCAAGAAGGATGGACATGAAGAACACTATTTTTATAAGGATATTGATGAGTTGAAAAATATTCTCAAAAGGAATCACATTGATTTTCCTTCTAGAATATCTTAATCACCTCCTTCTTCTTCAAAGTAGTCTAAAAAGGACAAAGGTCAAGCATCTACATTAGGAAATAAAGGACAAGTTCTTTGTGCTTTTTTAGGTCCAGGATCAGGGAGATGGCTTCTAGATTCAGGAGCATCTCATCATATGGCATCTTCAAAGGCTATCTTCTCTTTATTTTAGCCTTGTACTATGTCTCCTATCTTGATGGGAAACAATACATACATGTGTGTAATTGAGAAGGGATCTATTAGCTTTGGGGACAACACTTTTTAGGATGTCTTGTGTGCTCCTCATTTGATGAACAATATTCTTTCCATATATCAAATTACACATGGTGGAGATGGGAGGACTATGGATTTCACACCTAATTACTCATCATTCAAGACTTGGAGAGTCAAGAGATTATTGCTACTGGGGTGGTTGATCATTCATCCCGGTTGTATACCTTTACAAATTTTGCTTCTGATGATGACATTGTTTAGCTAGGGCCCATCACCATCTTTGTGTCATTTGCATAATAATCAGCTACTCCCTAAGTTTCACATAAGGGGGGGTGTTGGTGTAAATAAATTCTTGTACCTAGTTAATTCATTACTAGGGGACTTATTTACACATGTTAAGTTTACTTATGTCCTAGGAAGGAATCTTTCTAGGTGTTATTTGTCATTAATTGTTATCTTATCTTTTGACAACTACTACATGTGAACCTAGAGTTGTGATTATTTGTATCATGTCATATGATTAAGAAACTTGTCATAATCCTATGAAATCTTGCATCTCACCTTCGCTATATAACCAAGGGGTCTCTACTTCATTGTAAAACATATCATATCATTGAATCATATTGATAAGAATATAGTTTATTCTTTCAATATTCATATTCTCTCTTTTTGTGCTTTCCATTTGACCTCAAGATCTTGGTAGCCATAGCCAATTCTAACATGGTATCAGAGCTATATCTCAGTTCTAATAGAATATCATTAAATATTTATCTTTCCAAGACTTTGCTTGGTGGTGAACCCCCTTTTTTTCTTTAATCACACCCCTAGGACACCCTATTGTAGATCTATTTTCCTAATTCCATACATAGATTGAGATCTCTAGGGTTTACTTTAATGAAACATAAGTGAAATAGGTGGAGGATACTTAATCCCTCTTTAGTTCCATCTCAAAAAAGGTGGAAAACTATTTTATAGGTTTTATTTTGCTGAAATTATTGTTACAGCCCTAATCTAGGACTCATACACCCCTCTGGGCGATTTAGTCCTAGTACTGGAAGTTTTACCTAGTTTCTAGGTATTCTGTGTGAGCTATTTTTCTATATTTGAACCATTGAAAAACCCTAACTGGGAATCATATGCCCCTTTGGTTGATTCATTCTCATGTCAGCCTAAAACTATATTTTATAGCATTGAATTTTTTTTCTATGCTTCTATTTACTGTTGTTAGATTTATGTTTCCTTTATTTAATTTCATCTATCTTAACTCGGTTCATTTTGTACATTGATTAATTTCAAAATTACATTTATGCATTTCATTCTAGGATATTGAATTACATTTCATCATGGATATGTGATTTGGAAAGATTTGGATATCCTTGAAGTCCTTAGTGGATGTGTCAAGTTGTGCTTTTGGAAATGACTATAATGAAATTGAAATTACTCATGCTCAATCAACCCCTAATGCATGTCCTCCTTGTGATGTTGAAATCATTAGAGAAGATGATGACAACATGAATACATTCATAAATGATCACCTTAACAACCTTGAGAATAATGAATCCTTTGATCCCTCCATGAAATAACCAACACAAATTGAGATGCTTTATCTTTTACATCCTAAAATTGAGACACAAACTAAACCTAAGCCTCCTATAGTAAGTGTTCCTAGTTCCTCTAATTAAGTGCGTAAATCCTATGTTAAGAAAAAGACCAACACTCCCATTAGACTAGAAGAGACATATGGAAAGGGCTTCATGAACTTAAGAAAACAAGGATGTGATACAAAAGGTGAACATGAAATTCATCAAATTTTCGAGAATGTACCAACTAAAGATACCAAAGGGATAGGATATCAATATCCTCCTCCCAACATAAGTATCCCCCTTCCTAAAGAACAACTAATGCCTCATAACAATGATAAGGATGATAGGATCATCTTAGGTCCCCCTCCTTAATAAATTGGTGAATTTAGCAAGAAATAAAAACATTACAAATTTAAAGACTTACCATTCCTATAAAATCTAATACAAATTGAACAAAATTTGGAAGAACTCGTTAACAAAGGTTGGATTGTAATTCCACCTCCTAATAGAACTAGCAAACCTTAAAACAACAATTATTTTTCATATCATAGAACTCTTGGGTATCTCACCAACAAATATCATGCTTTAAGAAGTATCCTTGAGAAAATTGATATGATAGAAATAGTCCCCTAAAGCATGTCCTTCCACTCCTTTCCTTGTAATAGTTGTTGGATCACCATATTGTCACTATTACATGCTTTACATTCATTGCAAATTATTTTAAAATGTAAGGAGCTCTTTCTCATCACCTACCTCATCTTATTCTTGTCTTGCACATAGTGGGAGCAAGAATTAGATAGCCTTGACCATAGTTCGATACTTGTTATTGTACCTTTGGCTAGTTGTCCACCTTTCATATACGATGAACAAGATTGGGATGTGGACAACTTGCTAATAGGTTGACTCACATGTGTTGTACTAGTCTTTTTCTTTCTTTTCATGTTGCTTCTATGTGATTGCATGTGTTTGATGTGATCTATCTCATACTGTTATGTTTGATGTATCTATCTCTTTGTGAAATTTCTCTATTTGTACCTACATTCTTCTCTATATCATAAGAGCTTTTCCTTTATCTTTTCTTTGTATTATGTTTTCCTTTTGGGGATGATGCAAGGCATCGAGAAATTTAGGTCTCTTCCATGTTGACCCAAAATATTTTCTTTCTTTTCACTCTCTTTGTGTTATTCTTCTTGTTCCATGATTATTTGGGGAATGATGATAGTTTCGAGCTCTATAAAAACATTGTAGCAAAGAAACACTAACCCCAATTCCATGGATCCCTTATGTGTATTTTTGGATTTCATTTTGGGGGAAACCTCTTTTCATGATGTAGCTTTATTTGGAAACATATGACTTGGCATAGGGATTTCTAAATAATCTCTCATGTCCTCTTTATTGTTAGCATTTATCATTTTGTACTTTAAATTAATTTCTCATAGCATGGTGTTTAGAAATTTCTTTAAAGTGGGGGCATACATTGACATTATTCTTTTTCAAATCATGTTTCATTGTGTAGTCTTCTTGCATCATGTGATATGTCTTTCTCTTTTTGGTGACATTGGGTATGATGTCCTTCAAGAGCGTGATCTCTCTTAGCATATTATATTCCTCTTAGTGGCTTGATGTGACACACTACATCCCCTAAGTTGTGAATCTTCTATTCTTCAATTGGTTCATTCTTGGAGACATTAGGCATAATGTTCCCTAAGTTGATACCTTAAATTAACTAAGAAAAACTCCTATGGATGTACCTTACACTCTTTTTTAATATTTATTATATGGCCACCTTGCAAAACACACTTTGCTTGCCTATGGTATCATCCTATTTATTCATGGGTGCCAAGCATACGAAGCTTTGCTTTCCTCATGAATCATGTTGTTATGTTGTGTGGTTCCTTATGAAAGTTATCAAGAGGTATAGATTTGTTATGGTTGTACATATGGAAGCCAAACTTAGGCATGAATTTCCCATAGCCACTTGCTTGTCTATGTGAGTGCATACCATCTGTGTGCCTATGTGTCTTGCTAGGGGATCACCTAGTGGATGACTAGAGGTTCCACTAGCCCTTATGAGTGTGTGTTGGTTTGCATAGTGTACATCACATTCCTATTGTAAATTTTTTGGAAAAATAACTTAGATATGATCCACAATTTCTAAGACAAAAATTTGAAGCTTGATCCAACCCCTTTTTGTTTTTATTTTTCTTTCTTCTTTATGTCTTTGGCAGTGTAAGCTTGTATCTTATTGTTGGTTCATACATCATTTTCATGTGATTTCCTTTGTTCCTTTGTTGGTTTTCCATACAAAGTTAATCCTGGGGGCTCACACAACCCTCTTGATTGTTGTCATCTTATCCTACTAGCATTGGTACGCTTGAACCCCTCTTGATGCGAGTTTGTCTACTTTAGTGTGAGTATGAAGCAAGTTCCTCCTCTCACTAAAGTTGGGGCTAAATGTAGTGTATAAAAATGTATCCCTTTACATTTTTACACTTGTTCGGGCCCTCCCTAGTCAAATTGGGCTTCTTTATGCCTTATTTGGTCCTATTTTGCATCCACAAACCTTATTTAATGCATCTTTCTAAGGATAATCCTGACACATATGAAATAACCAATCATACTTTAATGATTTTTGATCAAGTATGACCTAGATTTAGTGATCTAGGATTCATATGCGACCTTAGGTGTATGGGTCCCACCTAATTTTTGGAGCTTGGTCCTCAATTTTGCATAGAAATTAACATTTCTTGAAATTTTTGTCCTAACATTAGCCTACTATGACTCATACACTCCAACTGGCATATGAGTCCCACTTAGCTTGGACCTATTTTAAATTCAAATTCTTGGCAGGATTTTATTCCCCTAGATCTAATGTCGGCTTGTAGTTTTGTAATTTTGGGAAATTTAGCATAAATAAGTATAAATACAAGGTTATTTCACATATTTTCTCCTAGCAATTCAAGTATTCAAGCTTTATAGAAAATTTGAGATGGAGAGAAATTACAAGAGCATTCAAGAGCATTCAAGAGTTGATTATCAAGCATTTTGGAGCTACATTCAAGAATCAAGCATCATGTCAAAGTCATCATGCATCATGTTTTTTTTTGAGCTAACATTTGTGATGTTGGTTTTTATGATTGAAGCAAGCATTCAAGTTAGGATTCACAACATACAATCAAGTGTCAAGATCTGCATTCATGCTAGCCATTACATATAATATTGCAACCTTTGTTACAATGGTTTGGTGACTTGCAACATAACTTATTTGTTCATTCATTATTCCTTCATTCTATTTGATTTTATTTGAAGGTTTGATTACCAAAATGGGGTTTGACCAAGAAAAACCCCTATCCACCAACAAAACAACATTTTCCCCTCTCTTTGATGTGTGATTTGTAGATTTAGGCTGGAGATCCATTAGAGATCAAGATTGGAGAAAGTTACAAACATGTAAAAGTTGTCACCTACCTTGCAAGATCATGAAAATTCACCTACAAAGTAGAATTCAGTGTTTCAGACTCAAAGATCAGAAAGGAGATAAGCTACAGAAGATCACTAGAGGATATTAGAATTTTAGATCAATCCTAACACTAGGACTAAATCAACACTTGTGGCGTATGAGTCTCAGTATACCTATTTTCAAACATTTTTTGTAGATCTGGGTTTAGCAGTTATAGATTCTAGTTTCTACTTGAAACCCTAAATTGGTACTAAATCGCCCCTACTAGTGTATGAGTCCTAGTATGCATTAAAAGTCATATTTTTGGGAGTGAAAACCTTATTTTGAGCATCTTAATTTTTCTAGGTGCCCTTTTTCCTTGCCTCAGTTTATTATTCTAATTTTTAATTTCATATCTTAGGTTGCATAGTTAGGTTTGCATATCATTGCATCTTCTTCTTTCAAATCTTTGGCTTGGTGGTTAACTCCCTTTTTTTCTTTAATCACACCCCTTGGACACCCTATTGCAGATCTATTTTCCTAATTCCAATCCTTGATTGAGATCTATAGGGTTTCCTTTAATGAAACAAAATCAAAATAGGTGGAGGATCCTTAATCCCCTTTTAGTTCCATCTCCCAAAAGGTGGAACTGTTGCCTATATTTCACCTACAGTTCAATCAGGAAAGATAATCATATGTAGATCTTTGAGAGGCGAATGGAACATTCACATGAGGGAAAAAACTCTACATATGTCGCTAGGTCATGAGGAACTCAGTGGGAGAAACTACCCTAGGGAGATTCAGCATGAAAATCATCTAAGGAGAAAGTTGGTAGGACATTTCAGAGGTCTCGCCAACTAGCAAGGTTTCCATTAAGTCTAAGTGCTTCAAACCAGGGATCCTATCGGCATGAGATCTCTTTCGGCATATAGTCTCGGTGACTAATGGTATCTCGCCGAAAAAAGTGAACCTTCAGTGTAGCTTTCAAGTCGAGGTAAGGTCTCCCCGACTCCTAATGTCTCACCAATGGATGAGGAGCCTCGGATGGAGAGATGCTTTCGACATAAGAAGCCGGACTTCGCTAGGAGGTCTTAGCGAAGGCGAAGTCTCATCAAAAGGAAGGGAAGGGGCCTCGATATGGTTGTCTTTGAGAGGAGTCCTACTGACACAAAAGAACCCCTCAGTATGACTAAGGAACTTCGCCGGGATGTCTCCCCAACTCGTAATGTCTCACCGAGATTAGAGCTCGATAAAAGGTGAAGGGCTCGCCAACAGTTGAGGATATCGCCCTGAGGTCCTACTAACACTAGGAGGTCTTGGCAACATAGAAAGTGTCATCGGCAAAGGTCTCACCGACTAGTGGGTGTCTCCTAGACCAGGGGGTCTTGATGGTTGAAGCAAACAAGTGGGGGTCCCACCAACAAAACATCCGATATCGCTAAGAGTTGGGGCTTTCGCCATAGGGTCCTGACGACTGTCCAAAGTCTCATCAAAGGTGACAATACTTCAACATAGTCTTGTGAATTCGATAAGATGTCTCCCTGACTCGGTGATGTCTCACTGACAGTAAAGTGAACAGCTCAGCAGAAAGTGAGGACCTTAGTGTAAGGTCTGGGTGATAAAGGAAAGTCATGCCGAAAGGAAAGACCCTCACCAAAGCAAAGTGCCTTCAGTATGATATCTTCCCGACCAACGGGAGTCTCAATGAAATGAAGAGAGCTCGGGCAGATAGGGGGACTTCGTCATGATGTCTCAATGACCATGTCATGTCTCATCGACCAGAAAGTAAAGACCTCACCGAAAGAACTTGACATCGGCGCAAGGTCTTGTCCATATAAGAATATCTAGCCGACAGAAGGAAGGGAGCTCAGTGGTATAACTTCTGGAGATGTCAGCAAAAGTCTCCCCGAAACAGATGGTCTCACTAGGAGATAGGATTTTCTTCATGACATCTCAATGACAATTTGAGTCATGCCAATAAGTTGCAGAGGACATAATCGCATTAGTGAGACACTTTCAGTGTCTCACCGAGATGTGATTCTTTTCAAAAGAAGTTTTGACCACCTACAGAGCCTGCGTGGAATACGCTTGGCCAACCAGGAGGAGCAGAAGAGAGCCATGGCAGTCTGATCAAAATGAAGAATGTCAATGGGATGAATGTAGCACAAATCTATTGTGAGCTCAGGGCATTTAAGGCATTCAGCCGAGGTGGTTCAAACAGGAGACGATGCCAGGATCAGAATGAATGCGGTAGCTGTGAGATATCTAAAGAAGGCTTCCCCAGGGATGACTCTTCACAACAGGGACATGCAGGGTTCTACAGTAAACTCAGTCAAAAAGATCTAAGGAGAAGATAGATTTTTCTTAGATTGATATTTTGTAAGCCCTAAGGGACCGACACATTTTGATATATAAGGCTTTTTTGCCTTTTTGTAAATGGTTTGGATTATACACTCTGAAGAGTTAGTGATTTTCTGTCAATCCTTTCTTGACTAAATGTATGTTTTGTAACTCAACTGAAATCTGGAATGTAAAACAGAGTTCACCTTGAAAGCAAGTACTAATGCTCTTACCACTCTCATTTTCTACATGTTAGCTTATGTATGTATTTCTTTAACAGTGTTTTTATAAATCTGTATTCATACCACAAAGCTGTGAAGTTTGTTTCTTCCTTCTTGAGATATGTATGTAGATCAAACCTATCAAGAGTGATGCATAAATCTAATGGGGTCATGTTGAGCAAGTAAAGCAGCTGCAGTCTAGTTTTCTAAGTGTGGTTGCTTTCTCTTTTCATTTTCTTGATTTCTTATCAACTCGATGTATCACCATAGGAATAGTTTAGTATAGTTTCATTTTGTATACATTTCTTCTCCCTTTACCTCACAAAGATCAATAGTTTTGGTGATACCCAAAGGAAGCTGACCTTCTTTGGAGGTTCACTCCAATCTCAGGTGACCCATAGCCTTGGAGTGATCCAATGTTTCACTAGAAAGCTCAGTTTTTACAACTTTATATAGGGTGCATTTCTAGGTGACAACAGTTTCTGGCACGCCCGATGGGACAGTGAACTAGATTGAACTGCTGGTTTGGTATGCAACGAGTGAATTTCAGACTTTATAGAAGTCCTTTGGCATACTTGGCGACTCCACAAAGAAGAAGAATCCCAGAAATTAGTGCCTTCTATAGTTTATGAGAAAAGTTCAGATGAGAGGCAGCTCAGGTCCCTTTGAATATTTGCAGCTGTCACCACTAAGAAGGAAAGGTAGAGCAACAAAAAAAAGAGGAACAATAGTTATCTATTCTAGAAGAACTCAGTCTACTCCTCCATCAATGGGATCTCATTTTTCTATACAAGTAAATCCAATTCAGCTACCTCTAATGGCCGCTCCAAGGAATCAACCCTTTGTCGCTTTCAATAGAGGCAGCCCCTTAAATTTGGCACAGCAAAATGACATCCCAATGGCAACCTTAAAGAGTCTACCAATTTTCATGGGAGAAGACCAAACTACTCCCATTGAACATATGAGAGATGTGGCTTCGTTATGCAGAGTCCACCACATAACCCAAGAGGATGTTGCAGTGAGATTACTAGCTGCTTCACTGAAAGGAAGAGTTGTGCAGTGGTATAGGAGCCTACCAATCAGTTCAATTGCAACATGGGACGAATTTGGAGATAAGCTGCATAAGCAATTCCAAGATAGGTCTGAAAACTTGTCTCTACTAGAGAAATTGACTACAATTAAAAGGGCTCCACAAGAGCAGATGAATGATTTCAACTTTAGATTTCAGAGAACTTTGGATAGGATCCCTGCAACGGTGAGGCCACCTCCAGAATACACATTTTTTTATTTTTTGAGGGCTCTGAACAGTGACATAGCTATCATGATACAGTCAATGGGAGGAGTGTCCTTGCCAAACACTTTCAAAATAGCAATCAAAACGGAGAACAGCTTAATAGAAGCTAGAAAACTCGCTCCTAGGCCACCAATGCCTATATTTCTAGAGATTCATGCAAACATCCCTTTGCCAATACCTCTTTTCACACCTCTACCAGCTGTACCAACATTGCCAACTGATGTTCCAACCATTGATAAACAAGAAAGTGTTGCTTCAAGCTCATCACAAGAGTTACAAGAGATCAAAATTCTTTTACAAACTTTTGGTAACAAGTTGGTGAACTTGGAAAAGCAAGAGACCTTTTCTAGGCCTTATCAACAGTAGAATCAGGCCTCAAGTCATCCTTTTCAAAGTTAGCAGCAACAATTACAAGGGAATAGACAGCAGTATCAAGGCAATTATTAGGGCCCAAGACAGAGTGTGAGTACAAGGCCTTTTTAGGCCTATGCTCTAGCCCCTGTTAATGCAACCAAGGAGTTGATTCCTATCCAAAAAAACTTAGCAGAAAACTATGAGTGGTGTTACCCTTGTAACCAACCTCATAATCAAGCCACTTGCTCAAATGGACTAATCAATCAGGCACTTATGGTACATAATGCTTCAAGTTCGTAGCAGAGTGCATGTGATGATGCATCTTCACAATACCAGAACCAATTTAGCAATGATACAACCCTGCTTAACTGGCAAGGTGAAGAGTTCTATGGGTTGAATGAAGATAGTTCTCCAGTTGTAGCTAACACCAAGGCAAAGAATAGATCTTTTGAGCTTAGTCAAGTGGTTGACAAGGGAAAGGTGGTGACTGCAGAACCATCTGCATCTCGAGTGGCTCCTGTTTGGAAAAGAAATCAGCAACTCTCGGACAAGGAGCAGTCACACCCGCAAGCTAATCATACTAGTATAAAGGTACATCCTAAACTAAATCCAATTATACCTTATAATATCCTTGATAGTATGAGAAAAATTAATGTTACAATGTCCATGTGGGACTCATTATCCATCCCCAGTCAAAAGGATATGTTACAATCAGCCCTGTCAAGTTTGAAAATGTCTAATGAATTCGAGCCCCCAGTAGGTCAGGTTAGAACTGTGTTAACAAATAATTCTCAAGGAAATGATCAGCAGCCTTGCATGGAGATTGAAAAAGGAGTTAAACCACCTCCTTTCTACATGTCAGTGATTATTTGTGATAAGTTAGTTCATAACTATATGGTAGATAGTGGAGCTAGTAGCTCTATGATGCCAAAACAAATCGCTGATAAACTTGGACTAAAATACCAGCCTTTAGAGAAGGGAGTGATCCAATTGGATGGTATTTCGGTTAATACTTTGGGTATTATCAAAGATTTAAATCTCACCCTCCATGCTTGTCCAAATTTTTCAGTTCCTCAAGACATATGTGTCATAGACCTCCCACCTTTCTTTTCCTTGTGCTTATCTAGAGACTTTACAGCCAAGATAGGTGGTTACGTATCGGCTGATTGGTCACATATGCTCTTTAGAACAAGATATGGAACCAAGGTTACCATTAAATATGAGAGATTGGCTAAGGATCACATCGATCCATATAACCCAAGTCCCTTTAATGTTGTTCCTACTGCTGCAGACACAAATTGTGTCGTTCTTTCTGACAATGAACTAGTTGCTGCTCAAGAACTCTAATCATAAGATATTCTTGATGTGTTGCTGCATGAATGGACAATTGAGAATGTATTGGAAAGTCCTGAGGACCTCATTCAAGATACTGGTATGGGAAACTATGCCATTCTTGAGCCTAACACAGAGATTCCAAACTTGGAGAAAGATGTAGATCAGTTGTTGCAACCACTAAATGGACTTTGGGAGATGTTCTTCGATGGTTCCAGAAGTAAGAATGGGGGAAGAGGAGGTTCAATGTTGATTTCTCCACAAGGTGATAGGTACTACTTTGCATTCTGTTTTTCTTTTGCATGCTCCAATAACACTGCTGAATATGAGGGCCTTGTTTAAGGTCTAGAGTGGGCAAGGAAGAGAGGAATAACCAGCTTGAAAGTCTATGGGGATAGTGAATTAATTGTTAATCAAGTAAGGGGCCTGAATGTTGCTAAAAATGACACATTAAAGTCTTATAGAAACAGAGTGTGGGACATGCTCAAAGATTTTGATGCCTTTAACTTAGTGTCTATTCCAAGAAATCAGAACAAGCATGCTGACAGGCAGCCATTGGAGCACGGTTTGATATTCCAAATGACATTAGAAAAGAGAAAGTATAGCAGTATGTGAAGGTTGTGGTCAGAACATCAATTCCTGATAACAACATTCACTGGCAAGTTTTTGACAGTGATGAGCAGATCCTTTCTTTCTTGCTCAAGGAAGATCACTTCTCCATGGTGAATCAAGCAAAACTCAAGTAGTAGTATGGTGATCAAGTCATACAGCTAAAGAAAAGTAAATTACCCAAAGGCCTTGTTACCTTAGAGTCAATTTTCAGTACTGATGATCAACTTAAAAAGGGTAGAGTTGGCTTGCAAATCAAAGAAGAACACTATGAAGAACTGGAGATTTTCAAAGGTAAACTTCTTAAGATAGGAAAAATTTGTTCACATGAAGATAAACAAGCTTTTGTTGCTTTATGTCAAGAATTCTATGATGTCTTTGCTTGGGAATATTTAGATTTGAAAGGGTTTGATCCCTATATCTCTCAGCATACAATTGAGTTGGAACCTAATGCCAAGTCGGTAAGACAAAAACAAAGGCCCTTGAATCCTAAACTTGAGCCCCTAATCATTAAAGAGCTGACTAAACTAGTCGAGGGGGGTATTGTCTTTCCTATCAAACACACTTCATGGGTTTCTAACCTTGTACTGGTTAGGAAGAAGAGTGGCGAAATAAGACTTTGTGTAGACTTTAGGGATCTTAACCGAGCATCTTTGAAAGACCACTACCCGATGCCCTCCATGGAATGAATCTTGCAAGAGGTTGCTGGTTCTAAAACATTTTCCTTATTAGATGGTTTTTCAGGGTATAACCAGGTGCTGGTTAAAGAAGAAGATTAGTTCAAAACTGCTTTTACAACTAAATGGGGCACTGTGGCATACAAAAGGATTCCTTTTGGTCTATCTAATGTTGGTGCCATGTTTCAGAGGGCCATGGACATAACATTTCAAAATTTGATCAACAAGATTATGCTGATTTATTTGGATGATATTATAGTTTATTCCAAAAATGTTGATGAACATTTGTTACATCTTAGGCAATTTTTTGAAAAATGCAGAGTGTTTGGTATCTCTCTCAATCCAAAGAAGAGTGCCGTTGTTGTTAATGAAGGGAAATTATTAGGACACATAGTGTCAAAGCAAGGAATTACTATTGATCCTGAGAGAGTCAAAGTCATACTTGGGTTGCCACTACCTAATCACAAGAAGGGTCTACAGAGCTTTTTGGGCTAGATCAACTTTCTAAGAAGATTCATTCCTGATGTTGCAAGCCTGCGACAACCTTTAATAGCTATGTTAAAGAAAAATGCAATTTTTAGTTGGACAAAGGATGCCAAGAATAGTTTTGAAAAGGTCAAGGAGGCCTTAACAACAGCTCCTATGCTAGTAAATCCCAATTTTTCTAAAGATTTTTATCTGTATGCTTATGGTAGCACAAATAGCATTTCTACAATATTGGTTCAAAAAAATGAAGAGAATTTAGAACAACCAATATCCTTTTTTGGTCAAGGATTGGTTGATTATGAACAAAAATACTCCTTTGTAGAGAGCCATGTTCTTGTTGTGATCAGAAGCCTAAAGAAATTCAAGCCTTTGATCTCTCATAATAAAATTCATGTCATGGTGGCACACTCAAGTGTGAAGGATTTTCTATTGAATAAAGATCTCAATGAAAAAAGAGTAGGATGGATCACTAAGGTCATGAAATACGACGTAGATATTAAGATCACCAAATTGGTTAGAAGCAAGGGACTCTATGAACAACTTGCTATTGGGTCAAGCAGTGAAAGTGAACTAGAAAAGGATGTTATCCTTGCTAATACAAATGAGTTTCATAATGCTCAAGATGATGTACCAATCGGGACGACCAATTGGGTTGAAGATATGATCCATTTTTTACAAACTGCTGAATGCCCATTAGGATTAAATAGAGCTAAAAGGAGATACTTCAGATTGCAGTCCATACCATATGTGTTGGTAAATAATGTTCTCTTCAAAAAGGATCTAAACGGTGTCCTATTAAGATGCATTCACAGTCACAAAATTGAGGAGGTACTTCATGAATTTCATGATGGAGATGCAGGAGGTCACTTTTCTCCTAGAACTACTGCTTGGAAAATCATGAGTGCTCATTACTACTGGCCCAACTTGTTCAAAGATGCATATTCCTGGTCAAGAAAGTGTATCAAATGCGCTCTATTTTCAGGAAAGGAAAAGTTTCCAGCTATGCCCCTCCATCCAATTCAAGTGGAGCAGCCCTTCATGAGATGGGGCATTGATTTCATTGGGCCAATAAATCCACCTTCTAGAACTGGTCACAAGTGGGTGCTCATAGCTATAGACTATTTCACAAGGTGGAAAAAAGTAGTAGCTTTGAAAGAAGCAAAAGAGTCTTCAGTTTTGAGCTTCTATGAAGATATAGTCACCAGATTTGGAGTTCCTGACTCTATCATATCTGAAAATGCTCTTGCATTCACACGTCTAAGAGTAACCGATTGGGCTGTTAAACATGTCATTCACTTGAATACATCCTCAAATTATTACTCTGAGGGTAATGGTTTAGCTAAAAGCACAAATAAGAATCTCATCAGGATCATTAAAAGAACCATAGAGGATAATCAAAGGACCTGGAACATCAATTTAAAGAATGCACTTTGGGCAGATAGAGTGACCCCTAAGAGGTCTGTTGGAAATTCACCGTATATGTTGGTCTATGGCAAAGAGGCAAGATTTCCCCTATCTGTGGAGCTTCCAACACTAGACATTGTTCACTAGTTGGAGATGCTTGAGGGACATGACCCAATGTCTGTAAGGTATGCAGAGCTCATGGAGCTCGAAGAGTCAAGGGAAAGAGCAATGAAAGCTTTGAAGTATCATCAGCTCCAAATGAAAAGAACATTCGACAAAGGGGCCACAACAAAATCTTTTAAGGCGGGAGACCTCGTGCTCAAATGGGATGTTCTAAAAAGCAGGCCAGGCAATCACACCAAGTTCAACAGTATGTGGACTGGTCCATTTATTATCACAGGCTATAAGGAGCACAATGCATATCGACAGGCCACAATAGAAGGTGAAGTGCTTCCTATCCTGGTTAATGGGATACACCTCAAGCCCTGTTTCCGATTTTGACAGGTCCATCTATTGTACATAATAGTTTAGGCTTTATGTTTTCCATAAGCGTTGTTTCAACACAATAAATATTTTTCTTTTCAGTTTCCCCTGTCTTGCCATTTTGGCAACCTATTGTGTTCTATAAGTCTCATGAGAATTGCAATCATGTGCCGACTGATGCTTTTATTTGTTCTCTAAGCTTTCTAATGACTCCATACCCAATGGACAAGTTGTAGCTGTTGGTTCTCATGTTTAGCAGGCAAACATCCTCCAAAGGTCACCAGAATTGTTGCGTATATTTCACCTGCAGTTCAATCAGGCAAGATAATCATATGTTAGATCTTTGAGAGGCCAATGGAACATTCACACGAGGGAAAAGACTCTACATCTATTGCTAGGTCATGAGGAACTTAGTGGGAGAAACTACCCTAAGGAGATTCAGCATGAAAATCATCTAAGGAGAAAGTCAATAGGACATTTCAGAGGTCTCGCCAACTAGCAGGGTTTCCATTAAGTCTGAGTGCTTCAAACCAGGGATCCTATCGGCATGAGATCTCTTTCGGCATATAGTCTCGGTGACTAATGGTATCTCGCTGACAATAGTGAACCTTCGATGTGGCTTTCAAGTCGGGTTAAGGTCTCCCCGAATCCTAATGTCTCGTCAATGGATGAGGAGCCTTGGATGGAGAGATGCTTTCAGCATAAGAAGCTGGGCTTCGCTAGGAGGTCTTAGCGAAGGTGAAGTCTCGCCGAAAGTAAGGGAAGGGGCCTCGATATGGTTGTCTTTGGCAGGAGTCCCACCGACACAAAAGAACCCCTCGGTATGACTAAGGGACTTCGTCGGGATGTCTCCCCGACTCGTAATGTCTCACCAAGATTAGAGCTCGGCAAAAGGCGAAGGGCTTGCCAATAGTTGAGGATATCGCCCTAAGGTCCTGCTGACATTGGGAGATCTTGGCAACATAGAAAGTGTCATCGAAAAAGGTCTCACCAAGCAGTGGGTGTCTCCCAGACCAGGGGGTCTTGATGGCTGAAGCAAACAAGTGGGGGTCCCACCAACGAAACATCTGGTATCGCTAAGAGTTGGGGCTTTCGCCATAGGGTCTTGGCGACTATCCAAAGTCTCGCCGAAGGTGACAATACTTTGGCATAGTCTTGTGAATTTGATAGGATGTCTCCCCGAATCGGTGATGTCTCACTGATAGTAAAGTGAATAGCTCGGCAGAAAGTTAGGACCTCGGTGTAAGGTCTGGGTGATAAAGGAAAGTCATGCCAAAAGGAAAGACCCTCGCCAAAGCAAAGTTCCTTCAGTATGATATCTTCCCAACCGGCGGGAGTCTCAGCAAAATGAGGAGAGCTCGGGCAGACAGGGGGAGTTCGTCATGATGTCTCAACGACCGCGTCATGTCTCACCGACCAGAAAGTAAAGACCTCGCCTATAGAACTTGACATCGGTGCAAGGTCTTGTCCATATAAGAATGTTTGGCTGACAGAAGGAAGGGATATCAGTGGTATAACTTCTGGAGACGTCAGCAAAGGTCTCCCCAAAATAGTTGGTCTCGCTAGGAGATAGGATTTTCATCATGATGTCTTAGTGATAGTTTGAGTCATGCTGATAAGTTGCAAATGACATAATCCCATCAGTGAGACACTTTCAGTGTCTCTTCGAGATGTGATTCTTTTCAAAAAAAAATTTGACCACCTACAGAGCCTGCGTGGAATACGCTTGACCAACCAGGACGAGCTGAAGAGAGCCGTGGAAGTCTGATTAGAATGAAGAATGTCAACGGGATGAATGCAGCACGTATCTATTGTGAGCTCAGGGCATTTAAGGCATTCAGCCAAGGTGGTTCAAACAGGACATGATGCCAGGATCAGAATGAATGTGGTAGCTGTGAAATATCTAAAGAAGGCTTCCTCGGGGATGATTCTTCACAGCAGGGACATGCAAGGTTCTGCATTAAACTGAGTTGAAAAGATCTAAGGAGAAGATAGATTTTTCTGAGACTGATATTTTGTAAGCCCTAAGGGGCTGACACATTTTGATATATAAGGTTTTTTTTCCTTTTTGTAAATGGTTTAGATTATACACTCTAAAGAGTTAGTGATTTTTTGTCAATCCTTTCTCGACTAAATGTATGTTTTGTAACTCAACTAAAATCCGGAATGTAAAATAGAGTTCACCTTGAAAGCAAGTACTAATGTTCTTACCACTCTCATTTTCTGCATGTTAGCTTATGTATGTATTTCTTTAACAATGTTTTTCTAAATCTGTATTCATACCATAAAGTTGTGAAGTTTGCTTCTTCCTTCTTGAGATATGTATGTAGATCAAACCTGTCAAGAGTGATGCATAAATCTAATGGGGTCATGTTGAGCAAGTAATGCAACTGCAGTCTAGTTTTCTTAGTGTGGTTGCTTTCTATTTTCATTTTCTTGATTTCTTATCAACTCGGTGTATCACCATAGGAATAGTTCAGTATAGTTTCATTTTGTATACATTTCTTCTCCCTTTACCTCACAAAGATCAATAGTTTAGGTGATACCCAAAGGAAGCCGGCCTTCTCCAGAGGTTCAGTCCAATCTCAGGTGACCCACATCCTTGGAGTGATCCAATGTTTCACTAGAAAGCTCAGTTTTTACAACTTTGCATAGGGTGCATTTCTAGGTGACAATAGGAACAATATTTTCTAGGTTTCAAAAAATATACACTCTAAAGGTAAAGGGTTAGGCCTTCATGAATAAGGTATCTCATAACCCATATAACAAATAAAATCCATATTATCATGGCCTTAGCTCAAAAGCTCAAGGATTTTATACTCTTTTCATCACTTCCAAAACCAAAATTACTCCATCTATATCCAAATATCCACATCCCCCATCCTTAAAATATATCTCGGTACATTATATTCCAAAGCCCAATTCTTCACCCCTTCCATGTATTTTTGTTAGAAGATTAATCTTTACTTGGTAAAGGTTATTCTTTAATTGTAATTTTTTATTAACTTGTAGGAATATTCCAAAGGAATCCCTACAAGTCTTTTTTTCTTTTTTTCTTCTCACACATGTGTGAGGATGACTCATTTTATTTTTAATTCCTTTATTAAGTAATATTTGTAGCCACCTCCTTCAGAGGTTCTTGACACATTGCACACACATAGATGAATGGTGGCATTCATTGAGTTTGGAATTACATTCTAAATCCTCTTCTCACCTCTATTTATTGAGGTTCCTCTCCTCTCATTCTTCATGTTCAAGCAAGCAAGCTTAAGGCTTAAGTGCTCTCTCTCTCTTTCTTTGTATCATTCTTAGGCATTTTTCCTCCATTCATAATATTGGGGTTTTTTCTTTTTTTTCCCCTTATCAAATTCTTGTCTCCTTTGCATTTGGTGGTGCTTTGTTTGGCTTCTCTATTTCTTGGTAATCTCTTTCCTTCAAAAAATGTTCATTAGTTAGTAATTTCCATTGCTCATTTATTTTTCATTTCAATTTTGGGTCCCTATATCCAAAAACTGAGTCCTATATACTTTCAATCTATTTTGGGTCCCTATGTCCCAAAACTAAATCCTTCACCCCTTCCCTCCATCTTGGGTCCTTACATTTTAACCACTTTTCACTCTTATTTCAAAATCCCTTCATCCTACTTATCTATCACCTCAAATATACATTCAAGATCAACAAAGGCACACATAATTGAAGCCCTTCCAACATCATGCATACATTAAACCATCCATAAAATCTTCATATCATTCCTCTTCATGTACCCATACCATTTATCTTGGAAGTAATTTGGATGCAAAATATAAAATGCATAAAGCTACAAATCGACATACATCTAAAGATAAACATGTCCCATAAAATACATGCTAAAGAAAAGAAAAATAATATGATCCAAAATAAAAGAGAAACATTCAAAACCCCACAAAGCCCCATGGAGTGAAAATAATAAACCATGTGGATCCCAAAAAAACTAATAGAAGGAATACACCCCAAATAAAAATCCAAAATGGCATCCAAATTTACTAATCCAAAATATTCATCCATACCTATGTCATCCAATCCTCTATCTAAAAATCTCCCTTCTTTGGATTCCATGTTGGGCCCCTTTGTCCCAAACTAGACTACACTAAGTCCTTCATCATCTCCTCCATCTATGTTACACCCCTCAGTCCCAAAATTCATATCCAATCCTCCACCTAAATCTCAAAATACAAAATAAACTCCTCCACAACTCAACCACCACTCAAGGTCTATGCCAATGATGAGCTTTCCAGCATTTTCATTTACAAGTCTTCCATTAACCTATCAATTATGTAGCACCTATTTTGTATCCTTTCATTCATCTCATCCAATCCTTTGCATAGATCGATGTACCTCTCCATCTTCCCATCCATTTCATCCCCCTTACCATAATTCTACTAATTTCTATGGTCTATTATTGCATGTCTTCAAGGAATACATCCATGGAACTATAATCTCGATATCATCAATTTTCTATCTTCCAAATCCACCTATCCACATCCTTATCCTTACCCTTCTCCATCCTTTCTATTCAAAAAATTCAAAAAATTCAAAAAGATAAAGAAATGAAAAAATTAAAAAATTAAAGAGAAATAATTCATCTAATGGTGAAAACCACTTCTTTTGGTACCTTGGGAAAGTACCATGATGACAACCTAATAAATAGGCATCAAGCTTAATCACCCTTCCTCTTACCATCTACATTTGGGGGTAAGATCCATCCGTGTTATTTTATCTACCACAACCTATCTACATCCTTCACTATCCCCCATTCCCTTATCCATCATTCTATCTAATTTCATCCTCCCATTTTCAACCTTGATCTTTACAAGGGTAAGGATCTTCATAAGAATCACATATCATAACTTCCTTATCCTTTCTGACACACTCATACCATATCCCTCGTCCTATCCAACTCCATCCTCACTTACCATCTTTAATCTTAATAAGGATCCTAGGGTTCAAATATTTAGGCATATAAGATATTATCATCATACTACACCATCCTTCATCCCATATCCCTCCTCCTATATCCTTCCGTCCATCCTATCCAATCCATCTCCCCTTTTCACCCTTGATCTTGATCAAAACTAGGGGGAAATATCAATGAATATTTTGGTTAATGAAATCCTTAATTCCTCCACCATCGATATTATTTATGCACCATATTTCTATTTCATGTGCATCTTTTATCATCTTCCATCCTCCATTCTACTCCCTCTAGTGTGTGGAATCTTATTCCTTTATAAAATATTCCTTAGTACTCCATCATCCTATCCTCTATCTAGTATCCTCTCATCTCCCATTGCTATCCATCCACTCAATTCATTTATGTCCTATAAATAAATACATCTATCCTTCCATATTTTAGTAAGCCTTGGTTATCCCTTGTCATTAGATCCAATCTATTCATCTATCCTATCCCACATCCAATTCTATTCTATCCATTTTTCCTCTATCCTCCATTTAGTCTTATCCTAATCATTATATCCTCAATCCAATCCATTTATCTTCTATTCTCCATCCAATAAAAAAATATCAATCTAGTCTATCCAAATATAATTGATCCAAATACATGCACTCCAACTTGCAATCTAGCACATAATTCAAAATCAATCCATTATTTTGATCTAAATCAGCTAAAATATATTGATATGCTATCAAATTATCATCATTGGGATATATCCATTCTAATACATGATGTATTGTTCTTATCATTAAAAACATAATCATTTCTTGGTACACATTGTTTCCATCATTAATTTTTCTATCCTCGTCATCATTAATCAATCAATCAATCCATTTTCAGCTTGACTAGGGTAATAGTCTTGGTTTTATTTTTCTTGGTGTGCATTATTGATTGTTTCTTGTGTGTGTTATCATTATTTTAATATATCATGGTATTTTCACTTTTACACCACAGGGGCATCATGGTCTTCCATTACCAAAGTGTTAAAAAGAATATGTTTGAACTTGACCTTTTGATCATGTACTTGGAATGTTGTCACTCTAGTTCCTTATACCTTGGTGCATAACACTATTGTAGCATTATGATCATCCATGCTCCCTCTCCATTTATATCTTCATCATACCTAGCTTCTTCCATGTCCTTTTATCCTTTAACAACTAACTCTCCCATCTATTTTAACAACACACAAGTGTTGATTGAACCCACATGTCCTCTTGAGGGAGCATACCACTACCTCCTTTTCATCCTTATCCTCAAAAGTGAATTGGGCATCATGACACTCGTCCTCACAAGTACATGAAATCTCACTTGTATAATTCTCAAAATAGATTTTGTCAACTTCAAGCTAGGGTTTCTCAAAAAAAAAAAAAAAAAAAAAAAATCATGGTAAAATTGAGGTAAGTATCCCATGCATTTTCTCACAACAACACAACTTATTAGAAGTTTAACAAAAGTAACAATTTTTTAGCTTCTTTGGAATCACCCTTTATTTGAAATTTTGCAAAGGGAATAGTCTTACCTAAAGAGATGTCTATGGATTTTTGAAATGATTGGATCATTTACCCTCATTTATGAATGACCAGTGCCCTTGCTTCTTTAGGAACCCCAATTTCCATTTTAAAAAAATGTACAAATCTTATCTTCTAGTGTTGTAAAAGTATATATTTTTCATAATGGTAGATTGTTGTCCACTAGGATAGATCATATTCTTCAATTTAGTTATATTATTTAGTGGTGTGTATGCTTTCATTAATGTTGAAAACCATAAATATAACTCAAAATATTTTTATATACATGCAACTACACAGGAAAAGAGATTTTCCCATAAGTAGAATTAGACTATGCACATAGACAACTTGGGATACATAGGTTACAATCTATTCATCATTCTAATATAGTTGTCTATATCCAAGTACCCAAAGAATCTAAAAATCTTCATATATATAGAACAAGGTTTTCTAGGCTATGTAAGTTAACACAACAAGCTAGTGTGAGATTGTTCCTAGGGATGCTGACATTGCATTTATAATCTACCAATTACACATGCTATTCTATATAAGATCCTATGCTCTAAATGGTATATATCTTTAGCAGCCCTCAACATATAGGAGAAAAATTTGTGACCTTAGATAGAAAGTTGTTTGAGCATTAATGGTATACTTTTTTGGTAGAATGAATAAGATAAAATACCATACATAGAGACAAAGAAGGATATATATGATTTCTCAGGGCTAAAAACGAATGTACAATAGTATTGCCCATTTACTCTCAGCTTCAACGTAAAATTGTGGAATAGATTTAGTTTGATATAGAATGAATCCATTCAAAACTTGTGATACATGCATTGCTAATTTGTAGCCCTATATAATTTTCTATCAAGTATTGACCTTTTAATATTTATAAATTTTTGGAGTAAATTTATTTCTAAGTTAATCAAATGTCATTTCATTTATTTTACTTTTTGATAATTTCATTGTTTAAGTTTTTTTTTTATTTTACAATTTTTTTTATTGAAATTTGCAATAATAGAGATCTTATTATGCCTTAGGAATCAAAGAATTAAATGTTGTGGATAATATATTCAATAAATGGAAAATACTTTTTTGTGGGTAATCAATCCATGAAAATCTCAAGCAATACTTCCAAGCTTAAATTTTAAAGCATATTATTCACAATAATTATTTTCTTCAATTTACATGATAAACCATTTTCTTAGTTTTGAAAATTAAATTCACATCCTTTGAAATGTGGACATGTAAGTTAAAAATTAATGCAAATTATTCCCATTAACATACAAACAATCATAAATAATGGAAAAATCAAGGGACTTATGAATACTAATGTAACTTGTAGAAAAATGTATCCTGTTACATCTTCACACATGTTTAGGTCTTCCCTACTAAAATTGGGCTTCTTTATGCCTTATTTGGTCCTATTTTACATCCACAAGCCTTATTTAATGCACCTTTCTCGGGATAACCTCGACACATATCTAATATTCAGTCATAATTTAGTGATTTTAGAATGTATGGCTCATATTTAGTGATATGGGACTCATTGCTACCTTGGGTATATGGGTCCCACCTAAGTTTCAGGGCCTGGTCCTAAATTTTGCATTGAACTTAACATTTCTTGAAATTTGTGTCCCAAGCTTAGCCTACTAGGACTAATATGCCTCAACTGGCATGTATGAGTCATGCTTAGCTTGGACGTATTTTTAATTCATATTCTTGGTGAGATTTTATGCTCTTAGATCTGATGTCATCTTGTAGTGTTGTAGTTTTGGAAAATTTGGCATAAACAAGTATAAATACAAGGTTATTTCACATATTTTCTCCTAGAAATTTTATAAGTCATCTAACAACTTTAATGATCAAATGTGATATTGTTGGAAATACAAGGGTAGACAACTGAGAGAGGGGGTGAATCAATTGTCCCAAAAATTCAAAACTTATTTAACTTATCAACTTTATTCTCATATATGATTATTAACCATGAAAACATAAATAAACAACACATCAAAAACACACATAACACCAAGATTTTTTACATGGAAACCCTATTAGGGGAAAAACCATGGTGGAGGTTAGTCCACAAGATTATACCCTATTAAAAGTATAATGAAAATTAAATATGGGGAATGCACATGCATTCAAGCACACTACCTAGAGCTCATTGCTCAATTAAAAAGGAAGACATGCTGTCTTACAAAGAGATTTATATTACAACCATCCAGATTTTAAACTGAGAAAATAGCATTTACCAATGCCTGATTATAGTTCTATTTAAGCACATAAACAACTCTTCATTCTTCTACACACTTCAATTCGAATAAACAATCACTCTTATAAATCTGCAACAAGAAATTTCATCCCTTTAGGTCGGCCTCAAAAAGAATAATAAAATGAATATGAATTGTTGTCCCAAAAACATTAAAGATTATCAATGTGAATCAACCAAGGTTGGCCACAACATAGTGAGGTCCCAAATAAACATCTTCAACATGAAAACACTTCAATTAATTTCTCCTCGAAGATCCACAACATGCTACAAACACTATGTCGACCAAGAACAAGAAAAACATGAACACGCAAAAGAAAATCGCCAACCACGAGCATCACAATCAATGCAGACATGCAAAAAAAGTAGAGAATGATATAGAAACATCCACAAATAACATGGGGTGATCCCACAATAGTGGTTTACAATTTTTGGCCAAATTGAACACTGAAATTATTATTTTTAACTAAATATTCACTTTTGGGCACCTATAGCGGCTAAACCATGAGGAATTTAAAGATGATGCAATATGATGAAAACTAGAGTTTTGTCAATTTTTTTCTATAGATTCTAAATTTTTTTCTTTTTCAAAAAATTTGGAATCAAAATGCACTTCTTTTTCCATCTCCCTCAAAAACTAGTTTTTTTTTTAGAAAATAACACTTTTAAAAAGTGACGCTCACCGTATAACACAAAACTTTTTTTCCATGAAGGATAAAATTATAATTCTTTCAAATTTAGATTTTTAACTTTGATATCTAGTGCTTTCACTTGGTTAGATAGTTTTTTATTGAATATTTGTTCTTTAATCAATTTTTGAATTCAAACCAATTATAATTCAGACATACCACGACCGTATAACGCGTAACTTTTTGTATGTATCGAAATTCAATTTTATTTTTTTTGTTGGATCAAGGACTTCAATATCTGGTGTACTTATATTTTTCAAAAAAAAAATGAGAATATGCTATTTTTCCACATGTGCAAAACAGAGAGCTTGATTTTCAGTGAAAAACCTACATTCACAAGAAATAAAAAATAAATATAATAATTAAATTAAATTTATTTAAAATTATACTTTTTGGGAAGCTTATAATAAGGACTACATACTTACACAAAAAAATTTAAATGAATTCATTTCATCCCCCAAAAGGTAAATCAAAAGTGGTTTTTTATCGGCATTTTGAAAGGCGCAAAGTAGACTTCGTTATAAGTATGGTTTGAAACTAGAGGGGTTCTATCCAAGGGGGTTTAATCTAAGGTAGTTTGATCAAACCCTCTTCAATTGGAATGCTTTAAATGGAACTTTTAAAGGCTTAAATAATTATATTTTCTAAAAATATGTGATTTCAGCAAAAATCAGAATCTCTCAGAAATTGTAAACTAGATTTGTGGGATCACCCCATGAACCAATAGAGAAGCATCCACAACAACTAAAATAACTGAAATAGCATCATCTTCAATCAGGAACACTAATTGAAGAAAAAAAAAAGAAAAAGAATGAAAATCTTCATAACTCAATCAAATCTTCACGTGGATCTCTGAAACTCGACGTGGATAAACTAGATATACTCGTACAAAAACCCTTTAGTCCACAACCACTGATCATCAATGTACAAAACTTACTGACATATAGAACAAAAATTCATCACTAACAACCTGCACCTTATTCCTTTACAGTTTTCTCAATATCCTCGACATATACAACTTCAAATGAATTACTGCTAATAGTGTTGACATCAATGAAAACCACATATCAACAACACAACCACAACATCCAACAATCTCCCTCTTTGGCATTGAGGGAAACACATGATGTGAAAAACACCATCAACGCAACTAACTCTTGACACTTACTCCCCCTTAGGATCTGACTCATTTTCTCCTCAACACTTTCACATGATCTTTTCCTTCAAGGCTCTTCTCCCCAGATAATTACAAGTTTTTCACATAACTCTTCTCCCCCTTTGACATCAATGACAACACAAATTTTGAACCACATATCTAAACATTTGAACATCTGACTATTGCGCCTGAGTAGTAGCTACCACAACATCAATCTGAAACAAGAGATGACTATGAAATGCACATACTGATGCAATGCAATGCATCCTTAGTTCTGATTAGGAGGGGTAATCACCCCTAACTTCCCTCTAAGATACTCAAAATTATCCTTAGGCAACGGCTTGGTAAAGATGTCTACAATTTTCTCCTTAGTAGGAACATACTCCAGTCTTACTTCTTTTTCACTTACCTTCTCCCTCAAAAAGTGAAACTTGATAGATAGATGCTTTTTCTTTGAATGCAACACTAAATTTTTGGAAATGTTAATAGTACTTGAATTATCATAGAATATAGCAATAGGCTCATCATATACAACTTTGATATCCTGTAGCATCTACTTCATCCACATGACTTGAGTAGAATTGTTAGCAGAAACAATGTATTTGTCCTCTGTAGTAGACAAGGAAATGGCATTCTACTTCTTTCTTAACCATGAAATTAGCTTCTTACCCAAGAAAAATTCTCCACCACCAGTACTTTTATGTCATTCACATCTCCTTCCCAATCAAAATCAATAAAGGAACTTAAAGTAAGATCATCATCTTTAGGATACCATAGGCCAAGATCAATAGTTTCCTTCAAGTATCTAAAAATTCTCTTCACAACAGTCACATGAGATTCCTTCGGATCAACTTAAAATCTTGCAATAATACATACAACATTCATGATATTAGGCCTAGTTTTAGTTAAATACAGTAATCCACCAATCATTGATATGTATCTTGTTTGATTTCTTTCAAAGAATCATCTTTTGTTGTCAACTTCCATCCAGTCACCATGGGTGTACCAACTAGCTTTGAATCTTCCATACCGAACTTCTTCAACAATTATTTCACATACTTGGACTGAGATATAAAAATTCCTTTATCTAACTAAGTAATTTGTAATCCCAAAAGTAATTTCATCTCATGAATCATTGACATCTCAAATTCATTTTGCATCTCATTAGAAAACTTCATGCACAACCCATCGTCTCCTCCAAAAATATTATCATCAACAAAGACTTCAACAATCAAATCTTTATTCTGATCAATCTTGAAATATAGATTACTATCAGTAGTACCTTTGTTAAATCTAAGCTTCAACAAATACTTGTCCAATAGAGCATACCATGCTCTAGGGGCTTGCTTGAGTCCATACAATTCTTTCTTCAACTGACACACCATATCTCCCTTATTAGTCAACTGGAATCCATCAAGTTGCTCAACATACACTTCTTCTTCCAATTCACCATTTAGAAAAGCTGATTTGACATCCATCTGATAAACTTTGTAATTCTTGTGAGCAACATAGGCAAGAAATAATCTTAGAACTTCAATTCTAGCAATAGGGGAAAAGGTCTCTTAAAAATCAATTCCTTCCATCTGTGAATATCCTTTGCATACCAGTCTTGCTTTGTTTTTGACCACTTCACCTTGCTCATTCAGTTTGTTTCTAAAGACCAATTTGGATCCAATGACATTCTTATCCTTAGGTCTAGGAACAAGAATCCATGTATCATTCTTTTCAATCTATTTTAACTCTTCTTTCATTGCTTCAATCTAATGCTCATCTTTACATGCACTTCATTCACACTTGTAGGCTCAGTCTTTGAAATCAAGCAATATTCTTCTATAATATTTCTTCTAGTCTAGACACCTTTCTTCTTATCACCTATAATCTGATCTTCTGAATGATTCAGTCTTACATACCTCGGAGTCTTAGAATTTTCTTCAACTTCAGGCTCTTTTGATCTCTATTTTGTGCTTCCACTAGTTTCTCCTTCTTCTTCATTCTCTTGATTTACTAGATTGATTTTCACTTGATTTGTAGTCATAACTTGCTTTCCTTGGTTTGTACTATCATCCTAATCATCAAAATCATATCCATAGGTTCTGGATGGTGTACCTAAGTCTTCATCAACCTTAACATTTTCACTTTCAACCATTTTCTTCAATCTTTTAATTGTAACACTGGTATGCCTTGCTTTTAGTAGAATACCCCAGAAAGATATCTTGAAGTATTTAATAGTAGGCTTTTGACCAATCCATAGCTCAAAAGGGGTCTTACCAATATCACCTTTGATTTGTACCTAGTTGAGTGTGTACATAGTAGTACTCACAACTTCTCTCCAATAGATATGAGGAACATTTCCTTCCAGCATCATTGTTCTAGAAGCATCTTCAATTGTTTTTTTCTTCCTTTCCACAACTCCATTTTGCTGAGGGGTCCGCGATGCAGATAATTGTATCTTTATTCCATGTTCTTCACAAAATAAATTAAATTCACTAGAAGTGAATTCACCACCTCTATCTGATCTTAGACATTTAATATTCAAACTTGTCTTTATCTCAACCATAGCTTTAAAGATCTTGAAATTTTCCAGTGCTTTAGATTTCTCCCTTAAGAAATTAACCCATACCATTCTAGAATAATCATCAATGAGTAACATGAAATACCTATAACCTTCTAAATTTATGACCTTAGAGGGACCACATAGATCAGTATGCACAAGCTCTAACAATTCATTTGAGCAATGCTTTTTACTCCTAAATGAAATTCTGGTTTGCTTTCCCAACTAACATTCCTTGCATATTGTATTAGTAGGTTTCACCAACTTAGGTAGATCTCTCACAACCTTAGTGGAGCTTATCTTGACAATATTATCAAAGTTAACATGACATATTCTCCTATGCCATAACCAAATTTCATCAGCTTGAGCAATCAAACAAATTTTACTAGTAGCACTCAAATGAAAGATATTACCTTTTTTTTTTGTACCTGATGCAAATTCATTTCTGCAACTCAATATTTTGCACTTTCCATCCTTGAACTGAAGATTGTATCCCTTATCAACCATCTGACCTACACTCAAAATATTATGCTTCAATCCTTCCACATACAGAACATCATCAATATTATGCTTACCATCAAGAGAAATGCATCCTCTTCCACAAATCACACCAGTTGTATTATCACCAAATCTCACAACACCACCATCATACTTTTCCAAGCTTACAAACTTACTTTTATCTCCTATCATATGATGTGAACATCCACTATCAATCACCCATTCATCTTTTTCTTCAACTCGAGCAACTAGTGCTTTCTCCACATTTGAACAACCAGTAGATTTAGTAGATACAAGACTATTTTCCTTGATAGCAATAAATACCCATTCATCATCACTTCTATTTCCTTTGTTAGATTCATCATTTGTTACACCTTCATCAACAACATAGTGACACTTCTTCTAAAATCTAGGCTTGTTATGTCTTGGTTTAGGAATTCTTTCTGGACACCTTGATGCAAAATGACCTATCTTATTGCAAGAAAAACATTTAAGAGGAAATTTTCCTTCATACTTACCTTTTCCTCTCTTTCTTCTTCTTTAATATGTTTGATCTCATCCTCATACTTGAATGTATTTCTAGATGAACTCTCACCTGGATCATATCGCTATCTATCTCTTCTAGAAGTGGTAGCCTTAAATGCAGATTCAACCTTAGGAAGGACATCACCAAATTCACTCAACTCAAAAGCAGTCAGCTTACCAACCAACGTATCTCTGGCTACGTTTGTTATAGTCTAGAGCTCTTAAATAGCACTAGGTTTGACTTTGTAAGAATCAGGCATGGATTTAAGCACTTTAGCAACAATCTCAGATTCATCTATCTTTCCACCAACACATCTAATACCACACACAAGTTCATTCACTCTTTGCATGAAAGTATTAATGTTCTCATCATCATCCATTCTCAACCTTTCATATTTCCCTTTCAAAATCTACAACTTAGCAATCTTGAGCATCACCTTCATACAAGGTTTCCAACTTTTTCCAGATCTCATGAGCAATATTTAGATCCATAAAATTTGTCATCTCAACACCAGTAAAAGCACTCAACAAAGCTTCGTTAGCCCAAATATTATACTCAGTATCTCTAATCTGAGCAAAATTAGTAGGACCATTCTTTTGAATAGTATACATATTACTTGTAATGCTCTAGTAGGGTTCACTAATGCATCTTAGATGGCACTCCATTGGAGTCTTCCATAAAGAATAATTTTTTCCATCGAATCTCAGACTATCCTTCTTGTAACTTTCCATCTCAGATCACCTTAAGCTGTTAAAATTCTTCCAAGGAACATGCTTTTATACCAATTGTTGGAAATACAAGGGAAGACAACTGAGAGGGGGTGGGTGAGTTAGTTGTCCTAGAAATTCAAAACTTATTTAACTTATCAGCTTTATTTTCAGATCTAATTATTAACCATGAAAAAATAAATCAACAACACATCAAAAACACACATAACTCCAATATTTTTTACGTGGAAACCCTGTTAGGGGAAAAACCATGGTGGAGGTCAATCCACAAGATTATAGCCTATTAAAAGTATAATGAAAATTAAATATGGGGAATACACATGCATTCAGGCACACTACCTAGAGCTCATTCCTCAATTACAAAGGAAGACACATTGTCTTACAAAGAGATTTGGATTACAACCATCTAGATTTTGAACTAGGAGAATAGCATCGGCCAATTCCTGATTACAGTTCTAGTTAAGCACATAAAGAACTCTTCACTCTTCTACACACTTCTTCACAATCTTTTATGTATTTGAATTATATTCATATATACACACACAATAGCACACTTTGGCATACACTCACACACTCTTGCACACTTCAATTCAAATAAACAATCACTCTTATATATCCACAACAAGAAATTTCATCCCTTCATATCAGCCTCAACAAGAATAATAAAATGAATATGAACTGTCAGCCCAAAAACATTAAAGATTATCAATGTGAATCAACCAAGGTTGGCCACAACATAGTGAGGACCCAAATAAACATCTTCAACATGAAACACTTCAATTAATTTTTCCTCGAATATCCACAACATGCTACAAACACTATGTCGACCAAGAACAAGAAAAACATGAACACGTAAGAGAAAATTGCCAACCATGAGCACAACGATTGATGAAAATTTCCAACAAAGATAGAGCATGATCTAGAAACATCCACAAAAAATATGAACCAACAAAGAAGCATCCGAAAAAACTAAAATAACTGAAATAACATCATCTTCAATCAAGAACACTAACTGAAGAAACAAAAAAATTGTCAAAATGAAAATCTTCATAACTCGATCAAATCTTCACGCAGATCTCTGAAACTGGATGTGGATAAACAACAACAAACCATTTTGTCCACAAAATCTGATCATTAATGCACAAAACTTACCAACATACAAAGCATCACTTCATCACTGATAACTTGCAACTTATTCCTTTACAATTTTCTCAATATCCTCGACATATACAACTTCAAATGAATTAATGCTAATAGTGTTGACATCAATGACAACCACATATCAGCAACACAACCACAACATCTAACAGATATAAGCATTCAATCATTATAGAAATTCAAGATTATTCAAGAGCATTCAAGAGTTGATTTATCAAGCATTTTGGAGCTATATTAAAGAATTAAGCATCATGTCAAAGTCATCATGCTTCATGTGTGTTTTTGAGATAACATTTGTGATGTAGGTTTTTTATGATTAAAGCAAGCATTCCAATCAATATCAATAACATACAATCAAGATTCAAGATCTACATTCATGCTAGCCATTTCATACAAGTTTGTAGGCTTTTGTTACAAGGGTTTAGTGAGTTGAAACATAGCATATTTGTTCATTCATCATTCATTATGTTTGATTTCATTTCAAGTTTTGATTACCAAAATGGGGTTTGACCAAGGAAAACCCCTATCCACTAACAAAAAATCATTTTTCCCCCTCTTTGATGTGTGATTTGCATATTTAGGTTGAAGTTCCATTGAAGAGCAAGACTGGAGAAAGTTTTCAAAGTTGCAAAGTTGCAAAGTTGTCAAAGTTGTCACCTTTCTTGCAAGATCATGAAAAGTCACCTACAGGTTCAAACTCAAAATTTCAGACTTAGATACCTAGAAGGAGATAAGTTATAGCAAATCACTAAATGATATTAGAGTTTTAGATCAACCTTGATACTGGGACTAAATCACTAATTGTGGCGTATGAGTCCCAGTATACCAGTTTTTAGAGATTTTCTATAGATCTTGCTTTACCAATTGCAGATTCTGGACCTAGCCCGAAACCCTAAACTAGAACTAAATCATCCCAACTGGTGCATGAGTCCCAGTGTGTATCAAAAGTCAGGATTTTAGGATTTCAGAGTTTATTTTAGACATATTCAGCTTTCTAGGTGCACCTTTGTTCATTCTTATTCCATTATTCTAATTTTGAGTTTTATAATCGAGGTAACATAGTTTCATTTTCATATCATTTACATCTCTTTCTTTCTAAGCCTTTTCCTAGTGGTGACCCCCTTTCTATCTTTAATCACACTCTAGGAGACCCTATAGTAGAGCTATTTTCTTACTTGGATCATTGGATTGATATCTCTAGGGTTTCCTTGAATGAAATAGAAGAAAATAGGACCCCCATTTTTTAGTGTTCCATCTCCTAATAGGTGGAACACACTCCTCTTAATTTTCTTGTTTTCCATTTTGTGAACCTAGTCATTTGACACCTTATTTCTTATTTGGGAGTGCATTTCAGTCCTAGATCTATCTTGTACCTTAACTTAGCATTAGGTATTGCATTAGTTAATTTCCATTTATGGCTTATAAATATTGCATTATTGAAAGTGCATATAGATGTGAAAAATGAAAATGGAGTAACAATTTCTCTTATTCACACCTAAAAGGGGAAGGAAGGAAGAGGAATCTAATTTCACAATGTTCACACTCAAGAACAATTCCATGAGATTTCAATGCAATAAATATTGAAATATATAAAATGAGATTGTTCTTAAGGTATGAAAGTGATAAAGAAGATAAACTATGAATGCAAAACTAAGAAAATGTAATTTTTTTGAAAACACAATGTGATATGCAAAATGAACTAAATATGCAATCAAACTGTAATAGAAATTAATAAAACTGAAGAGGTGAACCTAGGAATTGGAAAGTGATGGAGAGGAGCTCTAGAATCTTGTAGAAATCACCATTGAAGCCTACTAGGACACTTACACCAAGCTAGGTGAATTAGTCATATTTCAGGGAAATTCTACCAAAATAGGTTTCAGCCAAAAGGGTACTCAAAACTGCATAAACCACTTTTCAGGCCTGGTAGTGGGACTAATTCACCACTAATGGTGACTTAGTTGACCTATAGATTTCAATAAATTCAAGGGTACAATCTGTAGCTCCTGGTCTACACTTCAGCTCCTAACAATTTTCTAGATATGAATCTAGAGAATCTAACCTATAGGTGTTCTCCAAGCTTCTTTTAAGATTTTTATGACTTTGAAGGACTTTGATGAATTATTGACACCTTTTTACACCTTTCTCTTTGACAAATCTGCATACAAGACCTGGAAAACACATGTAAAGAGGGGAAAAAGTGTTAAGGGTTAGTGAATAGGAGTTTGCCTTGGTCAAACCTCAGTTTGGTAATTAAACCCTTGAAAATGAAATGAAATGAAAAGAGAATGATGAATGAACAACATCCAATTCTACAACTCACCAAACCCTTGAGGTAGAATTCTAAAGATTTGCAAGTAATGGCTCAAAAGTGCTTGAATACTCTTCTAGATAAAATGCTTGATTGCAAAATCACTTGATTGATTCATTAAAAAATTAAGAAAGTGTTGGAGACTAAGAAAATGAAAAATGAGAGGAAAGCCCTATATTTATACATTATTATGCAAAATTTCATGAAAATACAAAATCGCATGCCAACCTTAAGGTTTAGAAAATAATATCCTGTCAGAATTTTGAAATAATTTTGATTTTTGAGCCAAGTGGGACTAAGTCACCCCTAGTGGTGACTTGGTCCCAGTTAGGTATTTTAAGTGGTTTTTAGGAATTAAAGTGTATTAAATTATGTTTAACAGGATTATTCTTAAAAATACACTTAAGTAGGGCCTATGAGTGTATAATGGGGCCATTTAAACATAACAAAGGGTTAGATTATTGATGACAAACCTAGAAAACTATGAAAGTTTGTTACAACACTTTACAAAACTTTGAAATAAGGCTTGGTAAGTGATAAAAAGAGGTTATTTAGGTGAAATATATTAACAAGGTTCTAGAAAAAGTGTGAAAATGTGTTGAAACACTTTACAACACTTAAGTAAGGAACCACCTAAATTCTTTTAATTTGCTAGGTCCCAAGACCTAATGTGAATGTGTTGACCACATTTCAACATTAAATCAAGGCACAACTAAGCCAAGGTCACAAGGAGCACCTAAACAAGATTGAAAAAGTAGAAGGGTTACTTTTCTGGTGTCCACAACAGGTTACATTTTTGCATCTTGCATCATTGAATTTCATTTGAAATCTATAATTGCACATAGTCTAGATATTATAAAAACTAGAAACCCTAACATTCCCTCAAGATTTACTATTTATTTAGTGGAAAAACCCTAATATGGGACTCATACGCCCCTCTAGGTGATTTAGTCATAGTATGGGTTGCTTTACCTGAGTTCTAGGAATTTTTTGTTGATTTTTTCTTAGCATTTGAACCTTTGAAAAACCCTAATTGGGACTCATATGCCCCTCTAAGTGATTTAGTTTCCTATCAAACCTAAAGCTACATTGTACAACATTAAAAACCTTGTTTATGTGTGAAATACTAGGAAGTAGGATGGGGCCTACTATCCTTGATGAAATAGAGTTCCTATTTCACACTCAAGGTAACCCTAGAGATCATCTCAATCTAAAGTATGCAAAGGAGAAATAGATATTGCAATAGGGTTTTCCTAGGGTATGATTATAAGCTAAAGAGGGGGTTCACCACCAAGCTATGGCTTGGAAAGATCAATGAAATGAAAGATCTAATTATGAAACTTAATGATATGTAAGACTTCACTAAAAGACCTAAAAATGCATGTAATATAGAACAAAAAGTTGAGAGATGAAAGGTGTGCACTTGAAAACCTAAAGAGGACTGGATGAACATTTGCAATATTGAAAACACTAAATTTAATGATGACTGGGACTCATATGCTAGACTGGATGATTTAGTCCCAAATTAGGGTTTCTAGGTAGGAACTAGAATCTGGTAGAGATATGATTGAAACTCTTGAAATATATAAATTTTCCTATAGTGGGACTCATATGCCAGAAATGGAATATTAGTCTAGTTAGGGATTTCTAGAAATTAAATGTCTGATTTTGCTCCTCAATGTCTACTCTATCCTTTCCACTTGACTTCTAGATTTGAAACTCTAATTTTTAATCTGTAGATATCTTTTGATGATATCCAATATAAGGTGACAACTTTGAAAACTTTGAACACTTGAGAAATTTCTCCAAACATGCTCTTTAATATGTCTTCTTGAACCTAGATCTCCAAATCACACACTAAAGAGAGGGAAAAAAATGTGTTTTTGTTACTAAAAAATGGTTTTCCTTGGTCAAACCATATTTTGGTAATCAAACCTTGAAATGAAATAAAATAAGATGAAGGAATGATGAATGAACAAAATACAATGTTACAACTCACCAAACCCTAGCAATGAAGTGCTTCAAACATGTATGAAGTGGCTCCAATAGATGTAGATCTTGACTTTTTATTCAACATGATAGATCTTGACTTGAATGCTAGCTTGAACCATGAAACCCTACATCACAATTGTTAGCTCAAAAATAAACATGATGCATGATGACTTTAACATGATGCTTGATGCTTGATGCTTGAATGATTCTCTAAAACACTTGATAATCAGCTCTTGAAGACTCTTGAATTCTCTTGTAAAAACTTGTAAACTCTTGAATGCTTCCTTGATCACAAATTTTCTATATTCATGAATACTTGAAAGCTTGGGATGAAAATGTGTGAAAGAAACTTGTATTTATACTTATTTATGCCAAATTTCCTGAAATTACAACATTACAAGCTGAAATCAGATCTAGGAGGATAAAATCCCACCAAGAATTTAAATTAAGTTTGATTTTGTTCCACACATGACTCATACACCACAAGTGGTGTATGAGTCCCATTAGACATTAATTATGAGATACATTTTCAAAATTTCTTAGAATGATGCAAAATCCAAATCAAGCCCTTAAAACCTAGTTGGGACTCATATGCCCAAGGTGGTGTATGAGTCCTAGATCACTAAATTTGGGCCACACAACCTAAAAAAACCTAAATTATGATTAGATATTAGTTTATGTCGAGATTATCCTCAAAAAGATGTATTAAATGAGGCTTGTGGATGCAACATAAGGCCAAATAAAGCATAAAGAAGCCAAAATAATGAAAACCCTAGAAAAGTGTGAAAGTGTGGAACAACACTTTACAACACCTTAACATAAGGCACAATTAAGCTCATTTAGTTCACAAGGTCCCAAAACCTAATGTAAATGAGTCAAACACATTACAACACTAAATCAACCTGACATTATTGTTCAATTTAACAAGGAGGGCCCAAACAAGCAAGGAAAAGTAAAGGGATAATTTTTTTGTTGCCAAATTTAGCCCCCACTTTAGTGAGAGGATGAACATTCTTCAAACTCACACTAAAGTAGATAAACTCACATCAAGATGGGTTCAAGTGCACCAATGTTAGTTAGATAGGACAATAACAATCAAGAGAGGTGATCAAGCCCCTAGGATCAAGATCCTATGGAAAACCAACGTAGGTACAAAATAACATACATGAAAAATGATGTAAGGAGCAACAAAAAGGCACAAGCATACACTACCAAAAACAAGGAAAAAAGAAAAATGAAAGAAAAATAGGGGTGGATCAAGGTTCAATAATTTTTCCATTACAATTTGGATCAAATCTAGGCTATTTGTTTGAAAAATGCATGCTCACTCTGAGGAAACAGAACTCTAGGATGTCCATTGGGTGAGTATCCAGAGAGGTGAGACACATACACACATGGCTAGTATACGCTTACACACACACACGAGTGGCTAAGGAAAATTCATTCCTTAGATAAGTTTCCTATCAAACAAGACCAAAGTTATACCTCCTGATAACTTTGATAAGGTGCCATGCAATAATGGACTTTGAGCTTCATGAGGCAAGCAAATCCTCGTATGCTTGGAACTCATTAACAAACAAGATGGATCCACATGCATGCAAATTGTGTTATGCAAGGTGGCCATATAACCAAAATTGTAAATGCAAAATGTAAAGAATGCTTAAAGGAGTCTTTCCTAGTCATGCGAGGTCTTAACTTTGGGGACATCGTGCCTAATGTCTCCAAGAGAGGACCAATCAAATAATAAAAGATTCACAACTTAGGGGATGTAATGTGTCACATCAAGCCACTAAGAGGAATTTAATATGCTAAGAGAGATCATGCTCTTGAGGGAAATCACACTTGATGTCACCACAAAGCAAGAGACAAATCACATTAAGCAAGAAGGCTACACCATGAAAAATGAAAAATGCAAAAGAATAATGCCAATGTATGCCCCCACTTCAAAGAAATTTCTAAACACCATATGTTGTGAAAAATTACTTTAAAGTAGCAAATTCTAACAATAAAGAAGACATGTGATCTAATTTGGAAATCCCTATGCAAATTCATATGTTTCCAAATAAAGCTACATCATGAAAAATGAAAAAGAAAAGGGGTTGCCCCCAAAATGAACTCCAAACACACATAAGGGATCTATGGATTTGGGGTTAGTATGTTCTTGCAACAATTTTTTTAGAGAGCTCAAAACTATCATCATTCCCCAAATACTCATAGAACTAGAATAATGGCACAAAGAGAGTGAAAAAGAAACCTTTTGGGTCAACATGGAAGAGACATGAATGTCTTGATGCCTTGCGCCATCCTCAAAAGGAAAAAACAAGACAAATGAAAGGATAAAGGGAAAATACTTTGGGTCAACATGGAAGAGACATGAATGTCTTGACACCTTGTGTCATCCCCAAACGGAAAACACAAGACAAATGAAAAGATAAAGAAAAAGGAAAACGACATAAAGAAGAAAGTAGATACAAATAGAGTAATATCACAAAGAGAGAGAGAGAGAGAGAACATCAAATAGAATGTCATGGGGGATCACATTACGCACATGCAATAACACATGAAAGAAAAATAAATAAAGAAAAATTCTAGTAAGGAAAATGTGAATCAAACTATTAGCAGGTCATCTGCATCCCAATTATGTTCATCATATGTAGAAGGTGGAAAACTATCCAAAGGGACAATAGCAAGTGTTGAACTAGGGTCATTACCAAGTTCAACACTCTTCTTAGGAGAATTATTGTTTAAGCTCGTGGAAGAGGAAAACAATGTATTTTATTCATTATGCATCTCCTCATCATCATCTAAATTAATCATAATAGGAGGTTGAATGATAGTGTCCAAATAAGGGTTTAGCTCTTGTTGCAATGAGGGAAACTCATCATGCATTGCTTCTTTCATGTTTGGATTTTGATATTCTTTGTTTGTTTCTTCATTTATCCTTCAAGAAAGGGCATGACATCTATTCCTACACTCTCTAGCACTCCTGTTTCTTTTATTATGACTTTCAAGTTGTGTTTTTGTAGGATCGGGATTACCAACCATAGGCTTCTTTTCTTCCCTAAGGGTAGGTATGGAATGAACCATGGAAGGTTTCTCAATCACTTTCTCTTTAACCTTGTAGAATTTTTTAATCCTAGGAGGTATTACAGGATTTTTCCATTATCTCTTGGTATTTTGTAAGAAATGGGAAAATGATTTGTCGTAGGTGGGTCTTGGTTATTTCAAACTTCTTTAGGTTCAATCATGGTTTCATCAAGGATTGTAGGTTCAGTCATAGGTTGAGGCATGTTTTGATGGGATATTTTTTCTATGCATTTTTCCTTTAAATTTTGCTAGGATTTGAAAAAGAATTCTTCTCTAGGTTTAATAGGTTCCACAAGCTTGCGCCAAAAGAAATCTAATGAAAATTTTCCATGGGAAGACAAAGGGTTAAAGACACTATGATGCATGGTGAAAATTTCATTTTCAAAGGGAAAATTTAGGCATTTATGCACAATCGATGGACAACTTCCATGGAGCGTAGCCATGGGTAAAAAATCTTCACACAAAATTAGTCTAATGTCGATATGATGGAAAATGAGACATGTAATATTTTTGGTCCTATTTGTAAAGGAAAGGTGATTAATCCCATCATAGGGCAAGGAAAATTGTTATGTGTCTTTATCCATGCTTTAGGGTTTATCATGTGTTTCTTGATAGAGGTCATGCACAAGTAGGAATTCCTTAGTGATCACGTTCTCTCCAGAAGTGAGATCAATTAATATCCCATTAGTGGGCATATCATAGATTTGGTTGACTATGTAGAGAGGACCATCAGGTGCATTTACAATGATATCTTTAGATGAGAAAGCAATTTCAAGAGTATTTTTAGTTTGGCCCTTACGAGGTTTAGTTTCAATCGACACAATAAATCCTTTTTCAATATTATGCATACGACCTTTGTCAATAATATCCATAAGGATTTGTTGCATGGCATTCATGTTTTCATCATTCGTGTCAAAATTCATAACATCATTCAATGTAGTTTCACTAGATTTGACAAATAAAATATTATGTTTCAATATAGAGTTGGTAAAGATTTGAATTTTTTTGTTTGAAGGGGCAATAGACTTATTTCCTGGATCATTAACACCTGCAACTGAAAGATGACCAGAATCAATGAGGTCTTGCACAAGATATTTAAGACACAATGTTTTGTATCATGTCCATTTTGTGAGTGATAATGGCAATAAGCATTCAACCTATAGCTCAAAGGTAAAGGTTTATTAGGATGGGGAGTTTTAATGGGAGGCAAGGTGATAATTTGTTGTTCGAAAAGTTGTGACATTGTGTTATGAAGGGTATCAGGTAGGGGAGTGAATTTCCCTTTTGGGTCCCCATAGCTAAAGGGTATCATCGTTTTTATAGCAGCTACTTGGTTATTCACATGTTGAGTTGTTTTTTGAGTAGGATTTAGTTGAAGGAAACCTGTATTCTACTTCCTCAAAGGTTGGTAATTGTTTTGGTTTGCAGATTTAGACTTCTTAGCTCGGATAGAGGTATATTTTGTATCACGACTACTAAGTAAGTTTGATAATCATGAACAATAGTACATAATTGCATGAAGGAGGGAAATTTCATCATGGTAATATTATATTGTATCTTGCTTTTTAGATTCTCTATGAACATATTTTGAAGGTGAGGGTCAAGGACCTTTACATCAATTTGGGAATAAAGTGATTGATATCACAAGATAAAGTCAGTAATATTTTCTTCTACTTTTTTCTTACATCTCATCAAATTGGCCAAGGTCATATTAGGAGTCATATGCACTTGGAAATGGTTGATAAATGCCTCAAAAAATTTATTTAATGAGTGAATGGAGTTGTTTGGTAACAATGAAAACCATTCTAAGGCAATATCCTTCAAGGATCTAGGGAAAAGTTTAGCCAAGAGATTATCGTCAAGGATAAAGTCACCTCATAAGGCAATATAGGCGGAAACATGGTTAGCAGGATCTCCTTTCCATCCATATTTCTTGAATCTAGGAACCTCTACACCTTGTGGCATTAGTTTTCACAAAATATCCAAGGAAAATAGATTGCTTTTGACATAATATGTAGGTCGGCCATTTTGATTTTGGTTGATAGTGGAAACTTGCTTTTGAAGGGATGAAATGGTTTGCAAAAGTTGGTTTATGATAGGTTCATTGTTTTTATTGTTAGATGAAGGTGAATAAGGAGGGGTGTATGTGTTTGATGGGAAAGTGAATGAAATGCTTATCAGTGTTAGAGTGGTAGGAAATATGATGTGCGATGCCACAAAGGTAATAGGGATGCTAGCAGAAATACCTAAGGAAGGAATCACATTGCTAGTAGATGGCATTGTTGTTATGACTTGAGGGTTAGTATAGGTATGAATAGAGGAAAATATTTTGGGAGGAGGTATTTGAATTCCTCCTTGGCTTGTGACATTGTTTGCGAGTAAAGGAAAACTAGTGGTTGAGGTAAAGTGTTTTCCAAATATCAGAATTATCTTATGCACAAGGTCAAGTTTGTCTTCACTTTCAAGCATGTGATGAATGTTATCTATGGTAGGGATGGTGATCATTGAAATTTTCTCAATACTTATTTGATTTTCTAGGTTTGCTAAGTCTTCATGAATTTGGATTATTTTTTCTCATAGAATACTAGCAACCATTGTTTCAACATGTGTCACACTACTAGAAGGCAAAGAATTGTTAAGGGTATGGTTCATACCTAGTCGACTAGTGTCAACACCCAATAGTGAAAGAGATATATAACCCAAGATCCAAGATGATTGTGCTATCACAGGATGACATGAGTCTCAAACTTCATCTCATAGTATCAGCAATAGGACACCAAGTAGAAAAGCTCAGGCAAGCGATACTAAATGCAAGATGGATGCAAACACAATTTAAGCTAAATGCAATGAAATGAATATAATAGGAACTTTGTAAACTGAAATAGAAAGCTATCAACGACAAACAGGAGCAAAGAAATAGAGTTTTGACATCTGGAAAATAAATTTTAAAAATTGCACTGGAACTAAATCACCCAGAGGGGTGTATGAGTCCCAGTGAGGTTTTTTTTCATAATTTTCAAAAAAAATTAAGTGATTTTTATGCTTTTTAGTTTGTATGATCTCTAGAATAAATGAAAATGCAAATTTCAGATGATTTTCAATGATGCAAGATGTAAAAATGCAACCTATATGCACTTTCACTAATGCAAGATTGAGAAACACTTGAATTCCAATCAACTAATGCAAAATGCAATGCAATGTTAATGCAAGCTAAATCTAGGATGATAATGCACTCCAAATAAAAATTACATTTTTCTAAATGTAGGCTCACCAAAATGAAACAACAAGAAATAGGATGGCGCCTACTATCCTTGATGAGATAGAGTTCCTATTTCACACTCAAGTTTCACTCAAGAAAACCCTAGAGATCTCATTCTAAAGTATGCAAAGGAGGAGGAGATCTTGCAATTGGGTTGTCCTCGGGTCTAATTATAAACTAAAGAGGGGTTCATCAGCAAGCTAGGGCTTCGAAAGATCAGTGAAACGCAAGACCTGATTATGAAACTTAATGATATGTAAGACTTCACTAAATGACCTAAAAATGCATGTAAAATAGAACAAAAAGATGAGAGATGAAAGGTGTGCACATGGAAACCTGAAGAGGACTGGATGAAGTTTTGAAATGTTGAAAACACTAAATTTAATGTTGACTGGGGCTTGTACACCAAACTAGGTGATTTAGTCTCAAATTAGGGTTTTGCGGATGGAACTGGAATCGAGAAGAGATATGATTGAAACTCCTACAATCTACAAATTTTCCTATACTAACACTCATATGCTAGAAGTGGTGTATCAGTCCAGTTAAGGTTTTCTCGAAATTCAAAGTTTGATTATGTTCCTTAATTTTTGCTCTATCCTTTCCACTTGACTTCTAGATCCAAAACTCCAATTTGTAACATGTAGATGTCTTCCAATGACCTCCAATGCAAGGTGACAACTTTGACAACTTTGAACACTTGAAAATTTTCTCCAAACTTGATCTTCAATATGTATTCAACCTAGATCTGCAAATAACACACTAAAGAGAAGGGAAAATGTTGTTTTGTTAGTAGAAAGGGGTTTACCTTGGTCAAACCCCATTTTGGTAATGAAATATTGAAATAAGATGAAGGAATGATGAATGAAAAAAATGCAGTGTTGCAACTCACCAAGCCCTGGAAATGAAGTGTTGCAAACATGTATAATGTGGCTCCAATGGATGTAGATATTGAATCTTGCTTGAATATGATATATCTTGACTCGAGTGCTAGCTTCAATCATGAAACCATACATCACAATTGTTAGCTCAAAAATAGACATGATGCATGATGACTTTGACATGATGCTTGATGCTTGAATGATGCTCTAAAACACTTGATAATGAGCTCTTGAAAAATCTTGAATGCTCTTGTAAACACTTGTAAACTCTTGAATGCTTCCTTAATCACAAAATTGCTACATGCATTAATACTTGAAATCTTGTAATGAAAATGAGTGAAAGAAAATTGTATTTATACTTGGTTATGCCAAATTTCCCAAAATTACAATAGTACAATTCGACATCAGATCTCAGAGGATAAAATCCCACCAATAATTTGAATTTTATTTTATTTTGTGCCACACATAACTCATACGCTAGAAGTGGCATATGAGTCCCATTAGGCATTAATTATGGGAAACATCTTCAATATTGTTTAAAATTGTAGTATAGAAAAAAGTATCCCTTTACATTTTCACACTTGTTTGGGCCCGCCTTATTTAGATTTATGCTTCTTTATGTCGTAAATGGTCCTTTTCTTCCCCACTTTTGAATTTAATATTATTTTAATTCAAAAGTTAGCTTTTCCCTCTTCTTTTATAATTAAATAATTATTTCAATTATTTAATTATTCATTACCCTTTTCTTCTATAATTAAATAAATCTTATTTATTTAATTATCTCCAACTTTCCCTCCAATATTAAATAAATGTTATATTTATTTAATTATTTATCCTTCCTTCATCTCCCCAATTAAATAATTTTTTTAATTATCTAATTATCATTTCCCTCTCCATTAAATATATTTTGTTAATTATTTAATTATTTGTTCTCACCTTTCTTTTTAAATAAATAAAATCAATATTTTATTCATTTCTTCTATGTTGTCCACTAAAATTAAATTCCTTTTATTTAATTTTAGCTCCTTGATCCATGTCTTTCTTTTTTCAATTAACCTCCACCATTGATTAAATTATTTTCTCATTTAATCTTGGCCCTTGATCATAATCCTTATTCTATCCACTCACTTAACTCTCCTCTATAAAAGGATACCTTTCATCCTCATTTGAAAACACACAATAAGAAGATGATCACACAACAAGAAGGTGATCTTACAAACTAAGCACTCTAGATCAAGAGAGCATCTTCAAGAGCATTATCAACGAATTCAAGGGAAGATTATCAAAGTCTTATTCCAGCAATCAAGGATCCATTATCATGTTGAAGGAATGTATGTTGGTAGAGGAATCATATTGATGTAGCATTCAATATCACTTCAATTATTTCAAGATAATATCTCAAATCAAGTTCATGATCAAGAATCACATCCATAGAGATTTCTACATGTTGATTTCATTCCAAGGTTTCAATATGTGTATGGTAAGTTGTGACATTGTTATTTTCATATGTCATTCCTTCAATTACATGTTTCAATTCATTATCAAGTTTCATTACTAAAAGGAGGTTTGACCAAGGAAAACCCATATCCCATAATAATCAACATTTTATTCTCTATGATGTGTGATTTACAGGTTTTAGGTTGAATATTGATGCAATACAAGGTGGTTAATACTCACAATCAGACTCAAAATCATCAAACTTCAACAAGACATCAACCCTCAAATCATAGATCACCCTACTTTCCAAAAACCACTCATAAGAGGCTTCTAGCCTTGAAAATTAAACAAATGGAGTTATCTTTTAGAGAAGGACATACAATGGCCAACCAAACATCAAGTGAGACTTGTCTTAGGTCCCAACACTTTTTCCTAAAATATCTCAATAGGTTTCTTTATACCAACATGGAGAAACAACAAACTAACCCTACAAAAGGTTACTAGAATTAGCCTTGTTTTATAAATGAAGTACCCTCAAAACACTTTGTAATAAAAAAACCTCCTTCGAAAGTCACTAATTGTGACACAAAACTTCAAATTCCCTTATTAGAACTCTAGTTCAAGTCTTCTAGGGCGTTCCCCCAACAAACCCTCATATTTCATGCTTAAAGGCTAGGTTTAATGAAACTAACATCAATCGAGGTTATCAATGCTATGGTGGAAAAGCTCGAATGAAATCAAAAGGGTTCGCTAGTTGTGGATTTGGACGCAGACAGAGGTGGCTGCAGATCTGCTGATGAAGGGATTTCAACTCGTACCCAGGCTAACACTAAGAGGAAGACCCCAGCTTCGTCACATATAGCTCAAATCCTCAAGCAGGGGTTACAGGATATGAAGGATGTTGATATGGAGGCTGAGGAGTTGCTGAACACCTTGGAGTAGGGCGGTCGCTATTGTTTCTATTTTTTTTAGGTGGTCCTTTTTTGGACCCTACTGTCTTTTTTGCTATCGTTTCCTTTGTGGGACAGCTGTCTGTTCGTTTGGACTTATTTTGTTATCTTTTGTTGTTTAAACTTTATGGTTTTAGGTCCCTGTAAAACATGTTTTTTCCTTTTCAAAAACATCAATCGAGGTTACCAAACTACAAAAATGCAACCAAAACACTTGTTTAAGTTTGTACAAACTCTTTATCCCTTCACATACCTAGTTCCATCAACAAATCACAAATACCCATCTTGAAACCATCATTTTCACAAGAAATCTACATTGGCCAGCCCTAGGGCTTCTTCCCAAACTAATCAAATATATTTGACAGCCTACCAAAAAATTTAGACATCTAACCTACCATTACATATGTCATCCCACTAAAACAAAAGTTTATACAATAGGTGGAATGACTATTTTAGTCATTTTGTCTTCAAAACAACGTCCTTACTATTTTTATCAGGCAGTTATAGAGAAACAAAGAAATCTCCCTCCAAAATAAGTGTTAGCCTTTCAAAATGACTTCAAAAGAAAGATAAGACATGCATCTACACAACACAAATTTCCAGGTCATTCAAATCCTTTACGGGTCCGTACACAACCTATAAAGTTCAAGAAAATAGGAAATTGTAAAATATGAACGTTGTTATTGATGTGAAACTTCAAAATTAAAATCTCAATCCACCAAGTTGCTTGAGCCCTTGAAGGCTTCATATAGCATTTACATTTGATTTCAACTTCCCGAACATGCATAATTTCTTTTTTAAAATTATGACCCTTCATATGAATTTTCCTACAACAACATTTTAACAACTTTGTTTAACAACACTTTTTTTCCTTTTTGTGCAACTTATTGACCCTAAAACCCAAATGACTTAAAACCCACCTTAATTACATTGCAAATGGTATTTCTAGACCTTATTTAATATGAAATGACTCAAACCCCTCAAATTCCCTAGACTCATCAAATAATCAACATCAAATAATCAAAGTTTGACAATATGGTGTAGGTGCTCTTGCACCAAATATTTGTGAAGAGCAATATTTCAAAATGTAGCTTTGGTGATGGGTACACATCATTCTTACCTCTCAAAAATTTAGTTTTTGACTATATGTATGGTTATAATTTAGATATGAACCCAATATTATTCATATTTAAATGTAAAATAGAGAATTAGTGATCTCCATTTAGAAGATTCCAATGTTCTATTGTTCAAAAATGATGCAAAATCCAGATCTGGGCCTTAAAACCTAGGTGGGACTCATACGCCCAAGGTGGCATATGAGTCCTAGATCACTAAATCTAGGCCACACAACCTAAAAACACCTAAATTATGATTGGATCTTGGTTTATGTTAGGATTATCCTCAGAAAGATGCATTAAATTAGACTTGTGGATACAGCATAAGGCCAATTAAAGCATAAAGAATCCAAAATAATGAAAACCCTCAAAAAGTGTGAAAGTGTGGAACAACACTTTACAAAACCTTAAAATAAGCTATAATTAAGCTCATTTAGTTCACGAGGGCCCAAGACCTAATGTGAAGGTGTCAAACACATCACAACACTAAATCAAGGTGACATTTATTGTTCAATTTAACAAGGAGGTCCCAAAAAAGCAAGGAAAAGTAAAGGGATACTTTTTCCATTGCTACAATGTGCTTTTGTTTGTTGTTGTTAGATTTTTGTTTCACTATACTGACTTTATGTTTCATTCATTTCATTGCATCTAGCTTGATTTAGTTCATTTTGTGCATTGTATAATTTCAAACTTATATTTACAAATTTAATTCTAGGATATTACATTGTATTTCACCATGACTATGTGCTTTGGTAAGCTTTAGATGTCCTTTAAATCATTAGTGGATGTGTCAAGCTATGCTTTTGGAAAGGACCCTAATGAAATCTAACTCAAACATGTTCAATCAACTCCTAATGCATGTCCTCCTCGTGGTGTTGACATCATTGGAGAAGATGATGACAACATGAACAACTTCATAAATGATTTCCTTAACAACCTTGAGACTAATGCATCCTTTTATCCTTCCATGAAACAACCAACACCCCCTACCATCCCATCACTTGAGATGTTTGGCATTTTACATCCTAAAAATTAATCACAAGATAAACCTAAACTTCTAACAATCAATGATCCTAGTTCCTCTAATCAAGTACACCAATCCTATGTTAACAAAGTGATGAACACTCCCATCAATCGAGAAGAGGCATATGGAAAAGGATTCATGATCTTAAGAAAACAAGGATATGATACAACAAGCGAACATGAAATTCATCAACTTTTAGAACAAATTCCAATTGAAGATACCAAAGGGAACTTACGATATCAAGATCATCCTCTCGACATGAGTGTCCTTCCTAAAGAACAACCAATGCTTGACAAAGATGAGAAAGTAATTTTAGGTCCTCCTTCTCTATATCCACCTAGAAAATTTGGTGAATCTAGCAAGCAATGAAGGTGTTACAAACTAAAGAAACTACAATTCCCTTGTCCACCATCTAAAACTAAAATAACCTTACACATACTTCTAATTCAACAACTTATCACATTACCACCCATGAGAGAAAATTGACATCCAAATCCTAGGACCACAAACACATCTCATTGTCAATACCATAGAGTTTTTGGACAAAGTACATACAAGTGTCATGATTTAAAACAAATATTTAAAAATTTTGATATCATAGAGATAGTCCCTTAAAAGGGTGTGTTCTACTCATTTCCATGTAATATTTGTAGGATCATAATATGCTCACTGTTACATGCTTTACATTCACTACTAAACATTTAAAAATGCAAGGAGCTCTTTCTCACCACCTATCTCAGCTCATTCTTTTCTTGCACATAATGGGGGAAAGAATTAGATAGATTTTCTCTAGTATTGCATTCATTGTTGTCCATTTGGCTAGTTGTCCACCTTCCATATATGATGAACAAGATTGGGATGTGGCCAACCTACTAGAGGTTGACTCACATGTGACTTACTAGTTTTTGCCTTAATTTTCTTTTTCATGTTATGTGTGTGATCACATATGTGTAATGTGATCTCCCCATATTGTTCTATTTGATGTATCTCTATCTCTTTGTGACATTCCTCTATTTGTACCTACATTCTTCTCTATGTCATAAACATTTTATCTTTTCCTTGTCTTATGGTTTCCTTTTAGGGATGATGCAAGGCATCAAGGCATTTAGGTTTCTTCCATGTTGACCCAAATTTTTTTCTTGGTTTTCACTCTCTTTGTGTCATTCTTCCTATTCCATGAGTATTTTGGCAATGATGATAGTTCCAAGATCTATAATAACATTGTAGCAAAGACATATTGACCTCAAAGCCGTGGATCCCTTATATGATTTTTGGGACTTTATTTTTGTGGCAACCCCTTTTTCATGATGTAGCTTCATTTTGAAACATATAACTTGGCATAGGGCTTTCCAAGTAAGCTCTCGTGTCCTCTTTATTGTAAGCATTATGATTTTAATTTCTTATAGCATGGTGTTTAGCAATTTCTTTTAAGTGGGGTAATACATTAGCATTATTATTCTACAATCCATGTTTCATTGTGTAGTCCTCTTACTTCATGTGATGTGTCTTTCATTTTGTGGGGACATTGGGTGTGATTTCCTTTAAGAGTGTGATCTCTCTTAGCATATTATATTCCTCTTGGTGGCTTGATGTCACACACTACATCCCTAGGTTGTGAATCTTCTATTCTTTGATTGGTCCTATCTTGGAGACATTATGCATAATTTTCCCTAAGTTAAGACCTTACATGAACTAAGAAAAATCCTTTGAATGTGCCTTACACTATTCTGCATTTACAATAACTATTATATGGCCACTTTGCATAATGCACTTTTCTTGCATGTGGTGCCATCTTGTTTGTTCATGGGTGCCAAGCATACACAATTTTTCTTGCCTCATAAATCTTTATTTTTTTGGTGTGTGGTGCCTTATCAAAGTTATCAAGAGGTATAGCTTTGGTATGGTTATTGTATGGGAGCCTAACAAGTAGGCATAACTTTTCCATAGCCACTTGCTTGTCTGTGTGAGTGCATATGTGTCTCTTTCGAGGCTTACCTAGTGGATGACCTGAGGTTCCACTAGCCCTTATGTGTGTGCATTTAGTTTGCATAGTGGACATCATGTTACACTTGTAAATGGTTTTTGGAAAAACATCTTAGATCTGAGCCACATCACATTGGAAAAATGGTTGAGGCTTGATCCACCCCTTTTATTTTTGTTTTTCTTTCTCTTTATGTCTTTGAAAATGTATGCTTATTTCTTGTTGTTGTTTCATACATAATTCTCATGTGTGTTCTTTTGTGCTTATGAACTAGTTTTCCATAGGATCTTAATCATGGGGGCTTGCATAACCCTCTAGATCATTGTTATCCTATTTCACTAGCATTTGTAAACTTGGACCCCTCTTGATGTGAGTTTGTCTACTTTAGTGTGAGTTTGAAGAAAGTTCCTCCTCTCACTAAAGTGACGGCTAAATGTAGTGTAAAAAAATGTATCTCTTTACATTTTCACACTTGTTTGGGCCCTCCCTACTAAAATTGGGCTTCTGTATGCCTTATCTAGTCCTATTTTGCACCCACAAGCCTTATTTAATTCACCTTTCAAGGATAATATCAACATATATCTCATAACCAATCATAATTTAGTGATTTTGGATTGTATGGCTGAGATTTAGTGATCTGGGACTCATACACCACCTTGGACATATGGGTCCCACCTAAGTTTCAGCGCTTGGTCCTAAATTTTGCATTAAACTTAACATTTCCTAAAATTTGCGTTCCAAGCTTAGCCTACTAGGATTCATATGCCCCAACTGGTGTATGAGTCCTACTTATCTTGGACCTGTACTGTTAAAAAATATTGTCAGGGACATTTTCACACAGTTTGTTTGGGCCCTCCTTGTTGAATTGAGCTTAATGTTGCCTTGATTTAGTGTTGTAATGTGGTTGAAAAATTCACATTAGGTCTTGGGCCCTTGTGAACTAATGGATTTAAATGGTACCTTGCTAAAGTTTTGTGAAGTTTTTTAACACACTTTCACACTTTTATAAGGTCTTATCAAATAACTAAACCTAATAAACCTATTTTTAATCAAAATAAATCTTAATCCTACCTTATGTTGAGTTTTGTAAAGTTTTGTAACACACATTCACACTTTTCTAGGCTTTTCATTAATAATTTGGCTTTCTTATTCTTTAATTGGCTCTATTTTGCATCCATAATCCTCATTTAATGCATCTTTCTGAGGATAATCCTGACACCAATCATTAGCCAATCATAATTAAGGTGTTTTGAGTTTGAATTCCCAGATTTAGTGATTTGGAACTCATTCACCACCTTGGGAAAATGAGTCCCACCTAGATATTTTGGTCCCAAACTTGATTTCACATGTTTGTAGGCGAGTATGTGCAAGATCATGATGGGCCAAAAAGTAGCAATATGATGGGTATTTGTAGGGTATGTGGCTGACAAATTTTTTTTACCCAAAATTGATGAAATGAAAAGGGTTTTTAAAGGAGATTCTCAGCTTTCCACCAATATAAATTATGCTTTACTTTTAATTTAATAAACAATTATTATTCATTTTCTATTTGAATTATGACTAAAGTCCTGATTAATAGGTTGATTGAAAAACAACTATAGCTTTCAAATGGTAATACATTCTTTGAATCCAAAACATGCATCACATTCTATGATTCACATACTATAGCATTAAAAAAAGAAAAATTGAATTTCATGAATTTTTGACCAAGTTAAGGTGGTTAGACATACAAGTTTTTTATATTTTTAAAAATTTGTAATAAAAAATTCATAATTAATTATTTACTTGGAAAAAAATTACAAGAAAATATGGATCACATCCAGACATGAGTCCTCTACTTATGTATAAAATCTTATGAAAAAATATTCTCATTTTATTGTGGTTGGGATGGTCAAACAGACACCTACTTCTTATTTTTTCCTTGAAATTTAAGTACTACTGCATTGAAATTTCAAATTTTTCCAAAATAGATTTTTTTTTTTTAAATAAACCTGGTAGTTTAGAAACCACATTCAATTTTCTACAGATTCTATTCTTACATATTTTTGAAATAATATAGATAACTTATTCAAATTTTTACGTCAAGTTGCCTAACTCTGATTTTTCTGATTTTTTTTCCACTTAAGGGCCTGGTTTTTCCATGATGATCCTACACCTACCTAGGCATTTTTAAATTTGGTCCCAAATATTAAGATTGGTGGGAGTCATTTTCCACCTTGGGTGAATGAGTTTCGTGTGCCCCAAAATCATAATTAATTCAAATTTCTCATGGGATTTTATTCTCCTAGATCAAATGTCAGCTTGTAGTGTTGTAATTTCGGGAATTCTTACATAATTGAGTATAAATACAAGTTTCTTTCACTCATTTTATCCTAACAAGGAATCAAGTGACCTAGTAAGTTGAATGAGCATTCAAGATAATTCAAGGACAAATTATCAAACATCTTAGATGATCATTCAAGTGTCAATCATCATGTCAAAAACTTCATGCATCATGTTTTTTTTGGAGCTAACAATTCTGAAGTAGAATTTTTTAATTCAAGCAAGCATTTCATTCAAGATCTATCACCTTCAAGAAAGATTCAAGATCTACATCCATTAGATCCATTTCAAACATATTTGTAGTATCTTGTTACTAGGTTTTGGTGATTTGTAACATCATATCTTGTTCATTTATCATTCTCCATTCATATTTCATTCTATTTCAAGGTTTAATTACTAGAACAATGGGTCTGACCAAGGAAAACCCCTATCCACTAACCCAACAACATTTTAACCTCTTCTTTGTGTGTGATTTGCAGGTCTAGGTTGTAGATTTCCTAGGGAGAAAGATTGAAGAAAAGTTGTCAAGAGCTCAAAGTTGTCAAAGTTGTCATCAAGCCTTGGAGAACATTGGAGAAGACCTATAGGTTCAAAATTAGGGTTTTGGATCTGAAAATCAATTAGGAAGGACCGAGCAAAAAGAGAAGAGAAAGATCAGCCTTTGAAGGTTCAGAAAATCCCAACTAGACTTATTCACCACTTTTGGTGAATGAGTCCTAGTTCCAATCAAATTTTATATGTTTGCAAAATCGGATAACCATTTGGTAGATTCCTTTTCTTCCATAGATTTCCAGAATCTGGACTAATTCACCTAGATTGGAAAATAAGTCCCAATCAACAATAAAAGAAAAATTTCCAATGTTCCAAATATCTCTCTAGCCATTTCTAGATTTCCAGGTGCACACCTTCCTTTTTATAGCTTTTTGTCTCATTTCATTCACTTTTCTAAGTCATTTTATAGTACATTATATTCAATTAGGGTTTCGTGTTGTATCTTGCATTTCATTATATTTTCCAAGTGTAAAATTGGTGGTGAACCCCTTATTAGTTTTCATTCAACACCTAGAACAACCCTCTTGCAAGATATCTTTCTCCTTTTCATGGAGATCTCAAGGGTTTGTTCTTGAGTGAAAGTGAAATTTGTCCTTCTAGGTCCTAAACCCTACGAGGAAAGAAATTTTTTTTTTCCCTTTTCATTTTGGTGAGCCTACATTTATAACATCATAATTTTGATTTGGAGTACATCATCATCCTAGATTTGGCTTACATTAACATTGCATTAGGGTTTGTATTAGTTAATTTGCATTCTAGGGTTTCTACTTTTGCATTAATGAAAACTCATATAGCTTTCATTTTTGCATCCAATTTCATTAAAAATCAAACAAAATATAGATTTACATCCAACATACAGATCATAAAACATAAAAAGCATAAAAATCAACTAAAAAATTCTAACAAATTTTGAATAAAATTCTCATTGGGATGCATTCGCCACCTTGGAAAAATCAATGCCAGTACATATTCTACACTACATATTTTGGCATTTAAAGCATTGTTTCTGAGTTTCTTTTTGCCGTTATTTCCTTTTTGTTTTAGTTTCCAGAATTTTTGTTATAAGAATTTAATTTTTCTTTCCTTATATTGCATTTTCATTCACATTGCATTTAGTAGCTCTTGTATGAGTATTTGGTGTGTTATTTCTAATACTATAGTTAGACAAATTTTGAGACTCATGTCATCTCGTGATATCAAAATCATTGTGTATCTTGGGTTGTCTAGCTCTTTCACTCCTGGTATTGATACTAGTACACTAGGTATGGAAATATCCTTAACAACTCTTTGCCTACAAGTAGTATGCAAGCTAAAACAAGGAATGATAGTGTGCCACAAGAAAACATAATTCAAATTCATGAGGACCTAGCAAACTTACAACATCAAGTGCAAAATGAAAACATTCAACTACTACCATCCCTACTATAGATAACATTCACCACATGCTTGAACGTGAAGATGGACTTTTCCTTGTGAAAAAAATAGTTCAAATCTTTGGAAAACACCTCAGCCCAACCACTAGTCCTTTATTTATGTAAGCAATGTCAGAAGCCAAGGAAGAACTCAAATTCCTCCTTCCCACAACAATTTCCTTAATACCTACCTATACCAACCTTCAAGTCACAACAACAATGCAACAAACTAGTAATGTGATTCCCTCCTTGGGTATTCCCACTAGCATCCCTAGTCCCTATGTGACATCGCACATCATATCTCCTACCACATTACCACCTATAAGCTTTCCATTCACTTGTCCATCAAACACATACACCCTTTCATTATTTTCACTACCATCTCATAACACAAATGACCCTCTCATAAATCAACTCTTCCAAACTCTTTCATCCATTCAAAAATATATTTCCACCATAAACCAAAATCAAAATGGCCCACCTACATATTATGTTAAAAGTAGTCCATTATCCTTGGAGATATTGCAAACACTGATGCCACAAGGTGTAGAGGTTCCTATATTTGAGAAATATGGAGGAAAGGGAGAACCTTCTCACCATGTTAATCCTTACAACACCTTATGTAGTTACTTTTTCCTTGATGATTAAATTTTGGCTAAGCTTTTTACTAGGTCATTGAAAGATACTTCCTTGGAATGGTTCTCATCTTTACCAAAAAAATCAATTAGTTCATTCAATAAAATTGTTGAAGCATTTGTTAAACATTTCCAAGTGCATATGACTCCTAAAATTACCTTGTCCCATTTGATGAGATCTAAGAAAAAATAAGACAAAAAGATAACTAATTTTATCTAATGATATAAATCACTTTATTCCTAAATCAATGTCAAGGTTCTCGACCCTTACCTTTAAAATATTTTCATAGAAAATTTGCAAAGAAACATTAAAGAAAATCTTACCATGATGAAATTACCCTTCTTCATGCACTTCTGTACTGCCCTTTGCAATTATCAAAATTTGGCTAGTATTTGAGATATAAAGTCCACTTCTAGCCAAACTAAGAAATATGAGCCCATAAACAAAACAATTCCTAACCTTTTAGAAAATAGAAAAAATGGTTACTTCAATTCAATCCCCCTCAACAAACAACTCAAAATTTCAATAACCAAGTATCTACTGTTAAAGCCACGATACCCTTTAGCTATGGGGACCTGAAAAGAAAATTCACTTCCTTACCTGATACCCTTCATAATATAATGTCCCAACTTAAATAAAACAAAAAATTATTACCTTTCCTCCCATAAAAACACCCTATCCTAATCAGCCTTTAGCCCCTAGCTTTAGAACAAATTCTTATTGCTACTATCACTGACAAAATGGACATGACACAAAACACTACAAGCATCTTCAAGATGTCGTGCAAGACCTCATTCATTTCGGCCATATTTCCATTGGAGGTGTTAGTTATCATGGAAATAAATACATTTCCCCTCCTAACTAAAACTTACAAATCTTTACCAACCCCATGCCAAAACATAGTATTTGATTTTCCAAAGCTAGTGAAACTACAAAGACTGATGTAATGAATGTTGACACAGATGATGATAAAACATATACAATTCAACAAATTCCTATGGATACTGATCAACAAGGAAAAAATCCTTTTGATGGTTTGATTGCATTGGTTGAAACTCAACATCATAAGGGCCGACCTAAAAAGCCTCGGGATATTTCATTCTCACAAAGTGACATACTTAAACATGCACCTGATGGTCCTCTTTACATAGCTGACCATACCTATGATAAGCCCACTAATGGAATATTAATAGATCCCTCATGTGGAGAGAATGTGATTACTAAGGTATTCTTACTTTTTTATGAGCTCTATCAAGACATATACGATAAACTGAAAGCATGGATCAAGATGCACAATGGTTTTGATTTCCCTATGATAGGATTGATCACCTTACCATTGCACATATGACCAAAAAAATAGATATTTAATTTTCCATCATCCCATGTTAGACCAATTTTGTTTGAAGCTCATATATCCATGGTCCCACTCCATGAATGCAGTCCCTTTAGTCATACATAAGTGCTTAAAGTTTCCCTTTGACAATGAAATATTAACTATCCACCATAGTGGCCTTAACCCTTTGTCTTCCAAAGGTAACTTTTCCTTAGATTTCTTTTGGCCTGAGCCTATGGAACCTATAAAACCATGAGAAAAATTCTTGTTCTTGTCCTATCAAAATTTTAAAGCAAAGAAGATAGTAGAACTATCCCTCCAAAACATGTCTCTGCCCACCACCAAGCCTACCTTTCTTCATGAAACCATGCTTCAACCTAAAGAAATTCCAAACAATCAAGACGAACCTAATATAAAACCTTCACCTACCTCCTACAAAAACCAAGAGATAATGAAAACAACCCCATCACACCTCGTAGAATAAAACAAGTTTACAAAGTTAAAGAGAAAGTGGTCAAATAACCTCTCATGGTTCCTTCCATTCCTCCCCTTACGAAAAAGAAACCTATGGTTGATCAACCCACTCCTACACAAATGCAACTTCAAAAAAAAGTAAAAGAAATAGAGGTGCTAGAGAGTGAAGGTGTAGACATCATGCCCTTGCTTACAGGTTACATGAATAATTAAACAAAGAAAATCAAAATCCAAACTTGACTTAAGTAGTGCATGATGACTCTACCCTTTCCCCAACAAAAAACAATCCAATACAACCTTTGCAACAAGAGTTGAAGCCTTCCTTAGGAATTATCATTTGACCTCTTGTTGTGATCAACTTCGATGATGATGACGAGGTTGCTACAATTGGTGAAGAGGTGAATGGTGAATTGAACACATTGTTTTCCTCTTCCATGAACTTAGATGAAAAATATCCTACAAAGAGTGTTCAACCTAGTGTTGGCCCAAGTTTGACACTTTCCTTTGTCCCTTTGACTAGTTTTCTACCTTCAATATACAATGAACATGATTGGGATGTAGATGACCTACTAATAGGTTGATTCGCATGTGCCTTGCTAGTATTCTGCATTATTTCTCTTTATTTTTATTTTGTGTGATTGCATGTGTGTGGTGTGATCCCCCATGAAATTTTGTTTGATGTTCTCTCTCTCTTTGTGACATTCCTCTATTTGTACCTTTGACATTCTTCTCTATGTCTTAAATATTTTTTTCTTTTCACCTTTTATCTCTTTCATTTGTCTTGGTTTTTCCTTTTTGAGATGACGCAAGGCATCAAGACACTCATGTCTCTTCCATGTTGAGCCAAAAGTTTTTTCTTTGTTTTCACACTCTTTGTGTCATTCTTCCAGTTCTATGTGTATTTGGGGAATGATGATAGTTTTGAGATCTCTAAAAAAATTGCAGGAAGAAACATTCTAACCCAATCCATAGATCTAAATGTGTTTCATGAAGGGGGCAACCCATCTCTTTTCTTTTTCTTTTTCATGACATAGATTTATTTGGAAACATATGACTTGGCATAGGGATTTCCAAGTTAGCTACCATTTATTTATTGTTCACATTTATCATTTTCTATTTTAAAGTAATTTCTCGTAGCATGGTGTTTAGCAATTTATTTAAATTAGGGGCATACATTGGCATTATTCTTTTGCATTTGTATTTTTTCATATTTCATGGTGTAGTTTTCTTATTTCATACGATATGTTTCTCGCTTTGTGGATGACATTGGGTTTGATGTCCCTCAAGAGCGTGATCTCTCTTAGCTTATTATATTCCTCTTGGTGGCTTGATGTGATACACTGCATCCCCTAAGTTGTGAATCTTTTATTCTTTAATTTGTCCTCTCTTGGAGACATTAGGCACAATGTTACCTAGGTTAAAGACCTTGCATGAACTAAGCAAGAATCCTTTGAACATTCCTCATTTTTCATTTTTCATTTATAGTTATATGGCCACCTTGCATAATACAATTTGCATTCCTGTAGAGCCATATTTTTTGTTCATGAGCTCCAAGTATATAAAGTTTTTATTATTTCATGAAGATCAAAAACCATTTTTGTTACACCTTATTAAATTTATCAAGGGGTATAACTTTGGTATGGTTTGAGTGGGAAGCCCAACCAAGGCATGAATTTTTACATAGCCACTTGCATGTGTGTGTGTGATTGCATACCACCCATGAGTGTATGTGTCTCACCTTCTAGGACTTCTCACCCAGTGGATAACCAGGAGTTATGTTGCCTCAGAGTGAGTATGCATTTTTCAGACAAACAACCTATATTTGATCCACATCATGATGGAAAAATAGTAGAAGCTTGATCCAACTCTCTTTTATGTATTTTACCTTTTCTCTTTTTCATCTTTGATAGTGTATTCTTGTGTTTTTTTGGTTCTCTTTATATCATTCTCATGTGTGTTCTTTTGTGCCCATGTTGGTTTGTCATAGGATCTTGATCTTGGGGGCTTGATCACCCCTCTTAATCATTTGCATCCCATCATATTCGCATTTGTGTGCTTGGACCCCTCTTGATGCATGTTTTTCTACTTTAGTGTGAGTTTGAAGCAAGTTCATCATTTCACTAAAGTTGGGGCTAAATGTAGTGTCAAAAAATGTCGTTGAGGACTTTTTCACACTTGTTTGGGCCCTCCTTGTTGAATTGATCTTAATGTTTCCTTGATTAGTGTTGTAATGTAGTTGACACATTCACATTAGGTCTTGGTCCCTTGTGAACTAATGGATTTAAATGGTACCTTGCTAAAGTGTTGTGAAGTGTTGTAGCACACTTTCATACTCTTCTAAAGTCTTATCAAATAAATAAAGCTAATAAACCTATTTTTAATCCAAAAAAATCTTAATCCTACTTTACTTTGAGTGTTGCAAAGTGTTGTAACACACTTTCACTCTTTCTAGGCTTGTCATTAATAATTTGGATTTATTATGCTTTAATTGGCGCTATTTTACATCCATAGGCCTCATTTAGTGCATATTTTTGAGGATAATCCAGACATCAATCATTATCCAATCATAATTCTGGTGTTTCAAGTTTGAATGACCCATATTTAGTGATTTTGGACTCATTGACCACCTTGGACGAATGAGTCCCACCTAGATCTTTTGGTCCCAAACTTGACTTCACAAATTTGCAGGCATTTTTAAATTTGGTCCCAAAAATTAAGCTTGGTCATGTGGCCCAAAATCAATTTAATTAATTCAAATTTCTAGTGGTATTTTATTCTCCTAGATCTAATTTTGGCTTGTACTATTTTAATTTTGGGAATTCTTGCATAATTGAGTATAAATACAAGTTTCTTTCACTCATTTTATCCTAACAAGCAATCAAGTGACCTAGAAAGTTGAATGAGAATTCAAGCATTCACAAGAGAATCCAAGAGAATTCAAGAGTATTGGACATATTATCAAGCAATTTAGAGCAGCATTCAAACATCAATCATCATGTCAAAGACTTCATGCATCATGTTTGTTTTGGAGCTAACAATTGTGATGTAGAATTTTTTGATTCAAGCAAGCGTTTCATTCAAGATCTATCACCTTCAAGAAATATTCAAGATCTACATCCATTAGAGCCATTGTACACATATTTGTAGCATCTTATTACTAGGGTTTGATGAGTTGCATCATTATATCTTGTTCATTCATCATTCTCTATTCATATTTCATTATATTTCAAGGTTTAATTACCAACATGGGGTTTGACCAAGGAAAACCCCTATCCACTAGCCCAAAAACATTCAGATACCCATTTGGTAAATTCTTATTTGTGCATAGTTTTCCAGAATCTCGACTGATTTGCAAAGCTTGGAAAATTAGTCCCATACAACAATAAAATAAGAATTTCTATTGTTCTAGACCTCTATCCAATCATTTCCAGATTTCTAGGTACACACCTTCCTTTCTATAGCTTTTTGTTTCATTTCATTCATTTCCTAGGTCATTTTATAATGCATTATATTTAATTAGGGTTTAGTGTTGCATCTTGTATAATTTCATTATCCTTTCCAAGTCTAAACTTGGTGGTGAACACCTTATTAGTTTACATTAAGCCCCTAGAACAACCGTCTTGCAAGATCTCTTTCTCCTTTCCATTAAGATCTCAACGGTTTATTCTTGAGTCAAAGTTAGTGAAAATGATCCTTCTAGGTCCTAAACCCTAGGAGGAAATTTTCCACCTTTTTGTTTGGTGAACCTACATTTAAAAGATCATAATTCTAATTTGGAGTGCACCACCATCCTAGATTTGGCTTACATTAACAATGCATTAGGGTTTACATTAGTTAATTTACATTATAGGGTTGTTTTCTTCATTAGTGAAAGCTCATATGGCTTGCATTTTTGCATCCAATTTCATTAAAAATCAAACCAAAGTCAACATTTACATCCAACATAAAAATCATAAAACATAAAAACCATAAAAATCAACTGAAAATTTATGAAAATTTTGAAAAAAAATCTCATTGGGACTCATTCGCCACCATGGGTGAATCAGTCCAAATGCAGATTCTCCACTAAATTTTTTGAAATTTAAAGCTCTATTTCTTAGTTTATGTATTTTGTTATTACCTTTTTGTTTTAGTTTCCAAAAAATTTGTTATAAGCATTTCATTGTTCTTACCTTATATATAGCATTTGCATTCACATTGCATTTAGTAGCCCTTGTATGATTATTTGGTGTCCTATTGATAATATTGTAGTGAGACGAAGTTTGAGACTCATGTCATCCTATGATAGTACAATTGTTGTGGATCTTGGGTTTTCTAGCTCTTTCACTCCTAGTATTGACACTAGTACACTAGGTATGGACAATACCCTTAACAACTATTTTCCTTCAAGTAGTATGCAAGATGAAACAAGGACTGATAGTGTCCCATAAGAAAACATAATTCAAATTCATGAGGACCTATCAAACTTAAAACATCAAGTGAAAAATGAAAACATTTCAACTACTACCATCCCTAATATAGATAACATTCACCACATGCTTGAAAGTGAAGATGGACTAGATCTTGTGAAAAACATAGTTCAAATCTTTGGAAAACACTTCACCCCAGAAACTAATTATCCTTTACCTACAAGCAATGTCACAAGCCAAGGAGGAACTCAAATTCCTCCTCCCACAAAAATTGCCTCAATACCTACCTATACCAACCCTAAAGTCACAACAACAATGCAACAAACTTGTAATGTGATTCCTTCCTTGGGTATTCCTGCTAGCATCCCTAGTTCATATGTGACATCAGACATAATATCTCCTACCACATTAGCATTCCTTTCACTTGTCCCTCGAACACATACACCCCTTCACCATTTTCACTTCCATCTCATAGCACAAATGACACTCTCATAAATCAACTCGTACAAACTGTTTCATCCCTTCAAAAAAATATTTCCACCATAAACCAAAATTAAAATGGCCCACCTACATATTATGTCAAAAGTAGTCCATTTTCCTTGGATATATTGCAAACACCAATGCCACAAGGTGTAGAGGTATCTAGATTTGAGAAATATGGAGGAAAGGGAGATCCTTCTAACCATGTTAATGCTTACATCGCCTTAAGAATTGAATTTATCCTTAATGATAATTTTTTTGCTAAGCTTTTTCCTAGGTCGTTGAAAAATATTTCCTTGGAATGGTTCTCCTCTTTACTGAACAACTCAATTAGTTCATTCAATGAAATTTTTCAATCATTTTTTTTCCATTTCCAAGTGCGTACATGAATCCTAAAATAACCTTGGCTGATTTTATGAGATGTAAGCAAAAAGAAGACAAAGAGATAACTAATTTTATTTCACAATATCAATCACTTTATTCCCAAATCGATGTCAAGGTTCCCAACCCTTACCTTCAAAAGATGTTCATAGAAAATTTGCAAAGCAAGATTCAAGAAAATCTTACCATGATGAAATTCCCCTCCTTCATGCACTTGTGTACCACCCTTTGTGATTATCAAAATTTAGTTAGTACTTTAGATACAAAGTCCACTTCTACCCGAACTGAGAAATCTAAGACCTTAAAGGAAAACAATTCCCAACCTTTTAGAAAAAAAAAAAGGTTCCTTCAATTCAATCCCCCTCAACAAATAACTCAAAATGTCAATAACAAAGTAGTTGTTGTTAAAGCCACAATACCCTTTAGCTATGGGGACCTGAAAAGATAATTCACTCGCTTACCCAATACCCTTCATAACACAATGTTCCAACTTTTAGAACAACAAATGATTACCTTGCTTCCTGTCAAAACACCCAATCCTAAAAATCCTTTACCCTCGAGCTTTAGATCAAATTCTTATTGCCACTATCATGGACAAAATGGACATGACACGAAATCTTGCAAGCATCTTAAACATCTCATACAAGACCTCATTGATTTTGGTCATCTTTCCATTGTAGGTGTTAGTGATCAAGGAAATAAATTTGTTTCCCCTCCTAACCAATAATTGCAAAGCTTTACCAACCCCATGCCAAAACATAGTGTTTCATTTGCAAAGCAGTGAAACTACTCAGACTGATGTAATGAATGTCGACACGGATGATGAGAAAAAAGATACAACTCAATAAAATCCTATGGATACTAATCAACAAGGACAAAATGCTTTCCATGGTTTGGTTGCATTGGTTGAAACTCAACATCATAGGGGCCAACCTAAAAAGCCTCTTGTTATTGCTTTCTCACAAAGTGACATACTTAAACATGCACTTGATGGTCCTCTTTACATAGATAGTCGTATCTATGATAAGCCCACTAATAGGATATTAATAGATCCCACCTATGGAGAGAATATGATCACTGAGTAATTTTTACTTTTACATGAGCTCTATCAAGACATAGATGATATAACGAAAGCATGTATAAAGACACACAATGGGTTTGCTTGCCCTACAATAAGATCAATCAACTTACCACTACAAATAGGACTGAAAACATTAGATATCTTATATTCCATCATCCCATAGTCAGACAAATTTTTTGTAAAGCTCAGATAGCCATGGCTCCGCTCCATGAATGTAGTCTCTTTAGTCATACATAAGTGCTTAAATTTTCCCTTTGATAATGAAATATTCACTGTCCAATATAGTGGCTTTAACCCTTTTTCCTCCAAATCTAACATTTCCTTAGATTTCTTTTGGCTTGAGCCTATGGAACATATAATACCACGAGAATAATTCTTTTTCTTCTCCTATCCAAAGCTCAAGGAAAAAAAGATAGTAGAACTATCCATCCAAAACATGTCTCCACCCACTACCAAGCCTACCATCCTTGATGAAACCATTCTTTAGCCTAAAGAAATTCCAAACAACAAATACCAACCTAAGATAGAACCTTCACCTACCTCCTACAAAAAACCAAGAGCCAATGAAAACAACCCCTTTACACCTCCTAGAATAAAATAGGTTTACAAAGTCAAAGAGAAAGTGTTCAAACAACCTCTCATGGTTCCTTCCATTCCTCCCCTTACAGAAAAGAAACCTATGGTTGATTAACCCACTCCTACACAAATGCAACTTGAAAACAAAACTAAAAGAAACAAAGGTGCTAGAGAGCATAGGCATAGACGTCCTGCCCTTGCTCACAAGTTACATGAAGAATTAAACAAAGAAAATAAAAATACAAACTTGAATGAAGCAGTGCATGATGACTCTACCCCTACCCCAACACAAAAAAAATCAATTCAACCTCTGTAACAATAGTTGAAGCTTTCTTTAAACATTATCGTTTGACCTCTATTTGTGATCAACTTGGATGATGATGATGAGGTTGCTACAATGGACGAAGAGGTGCATAATGAATTGAACACATTTTTTTCCTCTTCCATGAACTTAGATGAAAAATCTCCTACAAAGAGTGTTTAGCCTGGTCTTAGCCCTAGTTCAGCACTTGCCATTGTCCCTTTGGCTAGTTGTCTTCCTTCGATATACAATGAACATGATTGGGATCCAAACGACCTACTAATACATTGGCTCGCATGTGCCTTAATAGTCTTTTGAATTATTTCTTTTTTCTTTCTTTTGTGTGATTGCATGTGTGTGATGTGATCCACGATGATGTTATGTTTGATGTTTTATCTCTCTTTGTCACATTCCTCTATGTATACTTTCATTCTTCTCTATGTTGTAAATTGTTTTTTCTTTTCATTTTTTCTCTTTCATTTGTCTTGTGTTTTCATTTTGGGGATGACACAAAGTGTCGAGACACTCATGTCTCCCATTTTGACCCAATTTTTTTCTTTGTTTTCACTCTCTTTGTTTCATTCTTCTAGTTGTATGTGTATTTGGGGAATGATCATAGTTTCAAGCTCTCTAAAAACATTGCAGCAAGAAACATATTGACCCCAAATGCATAGCTTTTTTTTTAAACATATGACTTGGCATAGGGCTTTCCAAGTTAGCTCTCATGTCTATTATTTGCATTTATCATTTTCTACTTTAAAGTAATTTCTCATAGCATGGTGTTTAGCAATTTATTTATCGTGGGGGCATAAATTGGTATTATTCTTTTGTATTTTTCCTTTTTCATATTTCATGGTGTAGTTTTCTTATTTCATATGATGCATTTCTCACTTTGTGGATGAAATTGGGTGTGATGTCCCTAAGAGAATGATCTCTCTTAGCATATTATATTCCTCTTGGTGGCTTGATGTGACAGACTACATCCCCTAAGTTGCAAATCTTTTATTCTTTGATTGGTCCTCTCTTGGAGATATTAGGCATAATGTTCCCTAAGTTAAAGACCTTGCATGAACTAAGTAGGAATCCTTTGAACATTCCTTATTTTTCATTTTGGATTTGTAGTTATATTGCCACCTTGCATAACACAGCTTGCATGCACATAGAGAGATCTTTTTTTTTCATGATCTCCAAGCATACAAAGTTTTTCTTATCTCATGAAGCTCAAAAAACATTTTTGTGGCGCCTTATTAAATTTATCAGGGGGTATAAATTTCCTATGGTTTGAGTTGGAAGCCTGATTGAGGCATGAATTTTCCCATAGCCACTTTTGTGTGTGTGTGTGAGTTCATACCAGCCATGAGTGTATGTGTCTCACCTTCTAGGACTTCTCACCCAACAGATAACTTGGAGGTCCATTGCCTTAGAGTGAGTATTCATTTTTCAAACAAATGGCCTAGATCTGATCCACATTGTGATGGAAAAATGTTTGAAGCTTGATCTGAATCTCTTTTATCCTTTTTACCTTTTCTCTTTTTTGTCTTTGATAGTGTATGCTTGTGTTTTTTTGTTTCCTTTTATATCATTCCCATGCGTGTTTTTTTGTGCCTATGTTGGTTTGTCATGGGATCTTGATCCTAGGGTCTTGATCACCCCTCTTGATCATTGTCATCCGACCTTACTAGCATTGGTGCACCTGGACCCCTCTTAATGCATGTTTTTCTACTTTAGTGTGAGTTTGAAGCAAGTTCATCATCTCACTAAAGTGGGGGCTAAATGTAGTGTCAAAAAATATCATCAGGGATATTTTCACACTTGTTTTGGCCCTCCTTGTTGAATTCGGCTTAATGTTGTCTTGATTTAGTGTTGTAATGTGGTTGACACATTCACATTATGTCTTGGGCCCTTTTGAACTAATGGATTTAAATGGTACCTTGCTAAAGTGTTGTGAAGTTTTGTAACACACTTTCACACTTTTCTAAGGTCTTATCAAATAACTAAACCTAATAAACCTCTTTTTAATCAAAATAAATCTTAAGCTTGCCTTATTATAAGTGTTGCAAAGTGTTGTAACACACTTTCACACTTTTCTAGGCCTGTCATTAATAATTGGGATTTCTTATGCTTTAATTGGCCCTATTTTACATCCACAAGCCTCATTTAATGCATCTTTCCAAGGATAATCCTGACACCAATCATTAGCCCATCATAATTCAAGTGTTTCAGGTTTGAATGACCCATATTTAGTGATTTGGGACTCATTCACCACCTTGGGTGAATGAGTCCCACCTAGATCTTTTGGTCCCAAACATGATTTCACATATTTCTAGGCATTTTTGAATTTCATCCCAAAAATTAAGCCTAGTGCGACTCATTCACAACCTTGGATGAATGAGTCCCATGTGTCCGAAAATAAAAATGAATTCAAATTTCTATGGAGATTTTGTTCTCCTAGATCTGATGTCAGCTTGTAGTGTTGTAATTTTGGGAATTCTTGCATAATTTAGTATAAATACAAGTTTCTTTCACTCATTTTATCCTAACAAGCAATCAGTGACCTATCATGTTGAATGAGGATTCAAACATTCATAGGAGAATTCAAGGGTAGATTATCAAGCATTCAAGCATCAATCATAATGTCAAAAACTTTATGCATCATGTTTGTTTTGAAGCTAACAATTGTGATTTAGGATTTTGTGATTCAAGTAAGCATTTTAATCAAGATCTGTCACCTTCAAGCGAGATTCAAGATCTACATCCATTGGAGCCATTGCAAACATATTTACAGCATCTTATTGCAAGGGTTTGGTGAGATGCAACAACATATCTTGTTCATTCATTATTCTCCATTCATATTTCATTCTATTTCAAGGTTTAATTAACAACAAGGGGTTTGACCAAGGAAAACCCCTATCCACTAACCCAACAAAAATTTGTTCTCTCCTTTGTGTGTGATTTGTTGGTCTAGGTTAGAGATTTCGTAGGGAGCAAGATTGGAGAAAATTTGTCAAAGTTGTCATCAAACCTTGGAGAACATTGGAGAAGACCTACAGGTTGCAAATCAGGGTTTCGAATATGGAAATCAATCAGGAAAGATAGGGCAGACAAACAAGATAAGGATCAACCTTTGAAGCATCAGAAAAGCCCAACTGGATTGATCCACCACTTATGGTGAATGCGTCCCAATTCCAGTCAAATTTAATGTTTTTACAGATTCAAATACCTATTTGACAGATTCATGTTTCTGCATAGATTTCCAAAATCTGGACTTATTCGCCCAGCATGGTGAATGAGTCCCAATCATCAATAAAAGAAGAATTTCTAGTGTTCCATGCCTCCATCCAATTATTTCCATATTTCTAAGTGCACACCTTCCTTTTTGTAGCTTTTTGTTTCATTTCATTCACTTTCCTAGGTCATTTTATAATGCATTATATTCAATTAGGGTTTAGTGTTGCATCTTACATTTCATTATCTTTTCCAAGTATAAACTTGGTGGTGAGCCCCTTATTAGTTTACATTCAACCCCTTATTAGGGTTTAGTGTTGCATAGATTACATTTCATTATCTTTTCCTTGGAAGGAGAGAAGTTACAACAGATCACTAGAGGATATCAGAGTTTCAGATCAACCTTGATACTAGGACTAAATCACCACTTGTGGCATATGATTCCTAGGATACTAGTCTTAAGAAAATTTATGTAGATCCTTCTTTACTAGTTACAGATTCTAAATCTAGCCTGAAACTCTAAACTAGGACTAAATCGCCCTAGCTGGCATATGAGTCCTAGTGTGCATCAAAAGTTAGCATTTCAAGATTTCAGAATTTACTTCAGACATCTTCAGCTTTCCAAGTGCACCTCTATTCATTCTCAATCCATTATTCTAATTTTGAGTTTTATAATTGAGGTTACATAGTTACATTTCCATATCATTTACATCTTTTTCTTTCTTAGCATTTGCTTAGTGGTAAACCCCCTTTTTATCTTTAATCACACCCCAGGAGACCTTATAGCAAGCCTCTTCTCTCACTTGGATCATTGGATTGAGATCTCTAGGGTTTCCTTGAATGAAATAGAAGAAAATATGACCCCCCCTTTTTGTGTGTTACATCTCCTAATAAGTGGAGCACACACCCTTAATTTTCTTGTTTCCAGCTAATATAACACGTCTTTTACTTCACAAAGTCTTCATTTGTTAATAAAGGAAAATCAATGTTATTTAATAATATCAAGTTTAATATAATTTTATAAAACTTCAAGAACTTTAGATTTTAATATTTTTCATTTATTTTATAAAATAAATTCAATGGAATTTTAGAAACAAATCTTGACCCCCCTTAGTGATATTGACATATCACTCTAATCTATGAAAAGTAATAATATATATATATGTATAAAATGTTTTTGAATTTTGTAAACTACGATATCTCTTAGCATATTTTGAATTATTGTTTGTAAGGGATCCTAGCCTTACATTGAAATCATGTAATTTTGTAGGGACATATAGAAACTGAACCTCTAGTCTTATATTAAAATAGAAAAATGAACTTCATGTCTATCTTCAGGAAAAATTATGTTAATGGTTGAGAGATATCATTCTATAATTGTTTGTATTTGTTAGACAATGTCTCTTTTTATTTGAATTTTTATTCAAGAAAATACACAGCAAGAGAATAATATCCCCGATCATCTTTTACATAGATTTCTCTAAATATAAATATGCTAATAATAATATATTTCCATATTCTTATTAACTAATAATAATCTTATAATTCATATTCAAAAATCAAAGATTTCAAAAATATTGTTAAAAAACACATCCAAAATACAACTATTACTTATTGAAAATCTATGTATATAATCTTTTTCAAATTCAAAAAAAATATATATATATATATATATATATATATATATTCAAAGAAATGGAGAGAGAGACATTTATAAACAACGTTGCTTTCGTCGATGGTAGTGACAAGCACAGGGCCGGCTGTATAGGTTCGACCTAGCCGAGAGAAATGAAGTGAGAGTAGCAGTTAACCTCTCCTGGTTGTTGCGCGACAAGTCGGTAGGTGTGGCCCGCCCCTGTGGAAATCATCTTGGCTTTGTTGCGAGTCGCTACTAGCCATTCGGCTACATAGGAAGATTCTATGGACGAAAAGATTACTTAGGTGACATAAACAGTAAGGGTTTCAATCCAATCCCCATCAAAGTAGACAGTCTGTTTTCGCCATGACATTGTGTTGCATGCTTCCTCTGCTCATACGACTCTACCTTGTTAGGATTCATCTCATTCGTCACTCTGAGCACGAGGACTGACATTTCATCCCCGTCCTTACCGACAATGCTACCAAAACCCTGATCTTTGTCTGATTTATAGGAATAACTCTGCTAGATGCGATTGCGCCTCGCAAATATAAAAATGCATCCACTGGCGTTTGTCTATTTACCAACACATTATAAAGCTTCCTGTCCAGAGATTTTATTTTACATAGAACATTTTGTTTAATAGTAATATAAATTAATTCATTTATTTAATATTATTACAAATTTTATGAAATATTTACTATTTAATTTTCATTATATAATTTAATTGTTTCCAGAATCAATGATAGTTTAAATGTGTTTATTGATTTTTAAATAATTATTATTTATTAATTACTTATATTATATTTCAAAATTACAACGAACTTAATTCAATTTTTATTGTCTTAATTCCAATAGTTGAGTTGAACTCATTTATTATGCTATTGTCTATCAAATGACTTTTAACAATAATTTTACATAAATTATTATATTGATAGACATAATTACAATGTCAATGAGAAAGACTTGTAATTGAGTTGATAGATAATAAAAATTACCAAACATAATTCAATGATTATTATGTTCAATTATATGCATCCATATTAGAACTTAATAAACAAACATAGATTGCATAAATACATCTACATAAAACAAATTGAGAGACATCAATCTTTAAGTATTTAATCATAGACACATTGAAACATGTTGACAACATATTTTATATAGATATAATATTATTGATAAAAAAATTAAATTAAATATAGATGATAATTTAAGTTTCATTCAAGAATAAAATTATTGACATTAAAAAATAATATAGATACTTTAAGATAAAAAATAATTATTATGGAAATTAAATAAATATATTGAAAATGTATATAATAATTTTAATTTCATTTGAAAAATTAAATGTAACTTATTCAAATTAAAAAAATCATGATTATTATTATAAAAAATCAGTATATAATCAGAGATTTTTTAATATTTTTAATATCAAATTTAAATGTTTCGTTATTAAAAGATTTCGATTTTTAATAAAACTCTTCGAAATTTTAATTAAGTAAAATGGTTCCGGTTTAAGTAATACTTGGAAACTAAATAGGTTGTAATATTTATATTTAATTTTACAGAGCAAGGTTAATTTTTCACTGAACTGAGGGTTAGTATTTTTCTGATCTTTGACAGCCCCTTCGACGGGTGTCAAATCTAAACATAGCTGTCCACCGACTAGTCTGTCGCGTGAATTTGGGACATGCCCAAGGGCTGTTTGGACTAACGCCATGGGATGGCCTGGCCTTAATACACCCTTAAATACAGCCCTCTTACCATTCCTTCCTCACACATTATCCAATTTTAGGATTGCAGTCTGAAGTCTACCTTGTCTATTTACTTGTTTATAGTTTTAATTTTGTTATAAGATCAGGATGTCTGAAGCCATGTGTATTCAGAGCACTGCAATCCTCAAGGACAGTGATAGCAAAGCTCTGGATTTTATTGAGAATGTCACCGTGCATACTGATCAGCTGCAGGCTCTAGTGCTCGCTGAGATTTTGGCGAGGAACGCTCATACACAATACTTAAAGTGCTATGAGCTCAACGGCCAGACAGATATGGAGTCTTTCAAAAACCTGTTGCCCTTGAGTACATACGAGGATCTGCAGCCTGGCATTACTCGAATCGCTAACGTGGATGAGGTCCCTTTTCTTTCATCTCATCTTGTCTCAGAATTTCTCACCAGGTAAATAAAAAGTCAAAATTTAATAATCGGTAAACAGGTAAACGTTATGTGAGTCGAACCGTGTTATGTGCGTTAATTCGATGTTTATATTGGCAATTTAATTCAAAGATTATTCTCTGCGGTGTAATTTCCTATAACAGCTCTACAACATCCGTTGGTGAAAGCCACCTGATGCTCACAATCGACGAGGAATCAGACCGAAGAACGCTTATCTACAGCCTTCTTATGCCTGTTATGAACCAGTCAGTGTTTTCTGCATCGATTCTTATAAAGATATATTTATAAGGTACTTATAACTGAATATCTTTTAAAGAAGTTATGTAATTGTGTGCGGCAGATACAAGAAGGCGCTGGGCAAGAGAAAAGGGATGCACATCCTCTTCAAGCAATGCGAAACTAGAGGCGAATGGGTGGCTCGGCCAGTTCTAATGAACTACTACAAGAGCCGGCACTTAACAGAAAAGCCTTACGATCCTTACAATGTCCACACCAGCCCTGTGGAGGCCATTTCGTGTCTCAATTTCTGCCAGAGCATGTACGTTCTACTTCTATGTGACGCAGGTAAGATATGGAGAAAAGAAGCATTACCTATATGATTATACTCCGACAAAGTTTATATATATATATATAAGTTATATGCGCAACATGGTTGATTATTAACTGACGTGGTGGTTTGCGTGACTTCATTGTTTTTATCAATCATATGTTTTTACTATTTAGAGATCTATCTAGTCATATTTATAATCCTTGTCTGTTGCAATGCAGGACTGCATCGTTACAGAGAGGTAGACGAGCTCAGGGTGACCAGCTTCGACAACTCGGCGCCGCAGTTTCATTTTGTTGGCGTCAAAAATGTTATATTCAACATTGATTTGGACAAAACTGACAAAATGGAGTTGCAGAACGCGGTGAACGAGGCAACTGGGCATCAGGAGAGTTATGGGGCTCGAGGGATAGACTACAGCAGCTACCCCGACATATCTATTTACGCTTTAATCTTCTGGCTTACTACAGTTTCTGTTTTGTTTTCAGTTCTAGTAGTTTTTTATTTTTAGTTGCTTTTCGCCAGCTAAATTATTCCTTTACCGTAATTTTTTTTTTCAACAATAATATTGTACAATTCTATAATGCACCAATTATATCCTGATACTGATACCAAAACATAATTGTAAATTATTTTGCTAATCCCAAGAAGAGCTTTTCCATCATTTTGGAAATTGTTTTGAGACAGTTTGGTGGAGTACGATGGGACCGGGATTCTAACTCGATATTTAATTCCCACATTTTTCCATTTTTTAGGGGCGCTAGCAGCTACTGGTCCCTATTGAACACACATTTTGAACAAGCGTATGGCTCCGTAAACCCAACTTTCCACCCTTTTCTTCTCTGCAAAGACAAACGCAAACATGGCAGATTTTGATGCATTTATCCCTTCGTTTTGGTGATTCCAAAAATCCAGAGTTTCGAAAAAAAAAATGAAAAAATAAGGGAAATCAAATAAAGGCAGAGATGTGAATCCTGTATTGGGTGTGAAATAGTTTTGGAAGCTGTTCTCCCGTACAAAATATACAGATGAACAAATAAAAAATAAGGTATCAGCTTCCATAAAAATTTACACATTCTTCCATACCAATTGTTGAATTTAATTATCTTCCTCCTTCAAAAGTCGTACTCACAGAGGTTTTTTTTTATCTCTTATTTTCCACTAAAATTAAAGCATGAAAAATTACAGGAAAAAATTTGAATAAGAAATATAATACAAGTAGGTGTAAGAAATGTAAAAAATGTAGGTGAAATCTAGGACAGGGTTTTAATTCGATTGGTTCAGTCTCTCATTCATGTGATACCGGAAGGTGTGTCTTGTCAACATCAACAATCATAATAAAAAGTTTATTAAATACACCTAAAAAATAGATAAAATCTTAACCACAAAAAATTATAATCAATATTAAAAAATTTCCATATAAAAAAACCCATGATAGAGATTCATAAAATTGTAATCTTAGGATTAAGTTATTGATCTACTATGCAAGCTCGTATGGAGGTGTGTGTAAATTACATGAAAAACTCATTGTTGCCCTTGTATAGTGTTGAACTATTAATATTGTAATATTAAAAGGGTGTATGATAAAGGAACAATAATTCTGTATATAGCTATGGTGCTCAAAAGTGAAATCTGTAGGTTATCAGAGTAGAATATAGATATTATATTGTTCCCTGTTCAGCATATAGTTGCATCCTGCTGTAGTAAAATACATATGCCCAAATACCAGTGAAATTTATTTTAAATTTTATGCTTGCACAACTGTATAAATAAGGAAGTTATGGATATCAAAAATACACATTAAGAAATAAAACAAACCTGGACAAAATGCAATATACAATGTAGACCTATCTATTTAACGTTTAATACAAATCTTGTTGTTTAATGTGGCTTTTGCTCCACATGTGTGGTACTAGGTAGTGGAATAAAAACTAGCAGTCATATGCGCGGGCATGAAACAATCACTTGATACGGTGCACCACAAATGGTTATTCAATAGGAACTAAGAAACAAACTTTTTTTTGGAATGCTATGTGAGGTATAAATAATCAGTAATATTTGGAATTGTTTGATTGAGTCGAAAAAGGGAAATTGTGCTAATAAGCCAATAGGAAATAACGTGAGGTTACTTCATAGTATGGGGTGAATCTTATGATTTTGGACTTTATGTAGGAAAAAATAGGCGGAGTAGATCATAATGAATAGAGATGTTGGAAAATCAATCAAGCATATCAATACATATGTATTAAAGTTAAAGCCAACATATGTGTGCATTGGAAGATATCAATTTGAATTGCCTAAATTGAATATATTACAAATCAGTTAATTTTAGCGTAAAGATTATTTTATATGTCTTCATTTAGTTTGAGAATTGTAAAAAATTATAAACCTCATGTTATAGTGCATGCGAGATTAAGAGCCATTTCCACAAAATGTGAAATTGGTCTTTGCATTTTCACATCAGAATTTATTAGTTGAAAATTGATTATGAATATGTAAAATAAAACCATAGGTCATGTTGAATGAATCTTATTATTTGAAATATATTTATTAATCTTAATTTAAATCAATTAATCATCAATTAACTTTATTTTTATTAATATGTAATATTCAATAATTTTAGTTACAATAGTTATTTAAAATTGTTTTTAATAGATAATTGTAGGAATCACAAGTAAATAACAAATGATTGGGAATCCATAGTAGAATAATTCTCAACGAATATTATTTTTTAATAAATTTATTCTTAAAAAATTAGAATTGAAAAATTAATTAAAATTTAAATTTTTCAATAATTACTTTTTTAATAATAATCATTTGTCTCCAAAATTTTAGGTATGATATAATTCTATGTTTGTGTTAGTTTTATATTTATTAAACGTAGATGCACATTTATATTTGATCCTTTTGTCTAGGTTAATCAATCAATCGATAGATTATTAGTTAATTATCTTAAGCTACATATGCATACAAATACATGGTAGAGTTTGTAACACCCCTCCGTTTTGGATATTTGGATCGGCAAGGTTCTTTTATGTCTGATTATGCTTATGATGTGACTGTGAACTTGGTGATTATTTAATCATTAACTGTTTAGTGATGCGTATGATTATATCGTAATGTGACGTTTGTGTTTGAACATGCTTAGACTTTCGAACTTGAGTACTTGTGATCATGATTGTTAAATGACGTGGAAGCTATATGTTGATGTGATGTTATCTTATTCTGATGTATCTTAATGACATGTTTTAGAATAACTTAGAAGATATCTGATTAAATGATGTTTTATGCTATTGATCATATCTTTGATGTTAGATGCGTCAGTTAGAGATACTATATTAGTGAAAGGGGCGTATTGTATCACTCACTTGCGAGCGCCCTACAATTCTGAGATTCCCTATTCGCGGTGTGTTTGATCATAACATACATATATATTTTGCATGTTCAACATGTTCTTTGCTGCAGGTTGGCAGGTACATAACATCGACTACACCTGGCTTCACAGGTGTGAGTGTGTCCATTTACCAATAGTAATTGATTGGGAGATAGTAGCTAGGTTTTCCGAACCAAGTCGTCACCCTAGTCATAGCGTGTTGTCGGGTTGTCGTCGGGGTCAGTTGTTTTAACTTGGTCAGTTTCCCCTTGAGTGTTTATTTAATTTCAAGTTTAAAGTTTATTAAATGACTTGCGTAGTTTAATTGATGATTAAATGTGTTTAGTTGCAATGCTGAAATGCAATTTATTTTATTGATTTATTTGATGAAATTAATAAAATAATTATTGGGTTATCGATTGATTTGATTAATTAATAAACTAGATTTAGTTTATTAATTAATTAGATTAATAGTGATTTTGGCGTTATTGTATATATGAATTCAAAAGAAATTGAAAAATGGAAGTATATTGGATATTTAGGATTTAATTAAAATCTTGTCTGAATAGTTACGATTAAATTAAAATAAATAATTAAATGACAATATGTTTTAATTCCACATTTGAAAAATATTGTTGAGGAAATTATTTATTGGTAATTTTGGAATGCTTATGTTTTATGAGAAATTTGGAAAATGCATAAGGTTGAATTCAAAAATTTGAAATTGGATTGTGAATTAAAAATTAGAAAAATCCCCATGTTTTTTAAAAAATTATATTTTGTGAGTGGGAATTTTAGGGTTTCTTTGACCAAATTGAAAAAAATCCTATTTTGGGAGAAAAGGAGCTCATTAATTTTTTTTAAGCTTGCAATTTGGGGAAAATTTGGTGGGCTATGGTTTATGGGCTTGGATTTGTGAAGAAGAGGAAGGTATGCTTGAGCTGGATCTTGAAGAGGATTCGAAAGCTCCATGGAATCTTGAAGCTTTGGAGAAAAATCAGGTTCTTTTCTTCTTGCTTTGTTTATTTTTTTAAAATAGATCAAATCCTCATCTTGCTGTTTGAAATCTTTGTAATATTGTTTGAAATCCAACAAAACCCATGGAAATTAGATTTTAAATTAGCAATAGAAAACTTAGAGGAAAAGATTTAATGTATTTGTCTATTTGGGGAAAAATCCAGAAAAATTCTTCCTATTATTGTGCCTTAAATCTTTCTTTTAGTTTTTCTCTTCAAAAAAATTTGCCCAAATTGGGCTGTGAAATAATATATATGTTTTGCATATAAAATATATGCAACTGGAAATTTTTCCTTTCAAGAAATTTGTGAGAAATTCTTTCTGGTTTTTACCAGAAGAGGGTTTGATTTTCATTTAAAACGAAATTGTAAAAAAAATTAAAAATTTAAAAATACTATGGGGGCTGCCCATAGCCACCCCCCCATCCATGGGGGCGCTGGCTATGCAGCGCTCCCCATGAATGGGGAGGGGGCTGCAAGCAGCCACCACAGGGGCTGCAACGCAGCAAAAAGGCTTTAAGCCTTTGTTTTTTTTTAATAAAATTTTATTATATTTAAAGTTAGTTTTGTTTGTATTTATTTTATTTAGAAATTTTTTTATATTATATTTTATATTATAATATATAATATTATATATATCTAATATTTAAATATTATATTTATTTAATATTAAATATTAAATATTTAATAAATAATACTATATATATAACATTTAATATATATAGGATTTGAGATGTGGATTCAATTGGTTGATTAATAATAAAATAGAATTTTAAATTTGGGGTTTTAAATAGAAATATTTAAGAGAATATTTATATATTAAAATATGTTATTTTCAAACAAAATTGACTAAGGAGTTGATTTTGATCATCTAGTTGAAATAAACGGGGCTTTATTAATTAATTGAATTTATTCAATTTGGATTTTAATCGGGAAATCATGGGACTCTAAATAATATTTTAGAGGTATATATTTAAATAATGATTTGAATATCTTAAAAATAGGAATTAATCAAATTGATTATCACTTTAGTATAGAGGAAATGTAATTGAGGTTTGACCAAAGGATTTATTTAAATTATTGATTTTGACTAATTTATTTATCCTTTGATGAAATATAGGTTAAGTAATTTGATTAAATGCTTATTTATTAAAATATCTTGATTTTTGAATGTAATCGTAGAACTTAGAGATAATGAATGCTTTATTTTAATCAGATATTTTAATTATCAAAAGCTTGATTTATTTATAATTTAGTTTTGATTATTACAGATAATCGTGACAAATGAAATTGAAGGGATAGATTTAAATATAGATAACTGTAAGATGAGTTTGATTCGAAATAGAAGCAAAAGTGGATTTTATATTCAAGTGGATTATTTAGAACATTGAATTTTTAATAGTCAATGATTTATTTTAAAGGATAGAGTCTAGATAATCAAATGCTTTTATTTTAAAGATTGATTTTTAATAAGATATGAGATTGGGAAACGAAATATAAATTATTGATATAGATTCTTAAATGTCAACAGTGTGATTTAAGTATTTAGTATATAACAGGATATACATCGAGTATGCACTATTAAGTATATTTGTTGGAATGTATTCGTATTCAAGTAGAGATGAGTTTTAGTTGAAGATTTAGTTGATTTATTAATGCAAATTGAAAGAAAGACTGATTTATTTGATCTAAACGTCTACTTATTAAAACATTCTAAATATAGAATACAAATGAGAAACTTAGAAGTAATGAATGATTTAATGAATCATATGAGATTGAGTTGATGATTTATTGCTAGGTCGAAATAAAGAGTAATTTATTTAATCCAAATGCTTTATAAAACAAGTGGATTTAATTACATTATATGATTGTGGGACGTAGAGTTATTAATTGGATTGATTTCGATTCAATGATGTTATTTATTGAAATGTCTAGATTTAGAATATGGTTGTGTAATTTAGAGTAAATGATATGTTCTTTGAATATTTCTATGTCGTGAAAAGAGATAGGTTCAATTGATTGGATAAATGCAAGTCATGAATACTATGTTTGATTGGATTTAGGAAATCCGAATAGTAGCTCATTTCATTGTCTGAAATGTTCTCAGTGGTAAATTGTTCATCTTTGATGTTGTGGTATTAGTGTGGATGTTTTGAAAGTCTTCCAGATAGGAGTTCATTTTCGAGTATGGGTTGATGTACATGAGTCACCTTTGATGTGTTGTGGAAAAAGTGCATAGTACACCATGTTGTTTCACTCATTTCTCACGTACGGGTTTTGTAATTTGTGCCTCCTTGGGAATAGGAGAAAGTTTTGTAATATGTGCCTCCTTGAATGGAGAGGTTGTGTTTATCTGGATACCTATTCTGGTTATTACCGTGCATGTTGTCTTAGGAGAGTGGCTTGCAATGGGCGTCGGCGCACAAAGTGGTGCAAGGATAACCCTTTGTAAGTTGGTTAATTCATTGATAACTAAATAAACTTTTAGAAGTTTAGGATGCATCAAACATTAAATAAGATTAAGTATGCCTCGTTCATGGACCCAAGGGCTTGTTGTAGACTTGGGATGAGACGGGAAGGCCTAGAATGCCAAGATCATCTATCTCGTCTTCATGAGAGGTATTTGGTTCCACATGAGTAAGCATGGGTGTCGGGAATGCAGTAGAGGCTACCAGGATAACCTGTGGAGTGGGGGCCGGGGCCTAGGAATATTCCCAGAGGATATCCCTTGATGAACTATGCGATGACACTCTTCCTAAGTCAGCAGTTTGTATTTAATATTTGTGACACTCTTGATCTATTCTATGTCTGGAAGCAATATAACCTATGATAGTGTTGTGTGAGTCATACCTAGAGTTGTACGTATGACCGTTCAGTCATGTGATGAGGTCTTGTATTTATTTAGTATCAGTTTTGTGTGGCTTGTGCCTAGTGGTAGATGGTCTTGTGTAGGAATTCCTGGTTACTATCTCTTAGCATGGAGGGAGTGGAACCTTTTAGATTCCACGTGGTCGGGTGCCATGCATCTTATTCTGTTGGTACTTCTTCTTGTTCATGTGGTCGTGATTTCCAGTTGGAGAGCTCATGGGAATCAGTTTCTTCTCATGCCTTGTTCTCTCAGTTCTTATTGTATTTTATTACCCCTCAGTTGTTATCGAGGTGGAATTTGCTATATGTAATCATTTTTGTTGGACTTGCCTCATTCGGGGAATGAGTATTGTAATCTTATTGTAATCATGTTATTGGAATCAAGAGGTATCTCATACTCTTGGATGTAAATTATTATGTTGGAATGTATGTGATCTTTTCTTGTTAAGTAATTATATGTTATGGTTTTTATCCATGTTCCGCGTATGGTTTAAGTAACCCAGTCTCACAACCTTAGGGGATTGGTTGGCAATGGTTAAGTGAACTTGTATATTAATTGTTCTAGTTAAGCGAACTTGTACGTTAATTGTTTTAACTTACATGTTTATTGTTCTTATTTAAAAAAAAATAGTTTGGTTGTTTAGTATATTGCAACTTTCCCTAGGGTTGCGTGGCAGGGTGTTACACATGGTATAAGAGCCTAGGTTTAAACACTGGGAACTCTGGGATTATGTTGGACCCATTATGTTGTAAGTTGTGTAGGTTTATACCTTGGGAACTATGAGCCCATTGTATTGACCTAGTTGTTTTACTCTTTCGGGTTGTTTTCCTTTTGGGTTGATTTCTCTTGTTTTCCCAGAAGGTGTCATTAGGAGACCTATAGGTCCAATGGTGTAGGAAACAAGTGGAAAGGATAGGATCCTCGGTGTAGTGCGCAATGCACCGATATCCTTTCTACTGGAAGAATGCATCATGGACAATTGTGTAGTGTGTAAATGTGGTGTGTGTTATGTGTGTGGTGGAAGACAACCAGTTTTGTTGATTATTTCTGCCCTTTGCATGTCTTGTTGATGAATGCTTTGTGAGAGTTGGATAGGCCATGAACCTACCAAGAAGTATGTTATGATTGGTCTCCTTCTTGATGCATGGCCTTTTGGTTGTGTAAAAAGGGGGTGACCCTTGAGTGGTTCTTGAGAGTGGTTGTAGTGTGAATGTTGGGTGTGTCCCAAGTACTTCTTGGGGCGAGATAGTCATAGGACCTCTTGCCTTGAGTGCTTTAGTATGGCGTTTCTGAGGGTGGAATTTTCCAACCTTGTCTTGTGTTATGGAGGAATGATGCTCCTATTTTTGAAGCTCTATTTGACCTTGAGGGTATCAAGGAATTCCTTGGGTGTGTATTCTCTTTTGGAGTTTTGTTGTTTCCTTCTCCATGCAAGTATTAGATGCATGTTTTCTTGTGCTTTACCTCTTGTGCAAGTGGTTGTTTGATTGACCCTTATGTGGTGTTGGAGTTTTTTTTGCATGTTATGTTGAATAGAGAACTATGAGATATGATAATAGGAAATTAATGAATATGTTGTTAATTATAGAGATTTGTGCATGCTCTCATGTGGTTGATGCATTGTGTGAAAGTGCGTGTGTGATGATGAAACCATGATTACATTCGTACCTATGTTAGAACTGTAAATATCTTGTCTTCTCTCTCTTGTTCTATTGGGTTAATGAAAATGCATGTCCTTAAGTGTGTGGGGTATTGACACCCAGGATATGTTGCATCTTATGAGAAATGTTTATGTATCCATGAAAGTTTTTTTTATTAGAATCAAACCTTAGGTAAAGGACCTAAGTCCCCAAGTTGCATTCATAATTATGGAAAAAGGTATAATTTGAATAGAAAATTATTTGTAGTAAGTAAAGTTTAGAGAAGGGAATTAGTGAAACAAATGCTTGATAAGGATAATTGCATAATAGGTGCATCTTGTTGGTGTGGCCTATAGTTCCCAACATTATTGTCGAGACTTAAGAAATCATATAGATGTTAAATTATTGCACCTAGATTCAAAATGCAAAAGTTAGATGAACATTGAAATGATAATGTTGCACACCTTGCCTTGAGTAAACATTGAAATGATATTATATTAGGTGTGGCTTTATGATGATTCTTGATGATGTGTATTGGTGCTTAAGGCACTATGTATGTTAATCCATGATTGTGTGATTCAGAGATTTGATGGTGGGATGCTTCACCATATTGAATGTATAGATTGATAGTGTATTAGTTGGCTTTGAGGAAGTTCTATCCCTATTCTTGCTTGTAGGCTTCCAGGAGTAAGCCTAACCCTTGGGGGGGAGGATGTAACACCCCTCCGTTTTGGATATTTGGATCGGCAAGGTTCTTTTATGTCTGATTATGCTTATGATGTGACTGTGAACTTTGTGATTATTTAATCATTAACTGTTTAGTGATGCGTATGATTATATCGTAATGTGACGTTTGTGTTAGAACATGCTTAGACTTTCAAACTTGAGTACTTGTGATCGTGATTGTTAAACGACGTGGAAGCTATATGTTGATGTGATGTTATCTTATTCTGATGTATCTTAATGACATGTTTTAGAATAACTTAGAAGATATCTGATTAAATGATGTTTTATGCTATTGATCATATCATTGATGTTAGATGCATCAGTTAGAGATACTGTATTGGTGAAAGGGGCGGATTGTATCACTCGCTTGCGAGTGCCCTATAATTCTGAGATTCCCTCTTTGCGGTGTGTTTGATCATAACATACATATATATTTTGCACGTTCGACATGTTCTTTGCTGCAGGTTGGCAGGTACATGACATCGACTCCACCTGGCTTCACAGGTGTGAGCGGTCCATTTACCAACAGTAATTGATTGGGAGATAGTAGCTAGTTTTCCAACCAAGTCGTCACCCTAGTCATAGCGTGTTGTCGGGTTGTCGTCGGGGTCAGTTGTTTTAACTTGGTCAGTTTCCCCTTGAGTGTTTATTTAATTTCAAGTTTAAAGTTTATTAAATGACTTGCATAGTCTAATTGATGATTAAATGTGTTTAGTTGCAATGCTGAAATGCGATTTATTTTATTGATTTATTTGATGAAATTAATAAAATAATTATTGGGTTATCAATTGATTTGATTAATTAATAAACTAGATTTAGTTTATTAATTAATTAGATTAATAGTGATTTTGGCATTATTGTATATATGAATTCAAAAGAAATTGAAAAATGGAAGTATATTGGATATTTAGGATTTAATTAAAATCTTGTCTGAATAGTTATGATTAAATTAAAATAAATAATTAAATGACAATATGTTTTAATTCCACGTTTGAAAAATATTGTTGAGGAAATTATTTATTTGTAATTTTGGAATGCTTATGTTTTATGAGAAATTTGGAAAATGCATAAGGTTGAATTAAAAAAATTAGAAATTGGATTGTGAATTAAAAATTAGAAAAATCTCCATGTTTTTTAAAAAAATTATATTTTGTGAGTGGGAATTTTAAGGTTTCGTTGACCAAATTGAAAAAATCCTATTTTGGGAGAAAAGGAGCTCATTAATTTTTTTTAAGGTTGCAATTTGGGGAAAATTTGGTGGGCTATGGTTTATGGGCTTGGATTTGTGAAGAAGAGGAAGGTATGCTTGAGCTGGATCTTGAAGAGGATTCGAAAGCTCCATGGAATCTTGAAGCTTTGGAGAAAAATCAGGTTCTTTTCTTCTTGCTTTGTTTATTTTTTAAAATAGATCAAATCCTCATCTTGCTGTTTGAAATCTTTGTAATATTGTTTGAAATCCAACAAAACCCATGGAAATTAGATTTTAAATTAGCAATAGAAAACTTAGAGGAAAAGATTTAATGTATTTGTCTATTTGGGAAAAATCCAGAAAAATTCTTCCTATTATTGTGCCTTAAATCTTTCTTTTTAGTTTTTCTCTTCAAAAAAATTTTGCCCAAATTGGGCTGTGAAATAATATATATGTTTTGCATATAAAATATATGCAACTGGAAATTTTTCCTTTCAAGAAATTTGTGAGAAATTCTTTCTGGTTTTTACCAGAAGAGGGTTTGGTTTGATTTTCATTTAAAACGAAATTGTAAAAAAAATTAAAAAATTAAAAATACTGTGGAGGCTGCCAACATCCACCCCCCCATCCATGGGGGCGCTGGTGTGTAGCGCTCCCCATGAATGGGGAGGGGGCTCACTAAGCCACTGTTGGGGCTGCAACGCAACAAAAAGGCTTTAAGCCTTTGTTTTTTTTTAATAAAATTTATTATATTTAAAGTTAGTTTTGTTTGTATTTATTTTATTTAGAAAACGTTTTATATTATAATAAATAATATTATATATATAACATTTAATATATATAGGATTTGAGATGTGGATTCAATTGGTTGATTAATATTAAAATAGAATTTTAAAATTGGGGTTTTAAATAGAAATATTTAAGAGAATATTTATATATTAAAATATGTTCTTTTCAAACATAATTGACTAAGGAGTTGATTTTGATCATCCAGTTGAAATAAATGGGGCTTTATTAATTAACGGGGCTTTATTAATTAATCAAATTTATTCAATTTGGATTTTAATTGGGAAATCATGGGACTCTAAATAATATTTTAGAGGTATATATTTAAATAATGATTTGAATATCTTAAAAATAGGAATTAATCAAATTGATTATCGCTTTAGTATAGAGGAAATGTAATTGAGGTTTGACCAAAGGATTTATTTAAATTATTGATTTTGACTAATTTATTTATCCTTTGATGAAATATAGGTTAAGTAATTTGATTAAATGCTTATTTATTAAAATGCCTTGATTTTTGAATGTAATCGTAGAACTTAGAGATAACGAATGCTTTATTTTAATCAGATATTTTAATTATCAAAAGCTCGATTTATTTATAATTTAGTTTTGATTATTACGGATAATCGTGACAAATGAAATTGAAGGGATAGATTTAAATATAGATAACTGTAAGATGAGTTTGATTTGAAATAGAAGCAAAAGTGGATTTTATATTCAAGTGGATTATTTAGAACGTTGAATTTTTAATAGTCAATGATTTATTTTAAAGGATAGAGTCTAGATAATCAAATGCTTTTATTTTAAAGATTGATTTTTAATAAGATATGAGATTGGGAACCGAAATATAAATTATTGATATAGATTCTTAAATGTCAACAGTGTGATTTAAGTATTTAGTATATAATAGGATATACATCGAGTATGCACTATTAAGTATATTTGTTGGAATGTATTCGTATTCAAGTATAGATGAGTTTTAGTTGAAGATTTAGTTGATTTATTAATGCAAATTGAAAGAAAGACTGATTTATTTGATCTAAACGTCTACTTATCAAAACGTTCTAAATATAGAATACAAATGAGAAACTTAGAAGTAACGAATGATTTAATGAATCATATGAGATTGAGTTGTTGATTTATTTCTAGGTCGAAATAAAGAGTAATTTATTTAATCCAAATGCTTTATAAAACAAGTGGATTTAATTACATTATATGATTGTGGGACGTAGAGTTATTAATTGGATTGATTTCGATTCAATGATGTTATTTATTGAAATGTCTAGATTTAGAATATGGTTGTGTAATTTAGAGTAAATGATCTGTTCTTTGAATATTTCTATGTCGTGAAAAGAGATAGGTTCAATTGATTGGATAAATGCAAGTCATGAATACTATGTTTGATTGGATTTAGGAAATTTGAATAGTAGCTCATTTCATTGTCTTAAATGTTCTCAGTGGTAAATTGTTCGTCTTTGATGTTGTGGTATTAGTGTGGATGTTTTGAAAGTATTCCAGAGAGGAGTTCATTTTCTAGTATGGGTTGATGTACATGAGTCACCTTTGATGTGTTGTGGAAAAAGTGCATAGTACACCATGTTGTTTCACCCAGTTCTCACGTACGGTTTTTGTAATTTGTGCCTCCTTGGGAATAGGAGAAGGTTTTGTAATATGTGCCTCCTTGAATGGAGAGGTTGTGTTTATCTGGATACCTATTCTGGTTATTACCGTGCGTGTTGTCTTAGGAGAGTGGCTTGCAATGGGCATCGGCGCACAAAGTGGTGCCAGGATAACCCTTTGTAAGCTGGTTAATTCAGTGATAACTAAATAAACTTTTAGAAGTTTAGGATGCATCAAACATTAAATAAGATTAAGTATGCCTTGCTCATGGACCCAAGGGCTTGTTGTAGACTTTGGATGAGATGGGAAGGCCTGGAATGGCAAGATCATCTATCTCGTCTTCACGAGAGGTATTTGGTTCCGCATGAGTAAGCATGGGTGCTGGGAATGCAGTAGAGGCTACCAGGATAACCCGTGGAGTGGCGACCGGGGCCTAGGAAGATTCCTAGAGGATATCCCTTGACGAACTATGCGATGACACTCTTCGTAAGTCAGCAGTTTGTATTTAATATTTGTTACACTCTTGATCTATTCCATGTCTGGAAGCAATATAACCTATGACAGTGTTGTGTGAGTCATACCTAGAGTTGTATGTATGACCGTTCAGTCAAGTGATGAGGTCTTGTATTTATTTCATATCAGTTTTGTGTGGCTCGTGCCTAGTGGTAGATGGTCTTGTGTAGGAATTCCTGGTTACTATCTCTTAGCACGGAGGGAGTGGAACCTTTTGGATTCCACGTGGTCGGGTGGCATGCATCTTATTCCATTGGTACTTCTTGTTTGTGTGGTCGTGATTTCCAGTTGGAGAGCTCATGGGAATCAGTTTCTTCTCATGCCTTGTTCTCTCAGTTCTTATTTTATTTTATTACCCCTCAGTTGTTATCGAGGTGGAATTTGTTATATGTAATCATTTTTGTTGGACTTGCCTCATTCGGGGAATGAGTATTGTAATCTTATTGTAATCATGTTATTGGAATCAAGAGGTATCTCATACTCTTGGATGTAAATTATTATGTTGGAATGTATGTGATCTTTTCTTGTTAAGTAATTATATGTTATGTTTTTTATCCATGTTCCACGTATGGTTTAAGTAACCCAGTCTCACAACCTTAGGGGATTGGTTGGCAATGGTTAAGTGAACTTGTATATTAATTGTTCTAGTTAAGTGAACTTGTACGTTAATTGTTTTAACTTACATGTTTATTGTTCTTATTTCAAAAAAAAAAAAATCGGTTGTTTAGTATATTGCAACTTTCCCTAGGGTTGCATGGCGGGGCGTTATAGAGTTGAAGTTATTAATTAAATAATATATATGAAAAGTATGCAACATTAAAGGATTTTTCTTTGTTGAAGAGTTATTACTTATGCCTTTAATTAGTAATATTCAATAAAAAAGTATTTTTTAAAAAAAATTAGATGATAACTTTAGGTATGGAGTTTTTTTTGTAATGCTTATGTGGCATTAAATAATTTATTACTTTGATGTTATTTGTTTTGATTATTTTTTATTTGAATATTAGTTGTGATGGTCATCACTAATAGAAAAATAGATTATATAGGGGTACATATCAATTAGAGAGTAAAGATGTTCATAGTCCAATCGAAGAATCACTCACACCATCTTTGATCCAAAACAAATGAATAGACCTCACCAAAAGAAGAATACGAAGGCACATATTTTGCATTGTTAGAAGAATTGAAATAAAAGGTATGCCTTGTTTTGTGTGAAACAATCATGCATTTGACTCTTCTAAAAGATATTCTATCAGTAATTCCATTGTAATAGTAAAAAGGAAGCATAAAATTGGAGCTTAAGCAAAATTAATATAGGCAATGTGAAACTAAATATAATTAATAATATTTACAATTGGTTCAATTTAAATCTAATCTATTGATATATGAACATTATATAGTTGGGAGGATGATTTATTTTTGGAGTACATGTCAAGCAGACATACATAGGGTGCCATAATAGTGGTTTCATAATTCCCCGAAAGAGGAACTTAATTTTAGTTGAAATGACATTTTTAGAAAATATAATGATTTAAGCCTTAAAAAGTTCCATTTTAATGATCAATAAGAGGGTCGACTCCAAACTACCTTAGATCAAACTCCCTTGGATAGAACCCCTCTAGTTTTAAATCATACCTATAATAAAGTCTCCTTTACACCTATCAAAATGCTGATAAAAAACCACTTTGATTTACCTTTTGGGGTATCAAATGAATTCACTTAAAATTTATTTCAAATGACAAGGGTATTCTCAGAACAAGCTATCCAAATAAAGCTATAAATGTTAATATGTTTTGGTTTTGTATTTGTTTTTAAGTTTTATTAAACATAGTATCTAAAAATGAATTTCTTTGTTCTTCACATGTGGAAAAAATAGAAGATTATCAAAACAAAAATTGAAAAATAAGGAAACAGATATTGTCCTTGATCCAACAAAAAAATTAAATTAAATTTTGACATATACAAAAAAGTTATGGCATTATAATACTGCTAAGCAGGTCTCGAATTGTAATCTGTTTGACTTTGAAACTTGATTAAGGAAAAAATATTCAATAAAAACTATCTAACCAAATGGAAGCACTAGATATCAGAGTTACAAATCTAAATTTGAAAGAGAATTAGAATTTTATCCTCCATGGAAAAAAGTTATGCAATATACGGTAAAAGGCCACTTTTAAAAAATGTTGTTTTCTAAAAAAATCAATTTTCATGGGAGATGGAAAAGAAGTGCAATTTGATTCCAAAAAATTTTGAAAAAAATATTTTTAGAATCTACAAAACAAAATTTGATGAGACTCCAGCCTGCACCATCTTCAAATTCCTCAATGGGTTTAGTCATTATAGGTGCCCTAATGTGAAGATTTGTTGCACATGGTTTTAGTGTCCAATGGCCAAAAATTGTAAAACCAATTATGGGATCACCCATAGCATGCAATGCACATAATCATATTGTGAAAAATCTGAGGCGCACACATTAGTTCACATTGTTGCCCTCTAGTGGATGCAATAACAAATGTTATAAAATCCATGGAAAATAGCATGACTTGTAATTTCTTGAGAAATGCCATGAATTCAAAAGTCATGATAAAGGCCACAAGTTTTATAGCATTTGCCTGCATTCTCTGGAGGGAAAAATAGCCAGTCTGTTTCTTCATCCTCACAATCTTAAATGCAATACGTGTTTCACAAATATTCAACCAATGAACTAGCTATCCCATTCTTAGAATTATGCAACTTTCTCTCTACAAAACCAACATGCTCATCAGGAAGAATAGTTTCATGTTTATGAATTATATGGCATGCCATCCACTATGCTCATCTATGTATGAAGGAAGCCAGATTCTTGGTAGAATTAAATTACATTGCAAAGAAAGTGAGATAAATAATTAATAATATTTCCAATTGGTGCACTGAATCTATTTATTGACAATAGAAAATTTATGTACTTACATGTACTGTTGATGGTGTTTAACAAGGGTGAGCAACATTGGATTGAGTTGTTGGAGCATCAAAGAATTTTAAATAGATAGTTTCCAATACAACAAATTTCTTGAATGTCATTGTATATGTGCAACATTGTACAAGAAATAATAGAGATATAGAATAAAAGAGGTTAGTATTATATGTTGTAAATAGAAAGTGATAAAATTGAAGATCTTGTATGCATGGAAGCCTAGTAAATAATTGTGTATAAGAAATCTATTCAAGAAATTGAAAAGAGAGATGTGGAAACAATGACAAATAAAATTAATTGAATAGAGTATATTTTTGGTACAAAAGTGGATGGGAGATTCTGGTTGTCCATGTATAAAAGCAACAACAAATATGTGATGATGAAAGGAAAAACCACTAAACCCATGCTCATTATCCTCCCTACCATATTGGCATCATGAAGCCCCATGGGCTCTAGCCAAACCTCCAAGCAAGTAAGTGAAGCAAGGACTATGGAAAATCTCATGGAATTTTATCATATATCACACAATAAGAAATTTTGAGGGAAGATGGGTATTCTTAAACAAGATCTCTAATATTGTAGCCTTTTTTTTGTTGTGACAACTTGATGAAAATAGGTATGCTAAAAAAGAATTGGCATGATGGGATTTGAAGATGGTTGCACAAACATGGACAAATGGAATATATAGAAGACTTTAAAAGGCCAGCCATGACATTGTGGCTAGTTTAGTTGAAGAGAGAAACATACACCATTTTCATGTGATTTTGGGGATAAACAATGTGATGCAATCAAAAAATTGTTTGTCCTTTGAGAATGACATGACAGCGGTGTGTGGTTGTCTTCAACAATCACATAAACCACAATCTACTATGACTGTAAAAGGGGAAATCTTAAATGACATTTATTTTGTTGGAAAGCAATCATACATTTGACTTCAACAACAAAAGCACTAAGCCCACACTTGTTCTCCTCCCTACCATATTGGCATCATGAACCCTCGTGGGCTCTAGCCAAACCCTTGAGCAAGAAAGGCGAGTAAGGTCCATGGAAAATCTCATGGACTCTTACCATATATCACACAATAAAAAAGTTGGGTAGAGATGTGTGTTTTCAAATAATAAGTCACATTGCATGGCTAACATGTATATGCATGAATGTTGTTGTGAAACCTGGGCACATATAACAACTAATACCCAGAAAGGAAAAAAATGTAGTCATGTATAAAATATAAACCAAGCCAACCATGGCATTGTAAATGGTTTAATAGAATGGAGCAACATACACCATTGGCATGTGATTCTAGGGATAAACAATGTGATGCAATCAACAAACCATTTTTCCTCTCAAAAGCAAATGACAACGGTGTGCGGTTTCCCTCCATAATCACATAGACCATAATCTACAATGGCTATAAAAGGAGAAGTGTTGAATGGGTGTAGACACTAAAAAATGTCCTAATCAATGTCATACACTCTAAATAGGTTTATTAACATCATTTCCTCTTTATCCATCCTCTTTTCACTTAATTAATTCAATTAGGCTAGCTAATTAATTAATTGCATCATTTTCGTCTAATTGGCCTAGTTAAATTAGGTTAATTCACTTGTTTTCATACTAACACTTCATCTCATTAAATTAAATAAACCAAAATATTTAATTTAATCTCCTAGGTCATCTTATTTAATTAAATAACCCTAAGTTATTTAATTAAATATCTGTAACACCCCTCCATTTTGTTCTTTTGGTCGAACAGTGTTCGTTATGTATGTGTTTACCTTGTTAGCATTTTGGTTATGAACTTGGTTACTTTTGACCGCTAATTGTTAAGCGATGTAAACATTATGTTTTGATGTGATGGTACCTTATTCAGATGTTATTATTATTTCATGTTTTGGATTAAATTAGCATGTATGTGAATTGTTGATGTTTCATGTTTTGATTATATCATTGATGATTAGATGCATCGGTTAGTGATATTGTATTGGTGAAGGGGATGGGATCACATCACTCGCATGCGAGTGCCCTGTGATTCCACGATTTCCTCTTCACGGTGTGTTTTGGAGCATATATATATATATATGCATGTTTCACACCTACGTGTAGATGGCACAGTGACATTGACTCCACCCTCGTTCCACAAACAAGTCCCCCGCCCAAATGTTCACTGGGAGATAGTAGCTAGGTTTTCTATGTCGTGACATCACCCTAGCCATAGTTTGTCGTCGGGTTGTTAGTTGGGATAAGTTATTTTGTGGTCTCTTCTCCCCTTGCCCTTGTATTTAAATTTGCAATTTAAATCGGTGCTTGTTTTATTTAATTGCATTGTCAAAATAAATAAACAAGTGACTATTAATTAATTAGTTAATTTAATTCAATCAATAAAATAAT